>CM051392.1:8377454-8977454 GCA_028015245.1 Cardamine occulta
GAAGATCAAGTTGATCAGAAAACACAGAGTCGGGATGCTCTTAGAGCGGACATCCAAAAGATAAGAGTAAGAAAAGCTTTTGAGGTTTTTCGTTAGGCAAAGCATCTTGTTCTAAATTTGGCTCTGACATTTGTTGAAATGGTTATTTCTAGGCAACATGTAAGGACTATGATATTAGTTACAAGGCGGCCATGGCAGAAGAGAGATCTGCAAGAAAAGCTTTGCATTCAAAACGGCAGGAAATTGAGGCCCTTCAGTCTGTGATTAGTCGGGTTAAGAATGCTGCATCTGTTGATGATATTGATTCGAGGGTAAGACTCCCAGTGATCACAATTCCAGCTAAGTCCTGTTCAAGTTTTTAGCTTGTCAAACTTGATTATGCTAATCTATCTCATTTCTCTGCCTAATCAGGTGCATAATATGGAACACATAATACAACACGAAACTATATCTCTGAAGGAAGAAAAAGGATATATTCGTGAAATAAAGCAATTGAAGCAACTCCGTGAGCAGATATCTTCAAGTATGGGCACCAAGGATGAAGTTAAGCAAGCATTAGAGGAGCAAGAGAAAACAGAAGAGCGTTTGAAGGTACAATATAGTCTACACATTCTAGCAGTCTCTTTTAATCCCATCTGGATTTTTTTTAGTTGATACCTGTTCTTGTCTCTTGAAATTGATTCAACCTACTTTTGTCGGTTCAAAGACCTTTATTTCCATTAGGTTGATTTGTTTATCTCATGCTTTCTTTGTGGATATCATTTACACAGTTTAAATATGACATTTACTGTGATAACAGGTGTTGAGGAAGGAACTAGACACACTCAGAAACGATCTCTCAAAAGCTGAAGCAGTCACAAAAGCTGCTAAAAAAAAGTGTGATGAGGAATGGGAAGTACAGAGTAAACTGCAAGAACAGTTCAGAGCTGCTGATGCTGTTCGCCAGGAAGCATTTGCACATCTACAGGATTTAAAGAAGCAACAGCGAGAAAAGGTACTAAAGAGCATCTGATATTAGACATAAACTTACAAATGCTTGCATCCATATTTAAATTAATTATTCACTTTTACTAATTTTCATATTGCAGAACAAATATTTCTTCAAGTACAGAGATGATTCAAGGGCAGCAAGTGAAATGGCTTTGAAGAAAGACAGAGCAGCCCTGCAAAGCCTTTGTTCTGAACAGGTATAAGCAAAATCCAAATTTCTACAATGGTTTTAATCCCTCTATGTTGGTTTTGCACTCATTATAGTCTTTAAACAGGTGGAGAATTTCATGAATATGTGGAACAATGACGAGGAGTTCCGTAACTACTATGTAAGATGCAACACTAGGAGTACCTGTAGAAGACTAGGAACCCTAGATGGACGATCTCTTGGCCCTGATGAGGAACCACCCCGGATCGTTTATCCTACAAGAACAGACAAACTTAGAACTCCAAGTGACAGAGTAGAGAAACTTGAGACCGTTCCACCAGTTTCAGCACAAGAAGTGAAAGTTGTTAAATATGAAGGTTCAAAAATTGAAAACAACGGTAAGGCTGTTGCAAAACCCGCTGAGCAGAAGAGTCAGACCACTAAATCGAAAAAGACCATAAAGCCAGACCAGCCTGCACCAATTGTAATGGAATTGGTTTCTGGAAAGGAGGAGATAGAGAAGTCTGCAACAAAGGAAGAAGAAGAGCCACCTAAGTTAACCAAAGAGGAAGAGGAGTTAATTAAGAAAGAAGAGGAGAAGAGAAAACAAAAGGAAGCGTCAAAGATGAAGGAACAACATAGGTTGGAGGAGATAGCAAAAGCGAAAGAGGCAATGGAGCGGAAGAAGAAAAGAGAGGAGAAAGCAACAGCAAGAGCTGTTTTTAAAGCTCAGAAGGAAGCAGAAGAACGGGAGAAGGTAACTTTTCCTTTTGTTTTTCCTTTCCACAGATATGAAGCTTATTTTTGGTTTCGCAAAATATGTTTTGATCTCTCGATTGTGTAGGAACGAGAAAAGAAGCTAAGGAAGAAGGAGAGAAGAAAAGGGATTTTTACAGCAGAAGAGACAGCAACAGGAAACCCAATAGAGACGTCAGAAACTGTAATCGAAATTCCTAGGGAGATCGAAATTCCAAAGAAACAGATTGTAGAGGAGAGTCAACAAATCAAGAAATCCCACAAACCAACATCACAGTTTCTCAAGTCAAAATCAGTTCCTCTGCCTTTGAGGAACCGAGGAAGCAAGAGAAAACTGCGGCAATGGATGTGGATCGGACTCATAATTGTTGTAATTCTGGCATTGTTCCTTCTCGGTAATGCCAATCTCTCATTCTCTCCTGCAAATCTCTGGTTTATATAAGAAAAAGAAGAAAGGGCAGCACACTTTCCCTTGTGCTTTTTTTCTTTGGCTCATCATCTTAAATAGTTTGGATTTGTTTTTTTTTTTCTTTTCTTTAAGTGGAAGCTTTGATTCATTGATTTCACACAAACGACAAACATAGATTGGTTTTGCTTGCTCTGGGTAATATATGTCTAAGAAACACAATACCATTTTTTTAAAATATACCATAATGTTATAAAAAGATTATGATTTTATCACGACGATAAATCTAAATAAAGACGAAAATTTTATACTCAATAAAATTATCGGAACTGATGAAGAGAGAATATTGAGTGAGAGATTCTTTGTTGTTCGAATGTTTTTCTTTTTTTTTGTTATCTTTTACAATGAACGAAATCGTTCGTATTTATAGAAGAATAAAAGCTAATTACTATGCATGCATAGTGACGGTGGGCTCCACATAAATTATATTAAAATTATGCTTTCCGTCATTTGAGAAGTTTATGTTTCGTTCAGCCGATATTTTTTGACTTTTGTAACACTCCCCCTTGGAGACCAGTGTCACTATGGCTCTTGCGTAATATCTTATGTTGCCTCATTAAAAACTTTTCTAGGAAAACCCAATGGGAAAAACCATAGTAGATAAAAAGAGTACAACAACGCAAGCTCCCCCTCGAATGATCAAGTGTCATCTTGTTAAATCTCGTTGATGACGCATTCCAATGTTATGAACATGCTTTCTGAAGGTAGTGGTAGGCAGCGACTTTGTGAAAATATCTGCGGCATTGTCACATGATTGAACATTCTTGACCTCAATAACTTTAGCCTTCTCAAGCTCCTGGGTGTATGAAAAAAACTTTGGATGGATATGTTTCGTTCTATCACTTTTGATATATCCTTCCTTAGTTTGAGCAACACATGCAGCGTTGTCTTCATATAAGATTGTTGGCTCCGAGTTAACGTGGATCCCACTGCTTGATCGAATGTGTTGACTTATTGACCTTAACCAAACACATTCTCTACTTGCTTCATGGAGTGCAATAATCTCAGCATGATTTGAAGAAGTTGCTACAAGTGTTTGTTTCTGAGAACGCCAAGATAAAGCAGTGCCACCGATCGTGAATACATATCCTGTTTGTGATCGGGCTTTATGTGGATCTGATAAATATCCTGCATCTGCAAAACCAACCATCTGACCATTTGAATTATTAGAATAAAATAATCCTAGATTAGTAGTTCCTTGAAGATAACGAAGGACATGTTTAATCCCATTCCAATGTCTTCGTGTAGGGGAGGAACTAAATCTGGCCAAAAGATTAACAGCAAAAGAAATATCAGGGCGAGTACAATTTGCAAGATACATAAGGGCTCCAATTGCACTTAGATATGGTACTTCAGGACCAAGTATCTCTTCATTTTCTCCAGATGGTCGGAATGGATCGTTCTCAATATTAAGTGTTCTAACGACCATTGGAGTACTGAGAGGAGTTGCCTTATCCATATTAAAACGTTTTATCACTTGTTTTGTATATGTGGATTGATGCACAAATATACCCTTTTGGGAATGCTCAATTTGTAAGCCAAGACAAAACTTTGTCTGTCCGAGATCTTTCATCTCAAATTCTCTTTTTAAATAATCTGCGGCTTTTTGTATTTCCTTTTGAGTTCCTATTATGTTCAGATCATCAACATATACCGCGATAATCACAAATCCGGATATTGTTTTCTTGATGAAAACACATGGGCATATAGGATCATTTACATATCCTTCTTTCATTAAATGTTCACTGAGACGATTATACCACATTCGTCCAGATTGTTTTAACCCATATAATGATCTTTGCAACTTTATTGCGCATAACTCTTTGGGTGTAGATTTTAATGCTTCTGGCATTTTAAACCCATCTGGAACTCTCATCTAGATATCAGCATCTAATGATCCATACAAATATGCTGTAACAACATCCATGAGACGCATCTCTAGATTTTCATTAGCCGCTAGACTCATTAAGAATCTAAACGTGATTGCATCCATAACAGGAGAATAAGTTTCCTCATAATCAATTCCAGGCCTTTGAGAAAATCCCTGAGCCACAAGACAAGCTTTATGTCTTATAATCTTATTTTTCTCATTTCGTTTTCGAACGAATACCCACTTGTATCCCACGGGTTTCACATCTTTGGGTGTGAGTGTAATTGGGCCAAATACATTTCGTTTATTGAGTGAATGAAGCTCAACTTGTATCGCATCTTTCCATTTTATCCAGTCTTGTCTGTTTTTACATTCATATACAGACTTGGGTTCTGGATCATCATTTTCCTCAGATATTTCCTTTGATACACGGTATGAGAAAACTTCATCATCAATATCAATTTTATTTCGTTTCCATATCTTCCCACTATGGATATAATTGATAGAAATTTCATGATTCTCTTCATGCTCATGATGCTCTTCGTTATCATTAGTCTTATCCTTTAAAGTATTTTCAACTATTTTAGGACTATTTGGCTTTTCAATTTCCTTTCGTTTTCTAGGATTTTTATCCTTAGAACCAACGGGTCTACCACGCTTCAGGCGTGTCCTAGACTCACGTGTATCATTTGCACCTCCAATTTCTTTTGGAATTTCAATTCGTGCAGGAACATTTGCAGCTGGAATATGTGATTTGGTTACTGTTTTAGTATCCGCAAAAGCATCCGGTAATTGATTTGCTAAACTCTGCAAATGCATAATTCGTCGAACTTCTAGTTCAGACTGTTTCATAGGGGGGTCAAGGTGTAACAAAGATGGTACACACCATTCAATATCCTTTCCCACTTGTTTATTCTCTCCCCTAGAACCGGGAATACTTTTTCATCAAAATGACAATCGGCAAAACGTGCCGTAAAAATGTCTCCAGTCTGCGGTTCTAAGTACCGTATAATTGATGGAGAATCACAACCAACATATATCCCCAACCTTCTTTGTGGTCCCATCTTTGTGCGTTGTGGTGGTGCTATAGGCACATATACCGCACAACCAAAAATTCTTAGATGAGAAATATTTGGTTCTCGACCAAATGCTAATTGTAATGGGGAGTACTTATGATATGCACTTGGTCTTATCCGAATAAGTGCTTCTGCATGTAAAATGGCATGTCCCCATATAGAGGTTGGAAGTTTTGATCTCATGATCAGTGTCCTCGCAATCAATTGTAAACGTTTGATTACTGATTCAGCCAAACCATTTTGTGTATGAACATGTGCTACAGAATGTTCAACCTCAATTCCCGTTGCCATACAATAATCATTGAAGGCTTGGGATGTGAATTCACCAGCGTTGTCTAGTCTAACTCTCTTAATAGGATAATCAGAGAATTGAGCCTTTAGCTTGATTATCTGAGTTAGAAATCTCGCAAATGCCATATTTCGAGATGATAATAGACAAACATGTGACCATCTGCTAGATGCGTCAATTAATACCATAAAATAATGGAATGGTCCACAAGGTGGATGTATTGGTCCACAAATATCTCCTTGAATTCTTTCAAGAAACTTTGGTGATTCTTTATCGGTTTTGGTTGGCGATGGCCTTATAATCAATTTTCCAAAAGAGCATGCAGCACATGTCATTTTGTTCTCCTGATATATCTCTTGGGTTTTCATTGAATGACCATGTGTGCTCTCAATAATTTTTCGCATCATTGTGGTGCCTGGGTGACCCAGTCGATCATGCCACAATCTGAAATCTTCTAGATTCCTTTTAATCACTAGATGTGATTCGATTGTACTTATACGCGTATGATGCAATCCCGAGGGAAGTTTTGGAAATTTTTCCAATATAATCTTTTTCCCTGATTTATTAGAAGTTATATACATATAATTCTCTCCATTCTCAGTTGCGGACTGAGTATCATATCCTTGAAGATATATGTCTTTAAAACTCAACAAATTCCTTTTAGAATTTGGAGAATATAACGCATTATTTATAGAAATTTTTGTTCCATTCGGCAACAGAAAATTGGCTTTACCAATTCCTTTAATAACATCAGCTGGACCTGATATTGTATTAACAATAATGTTTGCCGGTTTGAGATCAGAGAAATAACTCTTTTTTCTCAGAATAGTGTGCGTTGTTCCACTATCTGGTATACAGATTTCTTTACCATTTTCCTTCGATATTTTTCCATTTTTATCGTTCTCCATTTCTGTAATGAAAAGAAACATCAAAAATAAACTTCAAAACACACAATAATTATACATTAGTTTCTTTTAAAACAAACAACAAACTTTAAAAAACAATAGAAAACATGATTTTAAAATATGGCACAACTGGAGCATTATTCCGTGATATTGGTCTAATCCAACTCATTTGTAAAGTCGGCAGAATCGAGGTACGATGTACCCTCAAAGTTTTCTGCGAGATTGACTTCTTTTCCTTTTCCTTTTATGGATTCTTTGTATAATTTACAAAGGTGTTCAGGGGTTCGACAGACATGAGCCCAGTGCCCTTTTGATCCACATCTATAACAGATGCTATCACGTTTTTGGCTGGTATTTCCTTGGGATTCTTTCCCTTTCGGATTTTGTTCAGGTCGAACCCATGTATTTGACTTTCTGCCTTGATGGTCATAGGGTTGATAACGTCCCTTATTAAATCCGCGACCACGACCACGGCCACGACCACGACCACGGCCTCGACCCCGACCTCTATAGGTTTGATTCCTTCGCTCTGGATATTCTATATCCGATGCATTTGTTGCATTCACTTCAGGGAATGCATGGGTCCCAGTGGGACGAGAATTGTGATTTTGAATGAGAAGTTCACTATTCTTCTCAGCCAGTATGAGAGTCACCATCAATTCAGAGAATCTTTTATATTCTCGGCTCCTGTATAATTCTTGTAGGAGACGATGCTCTTTATGAAAAGTTTGATATGTCTTTTCGAGCATTTCTTCTTCAGTGACTGGCTTGCCACAATATTTAAGTTGTGACACAATTCTTAGGATAGCGGAGTTGTACTCGTTAACTTTCTTGAAATCCTGAAATCTCAGGTTTCTCCACTCTTCCAGAGCGTGAGGGAGCGTTATCTCCCTCTGGTTATCAAACCTTTCTTTTAGAGATGCCCACAATTCTGCTGGGTCTTTTATGTGCGCATAGTCATGCATCACATTTTCATCGAGATGCTTTTTCAGTAAGATTATCGCCTTTGCCTTATCCTTGGCAAGCGATTTGTTTCCCACCTTTATGGTGTCGGATATATCTAGCATCTCAAGATGAAGCTCGACGTCTGTGGTCCATGCAATATAATTTGCTCCAGTTATTTTGAGAGCTGGGAATTTAAGCTTCTCGATATTTGCCATTTGATTTCTAAAAACAAAGCAATAAATTTTATTAATACGATGATATTACATTATTAAAGTAAAATAATACAAGCTGATTATAAATAATATAATTAGAAAAATGATTAAAATAAAGGAGGCACGGGAATAAAAAAAAATGATTACAAGAAATACAATTGCATAAAAAAGTAAAATAAAAGCAAAAACAAATTCTTCGGGAGTAAAATCTCCGACAAGTAATCCGTAAATAGAAGCGATTATTAAACCCGCGATAAACATCAAAAGAAGATGCGCCATTTTTCTTACAGAAATAAACGATTTTAGTGAGAGATTTAGAGAGATGGAAATTTTGAAGTGAGATGAAATGAGTGGAAATGAAAGCATTTATAGATTGAAAAATCACTATTTATTAGCCGTTGAAACAACGGTCAGAAACACTATTCACAACGGTCAGTTTTTGAAAAGTTAAAAGAAAATTTTTGCGACCGTTAATGAAAAAAATCAATCTGAAAAAAAATAAAAATCAATCCGATAAAAATTTAACAATTTCAGAAAAAATTTACAAAATAAATTTCATTTTGTCATATAATAATTTATTAAACAATAATATTATGGTGACAGGGTCATCCACCTCAGAACGATAAAATATGGTGGTGGCATAGCCTTCCGGAATTATGGTGCATGAGGCATCCATAAGACATAATATAAAACAGTAAATAAATTATGGCGTCTGAGACGTCCATTATTATGGTGTATAAACATCCATAATGTAAAAATAGTAAATAAATTATTTCCATAAATAAAGAGTATAAGTCTATCATATTTGTGATACGTGGTTACTCTATTGAGAACGTATCAAAATCGATTTGGATGTCGATTTTTACCATACAGAGGTTCTGCCTGGATAATACTAGGGTCTCCCCTTCACTCCTGGGAGTTTTATACCGATATATCACATATATTTTATGGATCTGATTTCTGTAAAGAAACTCAACCTTTTTGGTATATTGAAGGATCGGATGAATGATAATTTTTCGGCGGTGTGAATAGTAACTCCGGCGGTGTATAGTGGATTCTGGTGATGAATAGTAACTTCAGGCGGAAATCGTTTATATTTGATCGGAGTGATCGTGCTGATAACGTGTTATAAAAAGATTATGATTTTATCACGACGATAAATCTAAATAAAGATGAAAATTTTATACTCGATAAAATTATCGGAACTGATGAAGAGAGAATATTGAGTGAGAGATTCTTTGTTGTTCGAATGTTTTTCTTTTTTTTGTTATCTTTTACAATGAACGAAATCGTTCGTATTTATAGAAGAATAAAAGCTAATTACTATACATGCATAGTGACGGTGGGCTCCACATAAATTATATTAAAATTATGCTTTCCGTCATTTGAGAAGTTTATGTTTCGTTCAGCCGATATTTTTTGACTTTTGTAACACATAACATATTATTTTTAAAGCAATGTCTCTCTTCTTTTATATTGAAATGTAACTTTATGTATCAATCTAAAGATGGCAGCATAACAATGCACGATTCAAATCTTAGGCCGCATCATTTCAGTTCTAGTTTAGTAATGACATGAGTTCTTTGTATTTTTTTGCAGCTTTGACCTATAATAGTATATGAACTTTAAAAGTAGATAAATAAATTATCCGAATATTGAGTCCAACATCTACATCAACATACTATTTCTCGTAAGTGATTTGTAATGTTTCTAATTTTTTTATTTTATGACTATAATCATATTTTCAAATGTTTTGTAATAGTCTTGTTATGAAGGTTAGTATATAAGAATGTTCTTAAATATCGTCTGTCATTATTTATTTGATTTTGGAATGTTAACTTTTAATTCTAGCAATCATGCACTTAGATATGCGCGAGTAAATCAGCTAGTTTTACTAAAAGAAGAAAAAAATATTTCATTACAAATAATCGTTTTAAAGATATACCCTATGCTCACTCATGTTCTGAAAATATTTTATCACTGTTTCATTTGTCACAATATTAAGTACATGTTTCTCAATAAAACAAACTAAGTAATCGCTAAAGCAAGCATCACCAATACGATTACGCAAGGCCATCTTCACAATACTCATTGCAGAGAAGCATCTTTCAATGGTTACAGTCGTAATAGGTAGAATCAAAGCTAGCTTCAAAAGATGATAAACCAAAGGATGAGAAATGAGAAATATGTGTCTTTGTCTCTATCATCATACGAGCAAGATCACCAAGGACTTTTAGATTATTAAACCTTTCATCTCTTTGCACATTATCAATATAGATATCAATTTGATGATCAAGAAATATGCGTTCTACAAAACTAAAATCAGCTGGATAAAACACAACTACTTTCACTATCTTTAACTTGTCAAATTGACGAGTAACGACTGATAATGGCTAGATTTAATTATGTTTTGTGTTAAAATTAATTATTAAGTTTGGTTTATGGGTTTATTTTAATTATTATTATTATTTTAACTGAATTGGACTACAATGTTGGATATATTTATTGGGGTATAAACATACACTTGAATGTTTTCTGGGTGTCAATAATCTTTTACTAAAGGTGTCAATTTTAAATGGTAAAAAAATATTAAAAATTATAATCCATGGGTGTGTTGACTGATAGCACTAATTATTACCGATTTTTGTAGCTATTTTGCTATAACCATTCTTGAGTCTTTGGTTAAGAACAAGATAGTTTTTGGTACTGTTATGTAAATATAGGTTTGCACACTTCCTGTAATCAAAAGGAAGGTTTTAGAATAGAAATGGATCAAAGCTCGTCAAGAGAAGAAAAATCAAGACTCAAGGACTGATTAATGCACATTTATCACCGATCAGTAGGAAAAGCTTCAAGAACTTATCGGTTAAACATGTTGCAGCGATCGGTTAACCGCCTTCGGAATTTTTATTTTTTATTTATAGAGCTTTCTCCTTTTTTGTATAAATAGAGGGTTTGGCCTTCATAAATCTTCATACCCGAAAAAGACTCGAGGAAAAACTCAGTTTCTCTAATCTTTAGAAGGTCTCAACCTTTATAATTATTTTATTTTATTTTATTTATGTTTATATTATAGTTATTTTATCTATTTCTCTTATGCATACTCTTTGCATATTTGAATAGAGTTGTTCACATAGATTAGGGTTTTCCAAAGGGAATTTCATGTAGAGTTATGCTATAGTTCTTATGAGATTATCATTCTTGATCTTCATCATAGATTTTTCTTAAAGTGTTGTCTAAATTTATCACTTAGCCTCTTCCCTAAATCCAGTTCATCGTGGCACAAGAAGTGTTATCGAATAGGTGGAACTATTTGTGATGAGCAAAGTATTTATAGACAACATCAGTTGCAGTATTTACACTTTGTGAACATATTAGATTAGATTCACATTGTATACATGATTCTCTCCCAAAAGACGGCAATTATTTATCGCTTGGGAATATGTTGCATAGATATTCAGATATCACGACATTAGAGTGACTTTATATTCGTAATCTAAGTTCTAGACGGTTCTTAATGCATCTCATGCATCATCTACATTTATTATGCATGAATCCTTGAAGAATTCTCTACGTTTATATTTATTTATTTATTTATTTTCTTTATCGTAGGATGTTAGTAAACATGAGTTTCACCGTAAACTTTTTTTTATCTTATCTTTATTTAGATCACTATAATTCATCGTGTGTTCTACTGTTCTCTATGGCATCGATACCTTAAGTACAATTACACATGCAATTTATTTATTGATTTAAAATTTATTGCACATGGTCGTGTATCTATCGGATGTTCACTAAAGCTCCGATGACTTGTCAACGGTTTACGGCTGCCACGTCCCGTTCTGATGATTTCCAACGTCTTTACCGTGTGAATACATTTTATACACTGTTCTTTGCATCATGGCTGTTGGCAATTTATTTACGAATTATATTTGGGTGTCAAGTGTCCACACGAGATATATATACTTCTTTTTTCCTTGTCAACGGATAAAATTAGTATTGAATTCGGTGTTTGCGAACCCCTTGTGTATAATAGAACCTACAAAGAAAAATATTACATTTTCTACCTTTCACAATGGGAACCAAATAGCTGGATTTACAACTCATTCCAGAAAAGCATCTTTCACAATAATGTTGCACTGTGCACTTGCAATTTATTTATAGTTAATTAAGTTTAGTTCATGGGTTTATTTAATTATTATTTTTAACTGAATTGGACTATTATGTTGGATATATTTATTGGTCTATAAGCCTATACTTTAATATTTCGAGGTTGTCAATAATCTTTTATCAAAGCTGTCAATTTTAAATAGTAATCAAACATATTAAAAAAAAATAAAAAATCCATGGGTGTGTTGACATGTACCTCCGCAATTTAGTTTAGTTTATACTATGTTTTGTTAGTATACAATTTTAGAGAAATTGATTAACTAAACTAACAAGTTTTTTTTATAAATTATGTAACCTGCAATTATTTTTTAAAATTTTAGAATAATGCCTCCAAAAAACATGAAGAAGGGACCGTGTGGAAATGATAAACGAAAAAAGAAAGACCGAATAGATGCACTCATTAAATCTCAAGAGAATGGCTTGTTCAAGTATTTCAAAAAATCTGAAACTCTTGATGCTTCTGTAGAAAATAATGATGAACAACATGATACTATTGAAGATGATGGAATGGATGAGAATTTGGAGAGAGAAGAAACAAATTTTCAGGAAAGGAATATGAATGCAGTGGATGAAGAGAATTTCAATGATGTGGATGAAGCAAACTTCAATGAGGAAAAGGATGAAGATAAGACTGAATGTGAAAAGGGTGATGATCCCACAGAGAATTGTGGATTTTTGGATATGTATGATCCTGGAAACATAAAAAAAGGATGGAATGAATGGAGAGATTTTATGGTTGAACAAGGTCCAATAAAAAGATTGCATGATGGTTATTGCTTTGAAAAAGATGGTCTTAAGAGACATTTCTCGCATCGTTATTATACAATAGAAATGACTGATGGAAGAAAACAAGATCGGCGTTGGCTAGTTTACTCAAAAGCAGTAAACAAAATTTTTTGCTTTTGCTGTAAATTGTTCAACCAGAATGACAAAACTCAACTGGGGTCTGTGGGATTCAATGATTGGAGAAACATTTTGAAAAGGCTTAAAGAGCATGAATCTAGTCGAGAACATATTGTTTGTATGAACCAGTGGGTGGAACTAGAACTCAGGTTGCAGAAAAATCAGACTATTGATAAATATGCTCAAGATGAAATGAATAAAAAGAGAGCTCACTGGAGGCAGGTGTTGATTAGGATAATTTATGTTGTAAAAACTCTTGCTAAACAAAATCTAGCATTTTGTGGAAGCAACGGAAAGATCAGAGAAGACGGTAATGGAAATTTTTTAAGTTTTATTGAGATGCTTGCTGATTTTGATCCAGTGATGATAGAACATCTTAGGAGGTATAAAGAAGGTGAATCTCAATATCACTATCTCAGCAACAAAATTCAAAATGAGCTGATAGCTTTGTTAGCTAATGAGATAAAAGGAAGGATTATCAAGAAAATTCAAGATGCAAAGTACTTTTCTGTCATTCTTGACTGCACTCCAGATATTAGCCACCACGAGCAAATGACTGTAGTCATTCGTTGTGTAGATGTTTCAGCCACTTCAACAAAGATCGAAGAATTTTTCTTAACATTTTTAAAAGTTGATGATACATATGGAGAAGGACTTTTTGGTGAGCTTCAAGATGTGTTGGCTGCTTTTGAGTTGAAGATTGATGATGTCAGGGGCAAGGTTATGATAATGGCTATAATATGAAGGGAAAACATAAAGGAGTACAGAATTCAAGGGCGTTTTACACACCTTGTGGTTGTCATAATCTTACTCTTGCACTTTGCGATATGGCAAACACTTCCTCAAAGGCAATCTCGTTTTTCGGAATTGTTCAGCGAACTTATGTTTTTTTTACATCTTCAGTTAAGCGGTGGAAAATATTTGAAGATCAAGTGGATGGTCTAACACTCAAGGCGTTATCACATACTCGATGGGAAAGTCATGTTGAAAGTGTTAAGGCAATAAGATTTCAAGCTCCTAAGATTATGAATGCTTTAGTTTACATTACTGAGAATAGTGATGATCCGAAAAAGCAGAGTGAAGCTGAATGTCTAGCAATAAGTGAAACTCATGGAATTGGAAGTTTCGAGTTTTTGGTTTCCATGGTTATTTGGTATGATCTTCTTTCTGTTGTGAACATTGTCAATAAGAGTTTGCAATCCGAAGATATGAACATAGATGTTGCTATCTCTCAATTGAAAGGGCTGGTTTCTTATTTTCAAAAATATAGAGATTCAGGTTTTGAGAAAGCAAAATTAGAAGCTAAAAAAATTACAGATTCTATGGAAGTTGATGCGATCCTCCCAAGGATTCGACACTTTCGAGGCATAAAACAAAAAGAAAATGGATAGATGGATAGATAAATAGATCGAATGGTCGCACAGGAGTTGCGGAAGGCTCCTGATATGCCTCAATGCCTCCTAGGATATGACACACCTAGAAAAGACAAGGTTTGATTCCCCAGATATGACACACCAAGACAAATCGACTTGATCGTTGGATATTACACACCAAACAATCGAAAAGTTCTAAAAGAACTAAAGAGAATCACTCTCAAGGTTTGAAAATAAAAAGTTGGATGATTTTATTCATGAACTCGGCATTTTTTAAATAGCCGAAAGAAGTATAAAATATCTAAGCAATATTAATTGCTGAATTAACTAAAAATATTAAAACCAAAAAATGAAAATTATCTCTTGAGCTTCTTGAACTTCAATCCTACGAAATGGACTCCTTTTTGATGGTCAGCTCCACGAGATGGACTTATTAATTGGGCCAAGAATTCTCCTCTTGGGCTTAGTAGATGTTCCAGGATGCCAAACATGATTTTGTAAGCTCTTAAACGGACTGGACTTGGAGTTCTTCAAGTACAGCACCAGGTTGACCCATTTAGGGAAATGAGCAATAACTTGAATGTGACATGTCGTATGAAATAACTTCTCCTCTTGAATCCATGGGGTTTACCCTTCACTTGAATGTGACATGTCGTATGAAATAACTTCTCCCATTGCACATTCCTTTCCCTTTGGGCTGGCGTATTCGGAGATCCCTTGGTAACAAGCTCTTCACAATTTTCGTCCAATGATGGAATATAATTAGATTCAATTTCCTCTTCAGTTTGGTGGTGGCATGGTGTCACCGGCTCAGCTCCTTTGAGAATCTCGGTGGATAAGATGGCTGGAACTTCTACGTCCTTGGATTTCTTGGATCGACCATTTTCGCCAACACGGAACTGATTCATAATGTCTAACAATTCTCAACGATCTTCATTCGTGAACTTGGAGTCAAAATTAGGCTGCAGACTTAGGGATTTCCTGAGCTTCTTGGGTTGATTTTCTTTTCTCCTACTAAGCAAGTTTCGTGGCTGCCTCGGCTGTGCTTCTTTCTTCATCCCTTTCTTGGCGTGGTTGAACTCTTTTTAGAGGACTCTCTTGTGATCTCTTTTGAACTTTTTCTGGTTTTCTCTTTTTCAATAAACCGAAAGACATCTTTTTTTTGTTCTTTTTTTTTTTCTTATCTTTTCTCTCTTTCTCTTTTTTTTTAATCCATATATGGATTTTTTTAATAACAAAAACGAAAATTAAAGAATAGAAGAAAAGAAGATGAAAGGATAAGAAGGTGAAGAGATAAAAGTGAAGATGAAAAGATAGAAAATGAAAGAAGATGGAAAGATGAGAAAATGATAGATCTAAAATAAATAAATAAAAAATGATAGAAACGAATACCGATCCCGAAAGTGTGCTCTGATACCATTTGATGTGATCCTCTCAAGGAATCGACACTTTCGAGGGGAAAAACAAAAGAATAGATAGAAAAATGGATCAAATGGTCGCACAGGAGATGCAAAATAGCTCCTGATATACCTCAATGTCTCCTAGGATATGACACACCTAGACAAGACAAGGTTTGATTCCCCGGATATTACACACCGAGACAAATCGAGTTGATCGTTGGATATTACACAACAAACAATCGAAAAATTCTAAAAGAACTAAAGAGCATCACTCTCAAGGTTTGAAAATAAAAAGTTGGATGATTTTATTCATGAACTCGGCATTTTTTAAATAGCAAAAAGAAGTATAAAATATCTAAGCAATATTAATTGCTGAATTAACTAAAAGTATTAAAACCGAAAAATATCTCTTGAGCTTCTTGATGGTCAGCTCCACGAGATGGACTTATTAATTGGGCCAAGAATTCTCCTCTTGGGCTTAGTAGATGTTCCAGGATGCCAAACATGATTTTGTAAGCTCTTAAACGGACTGGACTTGGAGTTCTTCAAGTACAGCACCAGGTTGACCCATTTAGGGAAATGAGCAATAACTTTGTGGTCCGATATCCATTTCTTCTGTTCTTGGTCTTGTTGGAAAACTAAGAGATCCAGAAAGATTATCCAATTGGTTTTACGTCGAGATCGTACCTGAGTTGGGCTGTGCATCATAATCTTTGGCTCAGTCACGCAATAGGGCCTGAAGCAGATCCATTGAATTGTAAAATTCATATCTCTCAAGTCTGAACCGGCGTTGTTGTGAATCCAATTTTCCCAGATCCTCTGATGATTCAAGATTCCAGAATAATTTGTTTCAAAGCTTGATTCCTTCTGGTTTGGATGTAAATAATTATTCAACGACGTATGTCTGAATCGCGTAAGCTGGGAATCACTTGACTTGGAAGTTGAATAACTTCTTTACCTGAATTCGGATTGGACCGATTCCACTTCGATGTGAACCTCTGATGAGTTGAAATTATAGTCCAAGGGGTTTTTGAAATGTGAAAATTGAGCTCGGACTTCATTTGATCTGAACAAGGCACATAGGTTTTCTCGGGTGGTAGGAGAATCACATCATACTCCTCTTCTTGAAAAAGTTTCGTCCTCGAAACTGTACAATCCTGAGCTAGGAAATGTTGATATAAGTCTGGTGGCCTCTCCTTGATTAGCATCGGAAAAATGACTCCATGGGATTTACCCTTCACTTGAATGTGACATGTCGTATGAAATAACTTCTCCCATTGCACATTCCTTTCCCTTTGGGCTGGCGTATTCGGAGATCCCTTGGTAACAAGCTCTTCACAATTTTCGTCCAATGATGGAATATAATTAGATTCAATTTCCTCTTCAGTTTGGTGGTGGCATGGTGTCACCGGCTCAGCTCCTTTGAGAATCTCGTTGGATAAGATGGCTGGAACTTCTACGTCCTTGGATTTCTTGGATCGACCATTTTCCCCAACACGGAACTGATTCATAATGTCTAACAATTCTCGACGATCTTCATTCGTGAACTTGGAGTCAAAATTAGGCTGCGGACTTAGGGATTTCCTGAGCTTCTTGGGTTGATTTTTCTTTTCTCCTACTAAGCAAGTTTCGTGGCTGCCTCTGCTGTGCTTCTTTCTTCATCCCTTTCTTGGCGTGGTTGAACTCTTTTTTAGAGGACTCTCTTGTGATCTCTTTTGAACTTTTTCTGGTTTTCTCTTTTTCAATAAACCGAAAGACATCTTTTTTTTGTTCTTTTTTTTTCTTTTCTTTTCTCTCTTTCTCTCTTTCTCTTTTTTTTTTTAATAACAAAAACGAAAATTAAAGAATAGAAGAAAAGAAGATGAAAGGATAAGAAGGTGAAGAGATAAAAGTGAAGATGAAAAGATAGAAAATGAAAGAAGATGGAAAGATGAGAAAATGATATATCTAAAATAAATAAATAAAAAATGATAGAAACGAATACCGATCCCGAAAGTGTGCTCTGATACCACTTGATGTGATCCTCCCAAGGAATCGACACTTTCGAGGGAAAAACAAAAGAATGGATAGAAAAATGGATCAAATGGTCGCACAGGAGATGCAGAATAGCTCCTGATATACCTCAATGTCTCCTAGGATATGACACACCTAGACAAGACAAGGTTTGATTCCCCGGATATTACACACCGAGACAAATCGAGTTGATCGTTGGATATTACACAACAAACAATCGAAAAATTCTAAAAAGAACTAAAGAGCATCACTCTCAAGGTTTGAAAATAAAAAGTTGGATGATTTTATTCATGAACTCGGCATTTTTTAAATAGCAAAAAGAAGTATAAAATATCTAAGCAATATTAATTGCTGAATTAACTAAAAGTATTAAAACCGAAAAATATCTCTTGAGCTTCTTGATGGTCAGCTCCACGAGATGGACTTATTAATTGGGCCAAGAATTCTCCTCTTGGGCTTAGTAGATGTTCCAGGATGCCAAACATGATTTTGTAAGCTCTTAAACGGACTGGACTTGGAGTTCTTCAAGTACAGCACCAGGTTGACCCATTTAGGGAAATGAGCAATAACTTTGTGGTCCGATATCCATTTCTTCTGTTCTTGGTCTTGTTGGAAAACTAAGAGATCCAGAAAGATTATCCAATTGGTTTTACGTCGAGATCGTACCTGAGTTGGGCTGTGCATCATAATCTTTGGCTCAGTCACGCAATAGGGCCTGAAGCAGATCCATTGAATTGTAAAATTCATATCTCTCAAGTCTGAACCGGCGTTGTTGTGAATCCAATTTTCCCAGATCCTCTGATGATTCAAGATTCCAGAATAATTTGTTTCAAAGCTTGATTCCTTCTGGTTTGGATGTAAATAATTATTCAACGCACGTATGTCTGAATCGCGTAAGCTGGGAATCACTTGACTTGGAAGTTGAATAACTTCTTCACCTGAACTCGGATTGGACCGATTCCACTTCGATGTGAACCTCTGATGAGTTGAAATTATAGTCCAAGGGTTTTTTGAAATGTGAAAATTGAGCTCGGACTTCATTTGATCTGAACAAGGCACATAGGTTTTCTCGGGTGGTAGGAGAATCACATCATACTCCTCTTCTTGAAAAAGTTTACGTCCTCGAAACTGTACAATCCTGAGCTAGGAAGTGTTGATATAAGTCTGGTGGCCTCTCCTTGATTAGCATCGGAAAAATGACTCCATGGGGTTTACCCTTCACTTGAATGTGACATGTCGTATGAAATAACTTCTCCCATTGCACATTCCTTTCCCTTTGGGCTGGCGATTCGGAGATCCCTTGGTAACAAGCTCTTCACAATTTTCGTCCAATGATGGAATATAATTAGATTCAATTTCCTCTTCAGTTTGGTGGTGGCATGGTGTCACCGGCTCAGCTCCTTTGAGAATCTCGTTGGATAAGATGGCTGGAACTTCTCGTCCTTGGATTTCTTGGATCGACCATTTTCCCCAACACGGAACTGATTCATAATGTCTAACAATTCTCGATCGATCTTCATTCGTGAACTTGGAGTCAAAATTAGGCTGCGGACTTAGGGATTTCCTGAGCTTCTTGGGTTGATTTTCTTTTCTCCTACTAAGCAAGTTTACGTGGCTGCCTCTGCTGGGCTTATTTCTTCATCCCTTTCTTGGCGTGGTTGAACTCTTGTTAGAGGACGCTCTTGTGATGTCTTTTGAACTTGGTCGGGTTTTCTCTTTTTCGATAAACCGAAAGACATCTTTTGGTGGGTCTGTTTTTTTCTTTTCTCTCTTTTCTCTTTTTTTTTAATAACAAAAACGAAAATTAAAGAATAGAAGAAAAGAAGATGAAAGGATAAGAAGGTGAAGAGATAAAAGTGAAGATGAAAAGATAGAAAATGAAAGAAGATGGAAAGATGAGAAAATGATATATCTAAAATAAATAAATAAAAAATGATAGAAACGAATACCGATCCCGAAAGTGTGCTCTGATACCACTTGATGTGATCCTCCCAAGGAATCGACACTTTCGAGGGGAAAAACAAAAGAATGGATAGAAAAATGGATCAAATGGTCGCATTAGGAGATGCAGAATAGCTCCTGATATACCTCAATGTCTCCTAGGATATGACACACCTAGACAAGACAAGGTTTGATTCCCCGGATATTACACACGAGACAAATCGAGTTGATCGTTGGATATTACACAACAAACAATCGAAAAATTCTAAAAGAACTAAAGAGCATCACTCTCAAGGTTTGAAAATAAAAAGTTGGATGATTTTATTCATGAACTCGGCATTTTTTAAATAGCAAAAAGAAGTATAAAATATCTAAGCAATATTAATTGCTGAATTAACTAAAAGTATTAAAACCCGAAAAATATCTCTTGAGCTTCTTGATGGTCAGCTCCACGAGATGGACTTATTAATTGGGCCAAGAATTCTCCTCTTGGGCTTAGTAGATGTTCCAGGATGCCAAACATGATTTTGTAAGCTCTTAAACGGACTGGACTTGGAGTTCTTCAAGTACAGCACCAGGTTGACCCATTTAGGGAAATGAGCAATAACTTTGTGGTCCGATATCCATTTCTTCTGTTCTTGGTCTTGTTGGAAAACTAAGAGATCCAGAAAGATTATCCAATTGGTTTTACGTCGAGATCGTACCTGAGTTGGGCTGTGCATCATAATCTTTGGCTCAGTCACGCAATAGGGCCTGAAGCAGATCCATTGAATTGTAAAATTCATATCTCTCAAGTCTGAACCGGCGTTGTTGTGAATCCAATTTTCCCAGATCCTCTGATGATTCAAGATTCCAGAATAATTTGTTTCAAAGCTTGATTCCTTCTGGTTTGGATGTAAATAATTATTCAACGCACGTATGTCTGAATCGCGTAAGCTGGGAATCACTTGACTTGGAAGTTGAATAACTTCTTTACCTGAATTCGGATTGGACCGATTCCACTTCGATGTGAACCTCTGATGAGTTGAAATTATAGTCCAAGGGGTTTTTGAAATGTGAAAATTGAGCTCGGACTTCATTTGATCTGAACAAGGCACATAGGTTTTCTCGGGTGGTAGGAGAATCACATCATACTCCTCTTCTTGAAAAAGTTTCGTCCTCGAAACTGTACAATCCTGAGCTAGGAAATGTTGATATAAGTCTGGTGGCCTCTCCTTGATTAGCATCGGAAAAATGACTCCATGGGATTTACCCTTCACTTGAATGTGACATGTCGTATGAAATAACTTCTCCCATTGCACATTCCTTTCCCTTTGGGCTGGCGATTCGGAGATCCCTTGGTAACAAGCTCTTCACAATTTTCGTCCAATGATGGAATATAATTAGATTCAATTTCCTCTTCAGTTTGGTGGTGGCATGGTGTCACCGGCTCAGCTCCTTTGAGAATCTCGTTGGATAAGATGGCTGGAACTTCTACGTCCTTGGATTTCTTGGATCGACCATTTTCCCCAACACGGAACTGATTCATAATGTCTAACAATTCTCGACGATCTTCATTCGTGAACTTGGAGTCAAAATTAGGCTGCGGACTTAGGGATTTCCTGAGCTTCTTGGGTTGATTTTCTTTTCTCCTACTAAGCAAGTTTCGTGGCTGCCTCTGCTGTGCTTCTTTCTTCATCCCTTTCTTGGCGTGGTTGAACTCTTTTTAGAGGACTCTCTTGTGATCTCTTTTGAACTTTTTCTGGTTTTCTCTTTTTCAATAAACCGAAAGACATCTTTTTTTTGTTCTTTTTTTTTCTTTTCTTTTCTCTCTTTCTCTCTTTCTCTTTTTTTTTTTAATAACAAAAACGAAAATTAAAGAATAGAAGAAAAGAAGATGAAAGGATAAGAAGGTGAAGAGATAAAAGTGAAGATGAAAAGATAGAAAATGAAAGAAGATGGAAAGATGAGAAAATGATATATCTAAAATAAATAAATAAAAAATGATAGAAACGAATACCGATCCCGAAAGTGTGCTCTGATACCACTTGATGTGATCCTCCCAAGGAATCGACACTTTCGAGGGGAAAAACAAAAGAATGGATAGAAAAATGGATCAAATGGTCGCACAGGAGATGCAGAATAGCTCCTGATATACCTCAATGTCTCCTAGGATATGACACACCTAGACAAGACAAGGTTTGATTCCCCGGATATTACACACCGAGACAAATCGAGTTGATCGTTGGATATTACACAACAAACAATCGAAAAATTCTAAAAGAACTAAAGAGCATCACTCTCAAGGTTTGAAAATAAAAAGTTGGATGATTTTATTCATGAACTCGGCATTTTTTAAATAGCAAAAAGAAGTATAAAATATCTAAGCAATATTAATTGCTGAATTAACTAAAAGTATTAAAACCGAAAAATATCTCTTGAGCTTCTTGATGGTCAGCTCCACGAGATGGACTTATTAATTGGGCCAAGAATTCTCCTCTTGGGCTTAGTAGATGTTCCAGGATGCCAAACATGATTTTGTAAGCTCTTAAACGGACTGGACTTGGAGTTCTTCAAGTACAGCACCAGGTTGACCCATTTAGGGAAATGAGCAATAACTTTGTGGTCCGATATCCATTTCTTCTGTTCTTGGTCTTGTTGGAAAACTAAGAGATCCAGAAAGATTATCCAATTGGTTTTACGTCGAGATCGTACCTGAGTTGGGCTGTGCATCATAATCTTTGGCTCAGTCACGCAATAGGGCCTGAAGCAGATCCATTGAATTGTAAAATTCATATCTCTCAAGTCTGAACCGGCGTTGTTGTGAATCCAATTTTCCCAGATCCTCTGATGATTCAAGATTCCAGAATAATTTGTTTCAAAGCTTGATTCCTTCTGGTTTGGATGTAAATAATTATTCAACGCACGTATGTCTGAATCGCGTAAGCTGGGAATCACTTGACTTGGAAGTTGAATAACTTCTTCACCTGAACTCGGATTGGACCGATTCCACTTCGATGTGAACCTCTGATGAGTTGAAATTATAGTCCAAGGGGTTTTTGAAATGTGAAAATTGAGCTCGGACTTCATTTGATCTGAACAAGGCACATAGGTTTTCTCGGGTGGTAGGAGAATCACATCATACTCCTCTTCTTGAAAAAGTTTCGTCCTCGAAACTGTACAATCCTGAGCTAGGAAGTGTTGATATAAGTCTGGTGGCCTCTCCTTGATTAGCATCGGAAAAATGACTCCATGGGGTTTACCCTTCACTTGAATGTGACATGTCGTATGAAATAACTTCTCCCATTGCACATTCCTTTCCCTTTGGGCTGGCGATTCGGAGATCCCTTGGTAACAAGCTCTTCACAATTTTCGTCCAATGATGGAATATAATTAGATTCAATTTCCTCTTCAGTTTGGTGGTGGCATGGTGTCACCGGCTCAGCTCCTTTGAGAATCTCGTTGGATAAGATGGCTGGAACTTCTACGTCCTTGGATTTCTTGGATCGACCATTTTCCCCAACACGGAACTGATTCATAATGTCTAACAATTCTCGACGATCTTCATTCGTGAACTTGGAGTCAAAATTAGGCTCTTGGACTTAGGGATTTCCTGAGCTTCTTGGGTTGATTTTCTTTTCTCCTACTAAGCAAGTTTCGTGGCTGCCTCTGCTGTGCTTCTTTCTTCATCCCTTTCTTGGCGTGGTTGAACTCTTTTTAGAGGACTCTCTTGTGATCTCTTTTGAACTTTTTCTGGTTTTCTCTTTTTCAATAAACCGAAAGACATCTTTTTTTTGTTCTTTTTTTTTCTTTTCTTTTCTCTCTTTCTCTTTTTTTTTTTAATAACAAAAACGAAAATTAAAGAATAGAAGAAAAGAAGATGAAAGGATAAGAAGGTGAAGAGATAAAAGTGAAGATGAAAAGATAGAAAATGAAAGAAGATGGAAAGATGAGAAAATGATATATCTAAAATAAATAAATAAAAAATGATAGAAACGAATACCGATCCCGAAAGTGTGCTCTGATACCACTTGATGTGATCCTCCCAAGGAATCGACACTTTCGAGGGGAAAAACAAAAGAATGGATAGAAAAATGGATCAAATGGTCGCACAGGAGATGCAGAATAGCTCCTGATATACCTCAATGTCTCCTAGGATATGACACACCTAGACAAGACAAGGTTTGATTCCCCGGATATTACACACGAGACAAATCGAGTTGATCGTTGGATATTACACAACAAACAATCGAAAAAGTCTAAAAGAACGAAAGAGCATCACGCTCAAGGTTTGAAAATAAAAAGTTGGAGGATTTTATTCATGAACTCGGCATTTTTTAAATAGCAAAAAGAAGTATAAAATATCTAAGCAATATTAATTGCTGAATTAACTAAAAGTATTAAAACGAAAAATATCTCTTGAGCTTCTTGATGGTCAGCTCCACGAGATGGACTTTTTAATGGGGCCGAGAATTCTCCTCTTGTGCTGAGGAGAGGTTCCAGGTGGCCAAACGTGATTGGGGAAGCTCGTAAACGGACTGGGCTGGGGGTTGGTCAAGTACAGCACCAGGGTGACCCATTTAGGCAAATGGGTAATAACTTTGTGGTCCGATATCCATTTCTTCTGTTCTTGGTCTTGTTGGAAAACTAAGAGATCCAGAAAGATTATCCAATTGGTTTTACGTCGAGATCGTACCTGAGTTGGGCTGTGCATCATAATCTTTGGCTCAGTCACGCAATAGGGCCTGAAGCAGATCCATTGAATTGTAAAATTCATATCTCTCAAGTCTGAACCGGCGTTGTTGTGAATCCAATTTTCCCAGATCCTCTGATGATTCAAGATTCCAGAATAATTTGTTTCAAAGCTTGATTCCTTCTGGTTTGGATGTAAATAATTATTCAACGCACGTATGTCTGAATCGCGTAAGCTGGGAATCACTTGACTTGGAAGTTGAATAACTTCTTCACCTGAACTCGGATTGGACCGATTCCACTTCGATGTGAACCTCTGATGAGTTGAAATTATAGTCCAAGGGGTTTTTGAAATGTGAAAATTGAGCTCGGACTTCATTTGATCTGAACAAGGCACATAGGTTTTCTCGGGTGGTAGGAGAATCACATCATACTCCTCTTCTTGAAAAAGTTTCGTCCTCGAAACTGTACAATCCTGAGCTAGGAAGTGTTGATATAAGTCTGGTGGCCTCTCCTTGATTAGCATCGGAAAAATGACTCCATGGGGTTTACCCTTCACTTGAATGTGACATGTCGTATGAAATAACTTCTCCCATTGCACATTCCTTTCCCTTTGGGCTGGCGTATTCGGAGATCCCTTGGTAACAAGCTCTTCACAATTTTCGTCCAATGATGGAATATAATTAGATTCAATTTCCTCTTCAGTTTGGTGGTGGCATGGTGTCACCGGCTCAGCTCCTTTGAGAATCTCGTTGGATAAGATGGCTGGAACTTCTACGTCCTTGGATTTCTTGGATCGACCATTTTCCCCAACACGGAACTGATTCATAATGTCTAACAATTCTCGACGATCTTCATTCGTGAACTTGGAGTCAAAATTAGGCTGCGGACTTAGGGATTTCCTGAGCTTCTTGGGTTGATTTTCTTTTCTCCTACTAAGCAAGTTTCGTGGCTGCCTCTGCTGTGCTTCTTTCTTCATCCCTTTCTTGGCGTGGTTGAACTCTTTTTAGAGGACTCTCTTGTGATCTCTTTTTAATTTTTTCTGCTTTTCCCTTTTTCAGTTAACCGATAGACATCTTTTTTTTGTCCTGTTTTTGCCGTTACTTTCCTCTCTTTCTCTTTTTTTTTTAATAACAAAACCGAAAATTAAAGAATAGAAGAAAAGAAGATGAAAGGATAAGAAGGTGAAGAGATAAAAGTGAAGATGAAAAGATAGAAAATGAAAGAAGATGGAAAGATGAGAAAATGATATATCTAAAATAAATAAATAAAAAATGATAGAAACGAATACCGATCCCGAAAGTGTGCTCTGATACCACTTGATGTGATCCTCCCAAGGAATCGACACTTTCGAGGGGAAAAACAAAAGAATGGATAGAAAAATGGATCAAATGGTCGCACAGGAGATGCAGAATAGCTCCTGATATACCTCACTGTCTCCTAGGTTTAGACACACCTAGACAAGACAGGGTTTGATTCCCCGGATATTACACACGAGACAAATCGAGTTGATCGTTGGATATTACACAACAAACAATCGAAAAATTCTAAAAGAACTAAAGAGCATCACTCTCAAGGTTTGAAAATAAAAAGTTGGATGATTTTATTCATGAACTCGGCATTTTTAAATAGCAAAAAGAAGTATAAAATATCTAAGCAATATTAATTGCTGAATTAACTAAAAGTATTAAAACCGAAAAATATCTCTTGAGCTTCTTGATGGTCAGCTCCACGAGATGGACTTATTAATTGGGCCAAGAATTCTCCTCTTGGGCTTAGTAGATGTTCCAGGATGCCAAACATGATTTTGTAAGCTCTTAAACGGACTGGACTTGGAGTTCTTCAAGTACAGCACCAGGTTGACCCATTTAGGGAAATGAGCAATAACTTTGTGGTCCGATATCCATTTCTTCTGTTCTTGGTCTTGTTGGAAAACTAAGAGATCCAGAAAGATTATCCAATTGGTTTTACGTCGAGATCGTACCTGAGTTGGGCTGTGCATCATAATCTTTGGCTCAGTCACGCAATAGGGCCTGAAGCAGATCCATTGAATTGTAAAATTCATATCTCTCAAGTCTGAACCGGCGTTGTTGTGAATCCAATTTTCCCAGATCCTCTGATGATTCAAGATTCCAGAATAATTTGTTTCAAAGCTTGATTCCTTCTGGTTTGGATGTAAATAATTATTCAACGCACGTATGTCTGAATCGCGTAAGCTGGGAATCACTTGACTTGGAAGTTGAATAACTTCTTCACCTGAACTCGGATTGGACCGATTCCACTTCGATGTGAACCTCTGATGAGTTGAAATTATAGTCCAAGGGGTTTTTGAAATGTGAAAATTGAGCTCGGACTTCATTTGATCTGAACAAGGCACATAGGTTTTCTCGGGTGGTAGGAGAATCACATCATACTCCTCTTCTTGAAAAAGTTTCGTCCTCGAAACTGTACAATCCTGAGCTAGGAAGTGTTGATATAAGTCTGGTGGCCTCTCCTTGATTAGCATCGGAAAAATGACTCCATGGGGTTTACCCTTCACTTGAATGTGACATGTCGTATGAAATAACTTCTCCCATTGCACATTCCTTTCCCTTTGGGCTGGCGTATTCGGAGATCCCTTGGTAACAAGCTCTTCACAATTTTCGTCCAATGATGGAATATAATTAGATTCAATTTCCTCTTCAGTTTGGTGGTGGCATGGTGTCACCGGCTCAGCTCCTTTGAGAATCTCGTTGGATAAGATGGCTGGAACTTCTACGTCCTTGGATTTCTTGGATCGACCATTTTCCCCAACACGGAACTGATTCATAATGTCTAACAATTCTCGACGATCTTCATTCGTGAACTTGGAGTCAAAATTAGGCTGCGGACTTAGGGATTTCCTGAGCTTCTTGGGTTGATTTTCTTTTCTCCTACTAAGCAAGTTTACGTGGCTGCCTCTGCTGTGCTTCTTTCTTCATCCCTTTCTTGGCGTGGTTGAACTCTTTTTAGAGGACTCTCTTGTGATCTCTTTTGAACTTTTTCTGGTTTCCTCTTTTTCAATAAACCGAAAGACATCTTTTTTTTTTTTTTTCTTTTCTTTTTCTCTTTTTTTTTTTAATAACAAAAACGAAAATTAAAGAATAGAAGAAAAGAAGATGAAAGGATAAGAAGGTGAAGAGATAAAAGTGAAGATGAAAAGATAGAAAATGAAAGAAGATGGAAAGATGAGAAAATGATATATCTAAAATAAATAAATAAAAAATGATAGAAACGAATACCGATCCCGAAAGTGTGCTCTGATACCACTTGATGTGATCCTCCCAAGGAATCGACACTTTCGAGGGGAAAAACAAAAGAATGGATAGAAAAATGGATCAAATGGTCGCCAGGAGATGCAGAATAGCTCCTGATATACCTCAATGTCTCCTAGGATATGACACACCTAGACAAGACAAGGTTTGATTCCCCGGATATTACACACGAGACAAATCGAGTTGATCGTTGGATATTACACAACAAACAATCGAAAAATTCTAAAAGAACTAAAGAGCATCACTCTCAAGGTTTGAAAATAAAAAGTTGGATGATTTTATTCATGAACTCGGCATTTTTTAAATAGCAAAAAGAAGTATAAAATATCTAAGCAATATTAATTGCTGAATTAACTAAAAGTATTAAAACCGAAAAATATCTCTTGAGCTTCTTGATGGTCAGCTCCACGAGATGGACTTATTAATTGGGCCAAGAATTCTCCTCTTGGGCTTAGTAGATGTTCCAGGATGCCAAACATGATTTTGTAAGCTCTTAAACGGACTGGACTTGGAGTTCTTCAAGTACAGCACCAGGTTGACCCATTTAGGGAAATGAGCAATAACTTTGTGGTCCGATATCCATTTCTTCTGTTCTTGGTCTTGTTGGAAAACTAAGAGATCCAGAAAGATTATCCAATTGGTTTTACGTCGAGATCGTACCTGAGTTGGGCTGTGCATCATAATCTTTGGCTCAGTCACGCAATAGGGCCTGAAGCAGATCCATTGAATTGTAAAATTCATATCTCTCAAGTCTGAACCGGCGTTGTTGTGAATCCAATTTTCCCAGATCCTCTGATGATTCAAGATTCCAGAATAATTTGTTTCAAAGCTTGATTCCTTCTGGTTTGGATGTAAATAATTATTCAACGCACGTATGTCTGAATCGCGTAAGCTGGGAATCACTTGACTTGGAAGTTGAATAACTTCTTCACCTGAACTCGGATTGGACCGATTCCACTTCGATGTGAACCTCTGATGAGTTGAAATTATAGTCCAAGGGGTTTTTGAAATGTGGAAATTGAGCTCGGACTTCATTTGAGCTGAACAAGGCACATAGGTGTTCTCGGGTGGTGGGAGAATCACATCATACTCCTCTTATTGAAAAAGTTTAGTCCTCGATACTGTACAATCCTGCGCGAGGAAGTGTTGATATCAGTCTGGTGGCCCCTCCTTCATTAGCTTCGGAAAAATGACTCCATGGGGTTTACCCTTCACTTGAATGTGACATGTCGTATGAAATAACTTCTCCCATTGCACATTCCTTTCCCTTTGGGCTGGCGATTCGGAGATCCCTTGGTAACAAGCTCTTCACAATTTTCGTCCAATGATGGAATATAATTAGATTCAATTTCCTCTTCAGTTTGGTGGTGGCATGGTGTCACCGGCTCAGCTCCTTTGAGAATCTCGTTGGATAAGATGGCTGGAACTTCTCGTCCTTGGATTTCTTGGATCGACCATTATCCCCAACACAGCACTGATTCATAATGTCTAACAATTATCGACGATCTTCATTCGTGAACTTGGAGTCAAAATTAGGCTGCGGACTTAGGGATTTCCTGAGCTTCTTGGGTTGATTTTTCTTTTCTCCTACTAAGCAAGTTTCGTGGCTGCCTCTGCTGTGCTTCTTTCTTCATCCCTTTCTTGGCGTGGTTGAACGCTTTTTAGAGGACTCTCTTGTGATCTCTTTTGAGCTTTTTCTGGTTTTCTCTTTTTCAATAAACCGAAAGACATCTTTTTTTTGTTCTTTTTTTTTCTTTTCTTTTTCTCTTTTTTCTTTTAATAACAAAACGAAAATTAAAGAATAGAAGAAAAGAAGATGAAAGGATCAGAAGGTGAAGAGGTAAAGGCGAAGATGAAAAGATAGAAAATGAAAGAAGATGGAAAGATGAGAAAATGATATATCTAAAATAAATAAATAAAAAATGATAGAAACGAATACCGATCCCGAAGTGTGCTCTGATACCACTTGATGTGATCCTCCCAAGGAATCGACACTTTCGAGGGAAAAACAAAAGAATGGATAGAAAAATGGATCAAATGGTCGCAGGAGATGCAGAATAGCTCCTGATATACCTCAATGTCTCCTAGGATATGACACACCTAGACAAGACAAGGTTTGATTCCCGGATATTACACACGAGACAAATCGAGTTGATCGTTGGATATTACACAACAAACAATCGAAAAATTCTAAAAGAACTAAAGAGCATCACTCTCAAGGTTTGAAAATAAAAAGTTGGATGATTTTATTCATGAACTCGGCATTTTTTAAATAGCAAAAAGAAGTATAAAATATCTAAGCAATATTAATTGCTGAATTAACTAAAAGTATTAAAACCGAAAAATATCTCTTGAGCTTCTTGATGGTCAGCTCCACGAGATGGACTTATTAATTGGGCCAAGAATTCTCCTCTTGGGCTTAGTAGATGTTCCAGGATGCCAAACATGATTTTGTAAGCTCTTAAACGGACTGGACTTGGAGTTCTTCAAGTACAGCACCAGGTTGACCCATTTAGGGAAATGAGCAATAACTTTGTGGTCCGATATCCATTTCTTCTGTTCTTGGTCTTGTTGGAAAACTAAGAGATCCAGAAAGATTATCCAATTGGTTTTACGTCGAGATCGTACCTGAGTTGGGCTGTGCATCATAATCTTTGGCTCAGTCACGCAATAGGGCCTGAAGCAGATCCATTGAATTGTAAAATTCATATCTCTCAAGTCTGAACCGGCGTTGTTGTGAATCCAATTTTCCCAGATCCTCTGATGATTCAAGATTCCAGAATAATTTGTTTCAAAGCTTGATTCCTTCTGGTTTGGATGTAAATAATTATTCAACGCACGTATGTCTGAATCGCGTAAGCTGGGAATCACTTGACTTGGAAGTTGAATAACTTCTTCACCTGAACTCGGATTGGACCGATTCCACTTCGATGTGAACCTCTGATGAGTTGAAATTATAGTCCAAGGGTTTTTGAAATGTGAAAATTGAGCTCGGACTTCATTTGATCTGAACAAGGCACATAGGTTTTCTCGGGTGGTAGGAGAATCACATCATACTCCTCTTCTTGAAAAAGTTTAGTCCTCGAAACTGTACAATCCTGAGCTAGGAAGTGTTGATATAAGTCTGGTGGCCTCTCCTTGATTAGCATCGGAAAAATGACTCCATGGGGTTTACCCTTCACTTGAATGTGACATGTCGTATGAAATAACTTCTCCCATTGCACATTCCTTTCCCTTTGGGCTGGCGATTCGGAGATCCCTTGGTAACAAGCTCTTCACAATTTTCGTCCAATGATGGAATATAATTAGATTCAATTTCCTCTTCAGTTTGGTGGTGGCATGGTGTCACCGGCTCAGCTCCTTTGAGAATCTCGTTGGATAAGATGGCTGGAACTTCTCGTCCTTGGATTTCTTGGATCGACCATTTTCCCCAACACGGAACTGATTCATAATGTCTAACAATTCTCGACGATCTTCATTCGTGAACTTGGAGTCAAAATTAGGCTGCGGACTTAGGGATTTCCTGAGCTTCTTGGGTTGATTTTCTTTTCTCCTACTAAGCAAGTTTCGTGGCTGCCTCTGCTGTGCTTCTTTCTTCATCCCTTTCTTGGCGTGGTTGAACTCTTTTTAGAGGACTCTCTTGTGATCTCTTTTGAACTTTTTCTGGTTTCTCTTTTTCAATAAACCGAAAGACATCTTTTTTTTGTTCTTTTTTTTTCTTTTCTTTTCTCTCTTTCTCTTTTTTTTTTTAATAACAAAAACGAAAATTAAAGAATAGAAGAAAAGAAGATGAAAGGATAAGAAGGTGAAGAGATAAAAGTGAAGATGAAAAGATAGAAAATGAAAGAAGATGGAAAGATGAGAAAATGATATATCTAAAATAAATAAATAAAAAATGATAGAAACGAACCCCGATCCCGAAAGGCTGCTCGGATACCACCTGATGGGAACCCCCCAAGGAATCGACCCTTTCGAGGGAAAAAACAAAAGAATGGATAAAAAAATGGACCAAAGGGTCGCACAGGAGATGCAGAATAGCTCCTGATATCCCCCAATGTCTCCTAGGATATGACACACCTAGACAAGACAAGGTTTGATTCCCCGGATATTACACACGAGACAAATCGAGTTGATCGTTGGATATTACACAACAAACAATCGAAAAATTCTAAAAGAACTAAAGAGCATCACTCTCAAGGTTTGAAAATAAAAAGTTGGATGATTTTATTCATGAACTCGGCATTTTTTAAATAGCAAAAAGAAGTATAAAATATCTAAGCAATATTAATTGCTGAATTAACTAAAAGTATTAAAACCGAAAAATATCTCTTGAGCTTCTTGATGGTCAGCTCCACGAGATGGACTTATTAATTGGGCCAAGAATTCTCCTCTTGGGCTTAGTAGATGTTCCAGGATGCCAAACATGATTTTGTAAGCTCTTAAACGGACTGGACTTGGAGTTCTTCAAGTACAGCACCAGGTTGACCCATTTAGGGAAATGAGCAATAACTTTGTGGTCCGATATCCATTTCTTCTGTTCTTGGTCTTGTTGGAAAACTAAGAGATCCAGAAAGATTATCCAATTGGTTTTACGTCGAGATCGTACCTGAGTTGGGCTGTGCATCATAATCTTTGGCTCAGTCACGCAATAGGGCCTGAAGCAGATCCATTGAATTGTAAAATTCATATCTCTCAAGTCTGAACCGGCGTTGTTGTGAATCCAATTTTCCCAGATCCTCTGATGATTCAAGATTCCAGAATAATTTGTTTCAAAGCTTGATTCCTTCTGGTTTGGATGTAAATAATTATTCAACGCACGTATGTCTGAATCGCGTAAGCTGGGAATCACTTGACTTGGAAGTTGAATAACTTCTTCACCTGAACTCGGATTGGACCGATTCCACTTCGATGTGAACCTCTGATGAGTTGAAATTATAGTCCAAGGGGTTTTTGAAATGTGAAAATTGAGCTCGGACTTCATTTGATCTGAACAAGGCACATAGGTTTTCTCGGGTGGTAGGAGAATCACATCATACTCCTCTTCTTGAAAAAGTTTCGTCCTCGAAACTGTACAATCCTGAGCTAGGAAGTGTTGATATAAGTCTGGTGGCCTCTCCTTGATTAGCATCGGAAAAATGACTCCATGGGGTTTACCCTTCACTTGAATGTGACATGTCGTATGAAATAACTTCTCCCATTGCACATTCCTTTCCCTTTGGGCTGGCGATTCGGAGATCCCTTGGTAACAAGCGCTTCACAATGGTCGTCCAATGATGGAACATAATTAGGTTCAACTTCCGCGTCAGGTTGGTGGTGGCATGGTGTCCCCGGCTCAGCTCCTTTGAGAAACTCGTTGGATAAGATGGCTGGAACTTCTACGCCCTGGATTTCTTGGATCGACCATTTTCCCCAACACGGAACTGATTCATAATGTCTAACAATTCTCGACGATCTTCATTCGTGAACTTGGAGTCAAAATTAGGCTGCGGACTTAGGGATTTCCTGAGCTTCTTGGGTTGATTTTCTTTTCTCCTACTAAGCAAGTTTCGTGGCTGCCTCTGCTGTGCTTCTTTCTTCATCCCTTTCTTGGCGTGGTTGAACTCTTTTTTAGAGGACTCTCTTGTGATCTCTTTTGATCTTTTCCGGTTTTTCCCTTTTTCCATAAACCGAAAAACATCTTTTTTTTTTTTTTTTTTTTCCTTTTCTTTTCTCTCTTTTTTTTTTTTTTTTTAATAACAAAAACGAAAATTAAAGAATAGAAGAAAAGAAGATGAAAGGATAAGAAGGTGAAGAGATAAAAGTGAAGATGAAAAGATAGAAAATGAAAGAAGATGGAAAGATGAGAAAATGATATATCTAAAATAAATAAATAAAAAATGATAGAACGAATACCGATCCCGAAAGTGTGCTCTGATACCACTTGATGTGATCCTCCCAAGGAATCGACACTTTCGAGGGAAAAACAAAAGAATGGATAGAAAAATGGATCAAATGGTCGCACAGGAGATGCAGAATAGCTCCTGATATACCTCAATGTCTCCTAGGATATGACACACCTAGACAAGACAAGGTTTGATTCCCCGGATATTACACACGAGACAAATCGAGTTGATCGTTGGATATTACACAACAAACAATCGAAAAATTCTAAAAGAACTAAAGAGCATCACTCTCAAGGTTTGAAAATAAAAAGTTGGATGATTTTATTCATGAACTCGGCATTTTTAAATAGCAAAAAGAAGTATAAAATATCTAAGCAATATTAATTGCTGAATTAACTAAAAGTATTAAAACCGAAAAATATCTCTTGAGCTTCTTGATGGTCAGCTCCACGAGATGGACTTATTAATTGGGCCAAGAATTCTCCTCTTGGGCTTAGTAGATGTTCCAGGATGCCAAACATGATTTTGTAAGCTCTTAAACGGACTGGACTTGGAGTTCTTCAAGTACAGCACCAGGTTGACCCATTTAGGGAAATGAGCAATAACTTTGTGGTCCGATATCCATTTCTTCTGTTCTTGGTCTTGTTGGAAAACTAAGAGATCCAGAAAGATTATCCAATTGGTTTTACGTCGAGATCGTACCTGAGTTGGGCTGTGCATCATAATCTTTGGCTCAGTCACGCAATAGGGCCTGAAGCAGATCCATTGAATTGTAAAATTCATATCTCTCAAGTCTGAACCGGCGTTGTTGTGAATCCAATTTTCCCAGATCCTCTGATGATTCAAGATTCCAGAATAATTTGTTTCAAAGCTTGATTCCTTCTGGTTTGGATGTAAATAATTATTCAACGCACGTATGTCTGAATCGCGTAAGCTGGGAATCACTTGACTTGGAAGTTGAATAACTTCTTCACCTGAACTCGGATTGGACCGATTCCACTTCGATGTGAACCTCTGATGAGTTGAAATTATAGTCCAAGGGGTTTTTGAAATGTGAAAATTGAGCTCGGACTTCATTTGATCTGAACAAGGCACATAGGTTTTCTCGGGTGGTAGGAGAATCACATCATACTCCTCTTCTTGAAAAAGTTTCGTCCTCGAAACTGTACAATCCTGAGCTAGGAAGTGTTGATATAAGTCTGGTGGCCTCTCCTTGATTAGCATCGGAAAAATGACTCCATGGGGTTTACCCTTCACTTGAATGTGACATGTCGTATGAAATAACTTCTCCCATTGCACATTCCTTTCCCTTTGGGCTGGCGTATTCGGAGATCCCTTGGTAACAAGCTCTTCACAATTTTCGTCCAATGATGGAATATAATTAGATTCAATTTCCTCTTCAGTTTGGTGGTGGCATGGTGTCACCGGCTCAGCTCCTTTGAGAATCTCGTTGGACAAGATGGCTGGAACTTCTCGTCCTTGGATTTCTTGGATCGACCATTTTCCCCAACACGGAACTGATTCATAATGTCTAACAATTCTCGATCGATCTTCATTCGTGAACTTGGAGTCAAAATTAGGCTGCGGACTTAGGGATTTCCTGAGCTTCTTGGGTTGATTTTCTTTTCTCCTACTAAGCAAGTTTCGTGGCTGCCTCTGCTGTGCTTCTTTCTTCATCCCTTTCTTGGCGTGGTTGAACTCTTTTTAGAGGACTCTCTTGTGATCTCTTTTGAACTTTTTCTGGTTTTCTTTTTTTCCATTAACCGAAAGACATTTTTTTTTGTTCTTTTTTTCTTTTCTTTTCTCTCTTTCTCTTTTTTTTTTTAATAACAAAAACGAAAATTAAAGAATAGAAGAAAAGAAGATGAAAGGATAAGAAGGTGAAGAGATAAAAGTGAAGATGAAAAGATAGAAAATGAAAGAAGATGGAAAGATGAGAAAATGATATATCTAAAATAAATAAATAAAAAATGATAGAAACGAATACCGATCCCGAAAGTGTGCTCTGATACCACTTGATGTGATCCTCCCAAGGAATCGACACTTTCGAGGGGAAAAACAAAAGAATGGATAGAAAAATGGATCAAATGGTCGCACAGGAGATGCAGAATAGCTCCTGATATACCTCAATGTCTCCTAGGATATGACACACCTAGACAAGACAAGGTTTGATTCCCCGGATATTACACACCGAGACAAATCGAGTTGATCGTTGGATATTACACAACAAACAATCGAAAAATTCTAAAAGAACTAAAGAGCATCACTCTCAAGGTTTGAAAATAAAAAGTTGGATGATTTTATTCATGAACTCGGCATTTTTTAAATAGCAAAAAGAAGTATAAAATATCTAAGCAATATTAATTGCTGAATTAACTAAAAGTATTAAAACCGAAAAATATCTCTTGAGCTTCTTGATGGTCAGCTCCACGAGATGGACTTATTAATTGGGCCAAGAATTCTCCTCTTGGGCTTAGTAGATGTTCCAGGATGCCAAACATGATTTTGTAAGCTCTTAAACGGACTGGACTTGGAGTTCTTCAAGTACAGCACCAGGTTGACCCATTTAGGGAAATGAGCAATAACTTTGTGGTCCGATATCCATTTCTTCTGTTCTTGGTCTTGTTGGAAAACTAAGAGATCCAGAAAGATTATCCAATTGGTTTTACGTCGAGATCGTACCTGAGTTGGGCTGTGCATCATAATCTTTGGCTCAGTCACGCAATAGGGCCTGAAGCAGATCCATTGAATTGTAAAATTCATATCTCTCAAGTCTGAACCGGCGTTGTTGTGAATCCAATTTTCCCAGATCCTCTGATGATTCAAGATTCCAGAATAATTTGTTTCAAAGCTTGATTCCTTCTGGTTTGGATGTAAATAATTATTCAACGCACGTATGTCTGAATCGCGTAAGCTGGGAATCACTTGACTTGGAAGTTGAATAACTTCTTCACCTGAACTCGGATTGGACCGATTCCACTTCGATGTGAACCTCTGATGAGTTGAAATTATAGTCCAAGGGGTTTTTGAAATGTGAAAATTGAGCTCGGACTTCATTTGATCTGAACAAGGCACATAGGTTTTCTCGGGTGGTAGGAGAATCACATCATACTCCTCTTCTTGAAAAAGTTTCGTCCTCGAAACTGTACAATCCTGAGCTAGGAAGTGTTGATATAAGTCTGGTGGCCTCTCCTTGATTAGCATCGGAAAAATGACTCCATGGGGTTTACCCTTCACTTGAATGTGACATGTCGTATGAAATAACTTCTCCCATTGCACATTCCTTTCCCTTTGTGCTGGCGATTCGGAGATCCCTTGGTAACAAGCTCTTCACAATTTTCGTCCAATGATGGAATATAATTAGATTCAATTTCCTCTTCAGTTTGGTGGTGGCATGGTGTCACCGGCTCAGCTCCTTTGAGAATCTCGTTGGATAAGATGGCTGGAACTTCTACGTCCTTGGATTTCTTGGATCGACCATTTTCCCCAACACGGAACTGATTCATAATGTCTAACAATTCTCGACGATCTTCATTCGTGAACTTGGAGTCAAAATTAGGCTGCGGACTTAGGGATTTCCTGAGCTTCTTGGGTTGATTTTCTTTTCTCCTACTAAGCAAGTTTCGTGGCTGCCTCTGCTGTGCTTCTTTCTTCATCCCTTTCTTGGCGTGGTTGAACTCTTTTTAGAGGACTCTCTTGTGATCTCTTTTGAACTTTTTCTGGTTTTCTCTTTTTCAATAAACCGAAAGACATCTTTTTTTTGTTCTTTTTTTTTCTTTTCTTTTCTCTCTTTCTCTTTTTTTTTTTAATAACAAAAACGAAAATTAAAGAATAGAAGAAAAGAAGATGAAAGGATAAGAAGGTGAAGAGATAAAAGTGAAGATGAAAAGATAGAAAATGAAAGAAGATGGAAAGATGAGAAAATGATATATCTAAAATAAATAAATAAAAAATGATAGAAACGAATACCGATCCCGAAAGTGTGCTCTGATACCACTTGATGTGATCCTCCCAAGGAATCGACACTTTCGAGGGGAAAAACAAAAGAATGGATAGAAAAATGGATCAAATGGTCGCACAGGAGATGCAGAATAGCTCCTGATATACCTCAATGTCTCCTAGGATATGACACACCTAGACAAGACAAGGTTTGATTCCCCGGATATTACACACCGAGACAAATCGAGTTGATCGTTGGATATTACACAACAAACAATCGAAAAATTCTAAAAGAACTAAAGAGCATCACTCTCAAGGTTTGAAAATAAAAAGTTGGATGATTTTATTCATGAACTCGGCATTTTTTAAATAGCAAAAAGAAGTATAAAATATCTAAGCAATATTAATTGCTGAATTAACTAAAAGTATTAAAACCGAAAAATATCTCTTGAGCTTCTTGATGGTCAGCTCCACGAGATGGACTTATTAATTGGGCCAAGAATTCTCCTCTTGGGCTTAGTAGATGTTCCAGGATGCCAAACATGATTTTGTAAGCTCTTAAACGGACTGGACTTGGAGTTCTTCAAGTACAGCACCAGGTTGACCCATTTAGGGAAATGAGCAATAACTTTGTGGTCCGATATCCATTTCTTCTGTTCTTTGTCTTGTTGGAAACCTAAGAGATCCAGAAAGATTATCCAATTGGTTTTACGTCGAGATCGTACCTGAGTTAGGCTGTGCATCATAATCTTTGGCTCAGTCACGCAATAGGGCCTGAAGCAGATCCATTGAATTGTAAAATTCATATCTCTCAAGTCTGAACCGGCGTTGTTGTGAATCCAATTTTCCCAGATCCTCTGATGATTCAAGATTCCAGAATAACTTGTTTCAAAGCTTGATTCCTTCTGGTTTGGTTGTAAATAATTATTCAACGCACGTATGTCTGAATCGCGTAAGCTGGGAATCACTTGACTTGGAAGTTGAATAACTTCTTCACCTGAACTCGGATTGGACCGATTCCACTTCGATGTGAACCTCTGATGAGTTGAAATTATAGTCCAAGGGGTTTTTGAAATGTGAAAATTGAGCTCGGACTTCATTTGATCTGAACAAGGCACATAGGTTTTCTCGGGTGGTAGGAGAATCACATCATACTCCTCTTCTTGAAAAAGTTTCGTCCTCGAAACTGTACAATCCTGAGCTAGGAAGTGTTGATATAAGTCTGGTGGCCTCTCCTTGATTAGCATCGGAAAAATGACTCCATGGGGTTTACCCTTCACTTGAATGTGACATGTCGTATGAAATAACTTCTCCCATTGCACATTCCTTTCCCTTTGGGCTGGCGTATTCGGAGATCCCTTGGTAACAAGCTCTTCACAATTTTCGTCCAATGATGGAATATAATTAGATTCAATATCCTCTTCAGTTTGGTGGTGGCATGGTGTCACCGGCTCAGCTCCTTTGAGAATCTCGTTGGATAAGATGGCTGGAACTTCTACGTCCTTGGATTTCTTGGATCGACCATTTTCCCCAACACGGAACTGATTCATAATGTCTAACAATTCTCGACGATCTTCATTCGTGAACTTGGAGTCAAAATTAGGCTGCGGACTTAGGGATTTCCTGAGCTTCTTGGGTTGATTTTCTTTTCTCCTACTAAGCAAGTTTCGTGGCTGCCTCTGCTGCGCTTCTACTTCATCCCTTTCTTGGCGTGGTTGAACTCTTTTTAGAGGACTCTCTTGTGATCTCTTTTGAACTTTTTCTTGTTTTCTCTTTTTCAATAAACCGAAAGACATCTTTTTTTTTGGTCTTTTTTTTTCTTTTCTTTTCACTCTTTCTCTTTTTTTTTTTAATCCAGATATGGATATTTTTTTAATAACAAAAATGAAAATTAAAGAATAGAAGAAAGGGAAGATGAAAAGATAGAAAATGAAAGAAGATGGAAAGATGAGAAAATGATAGATCTAAAATAAATAAATAAAAAATGATAGAAATGAATACCGATCCCGAAAGTGTGCTCTGATACCACTTGATGTGATCCTCCCAAGGAATCGACACTTTCGAGCGGAAAAACAAAAGAAAGGATAGATGGATAGAAAAATGGATCGAATGGTCGCACAGGAGATGCGGAATAGCTCCTGTTATACCTCAATGTCTCCTAGGATATGACACACCTAGACAAGACAAGGTTTGATTCCCCGGATATGACACACCGAGACAAATCGAGTTGATCGTTGGATATTACACACCAAACAATCGAAAAGTTCTAAAAGAACTAAAGAGAATCACTCTCAAGGTTTGAAAATAAAAAGTTGGATGATTTTATTCATGAACTCGGCATTTTTTAAATAGCCGAAAGAAGTATAAAATATCTAAGCAATATTAATTGCTGAATTAACTAAAAATATTAAAACCAAAAAATGAAAATTATCTCTTGAGCTTCTTGAACTTCAATCCTACGAAATGGACTCCTTTTTGGGCCAAGAAAACCTTCTTAAGGGCTTAGTAGATGTTCCAGGATGCCAAACATGATTTTGTAAGCTCTTAAACGGACTGGACTTGGAGTTCTTCAAGTACAGCACCAGGTTGACTCGTTTAAGTAAATGAGCAATAACTTTTGTGTCCGATATCCATTTCTTCTGTTCTTAAGCTTGTTGGAAAGCTAAGAGATCCAGTAAGATTATCCAATTGATTTTACGTCGAGATCATACCTGAGTTGGGCTGTGCATCATAATCTTTGGCTCAGTCATGCAATAGGGCCTGAAGCAGATCCATTGAATTATAAAATTCATATCTCCCAAGTCTGAACCGGCGTTGTTGTGAATCCAATTTTCCCAGATCCTCTGATGATTCAAGATTCCAGAATAATTTGTTTCATAACTTGATTCCTTCTGGTTTGGTTGTAAATAATTATTCAACGCACGTATGTCTGAATCGCGTAAGCTGGGAATCACTTGACTTGGAAGTTGAATAACTTCTTCACCTGAACTCGGATTGGACCGATTCCACTTCGATGTGAACCTCTGATGAGTTGAAATTATAGTCCAAGGGGTTGTTGAAATGTGAAAATTGAGCTCGGACTTCATTTGATCTGAACAAGGCACATAGGTTTTCTCGGGTGGTAGGAGAATCACATCAGAAGTTAAGGCTATATTTCCCAAAAAATTCAAGAGAATCATCAGAAGAAAAAATATTATGGTGAAGAGTCAGAGAAAGTTGAAGGAAGTGTGGTATTATCACCAGAGGAAAGCTTTAGAGTTGATTACTTCATCTAGATCATGGATCAAGCTCTCTGCTCGCTTGAGACAAGATTTGAACAATTTCGGAGGTATGAACACATTTTTGGTTTTTTGTTTGATTTGAAGAAATTGCAGTCGGCGAGTGATGAAAGTTTGATGGCATCTTGTACCAATCTTGAAAATTCTCTGACCCATGGCAAACATTCAGATATTGTTGCTAAAGATCTGTTTTGTGAACTAAAACTTTTAAGAGAAGTTTTGCCAACAGAAACTAAGAGGCCTATTGAAGTGTTAGGTTTTTTGGAAAAAGTTGTAGATTGTTATCCTAATGCATGGATCGCTTATCGAATATTGTTGACGATTCCAGTTTCAGTTGCATCAGCTGAAAGAAGTTTTTCAAAGCTGAAGTTGATAAAGTCATATCTTCGCTCGACTATGTCGCAAGAAAGATTGAGTGACTTGGCTATCTTGTCTATCGAAAGGGAGCTGGTTAAAAGTATTAACTTTGAGAGTTTAGTTAATGATTTTGTAGGAAAGAAAGGAAGAAAAATTATGTTTTAGAATTTTTATTTTAGTTTTTACTTTTGCTTGTATTTTTTGTTTCTTGGATAATGATAATTGTTTACCAAAAAAAAATTTATATGAAATAAGGCATTTTTTGAAACACCGCCTATGGTCTTTTCAACCTTAGGAACGGCTCTGCACAAGACGCAGGCCCGTCGGCTCCCCTGCCTCTACAGGGCGGTGGTGTCACCGGAGTGATAGTAGACTCAAGGTTTTGTGCTACGTACCCTGTCGAAATGGCGTTCGACCGGGAAATGATGAAGTTAACGGCCGATAATTAAGTTATAACGGACGTTAAGGGAAACATGTTGTTCAAGGTACAGGATTGGGTGTTTGATCTTCACGACAAGAGGATCTTATTAGATGGTTCTGGATCTCCAGTCTTGACTTTGCAAGATAAGGTCTCAAAACTGAAAACATGCACATATATAACAACATATATAGATATTTAGTTAATTATGTTAAGATGTGAAATATTGAAGTATATATGATATTTATTTGCAGATGATGACTATGCATTGTAGGTGGAAAGTATTTAGAGGAGGTACTACGGAGCCGGGAGATCTATTGTACACAGGGAAAAGATCGTCAGTGGTTCAGATGAAGATGAAACTTGATGTGTTTTTGAGTCACAATAAAGAGAAGAAAAAATGTGACTTCCAAGTCAGAGGGAACTGGTTCGAGGGTTCTTCTACTGTTTACGCCGGCGAATCTGACGTCATTGTTGCTCAAGTAGTAAAAAAAAGCAATTTGCAAGAACAATATATATTAAACAAATTAGTAAAATTTGTTATAGTATTATTTTTTGAAACTTCGCAAGAATTCACTCGTTTCAGTTTTAATCATAATATATGCTTTTGGTTTTGTACGAATAAACTGTTAAAGTTTGTGTGATCATTTCTTTTGTAAGATTATCAAATAACTGTGCATGTCGTTGATGGTTAAAGAGTTTTGATTAAACGATTTTTAAAATATTGTGATGTCTCAGTGTAAATTGCCGTCTAGTCAGGAGTCTTTTTAGTTTTCCACTTTATTTATCCAAACTAGTTTGAAACCGATTACATCATAGAAAAAATCGACAAATTAAATACAGAGAAAACACTAATGGTCTTTTCTGCACATTAAGTGGAGACAAACATCATTGATGACACATTAGCAAAACCACAACGGTCTTGTCCAAGGTAAACAATTAGACGTTCTCGTATCCACAATAGCAGGCAGACTTCTAATACCTTTTAGAATAACACGGCAATTATCATAATGTAGAAAGATATTCTTCTTTGATTGTCTTTGTCAAATTGGTTCCGAGTTAGTTTCGGTGAAGCCACCATTGACCAAACTTGAGCTGGATATAGGTAACCAAAATTGACTAAAATCTAAGCATGTATGCAAATAAACAACCTATAATCAGGTGGAGTAGTGGAAGCTACGAACGAAGATGGATGGCGATGAAAGTGAAAATAACAATAACTAGAGTACTCCTCTCAGTGCTAAGCAACGCAAAGCTCTTATGGGAAACTAGGGTGATGCGATCCCGATGAGGAATCACAACCCAAAATCGACACCGAGATCTTAAGAACACGATGGAATGATTCTAGACCCAATTAACGAGCACTAGAGGTTTAATGGATCGAATGTCGCCACAAGAGGTCGCCATTAAGAATATATATCATTTTAATCAAAAAAATTTAAAAATCATAGATCATTGTTTTCGTTTTCGTGTGATTCGAAACCAAAACTCTTAGTCTTGACACACATATAAAGAAGGAGAAGAAGAAGAATTAAAGAGCGTAGAGTTACGAGACATGCCTCATAAACTCACATGATGACCATGCAACTTAAAACAACAACGTTCAAAAATTCAAAATGAGATCAGAGAGAAAGATATAGGCCACACCAAAGATTTATGGAGACATGCCTTTGATGGACCGGACTAGAGGAGGCAAGGATAAACGCATGAGCCACAAGCCTCATTAAAAATCTTACTCGGAAAACCCATTGGGACAAAACCGAGCTAAGAGAAAAAGAGTGTTAGTGGATCATACGGCAAAGCTCTAGCCACCTTGGAATTGAACCATGACCAATGTGGACTTGATACAACCTCAAATATCCAATTGATCCTCTTGAGTCTTCACATGTTGGAGTGAAACTCAAAACTCTTGTCCAAACTTCCTTGTTCGAGACCAAATCTTGACTTCTTCAAGTGCTCCTTTTACTCCATATTTGATCGTCGTGTCTTCAATGTCACCAACTCCATGTTCTTTGTCCTTGGAGCCTCCTAGGATCTCATCATAGGGTTTCCTCTTTTTGGGTTTTCTTTTATTAATAAAAACTGAATTTATAACACAAAGCTGTCGATTCCTTTATATATAGCCACAAATATAAACCTAAGGCTAATAGAAATCGAAAATAGAAATGAAAAACATAAAGCCCATTAAAAATAGAAAATCAACACATAAAAGGAAAATAAGAAACTTGTCGAACACAGGTACACCAACACCGACTAACGTGTTCGACGCCAATAGATAAAGATGCTCTGCATCAGGTCCCCTGGGGTAGGAGAAGATTCGTCCTCGAATCTGGATCGTCATTTTCACCATGATAAGGAAAAATCTGTTTAACATTAAACACATCGACATTCTGAATGTTAGGAGGAATTCATATTCGGTAGGCATTAGCATTGATGCACTCCAGCACCTCGAGCAGAACAAGTTTTCGAGGACGTAACTTGTTATAAGTCCCTGTCTTCATACGTTCCTTGGTCGAAAACACCCAAACCAGATCACCGGGACTAAACTCCACCTCACGCCTTATTTTTATCTGCATCCGCTTTGTATGATGCCGACACCGTTTGTAAATTCTTTTGTGTCTCTTCATGAAGAGTAGGGATAGTTTAGACAAAGTCACTTGCGCGACCATGGATACGCACTTTTTTGGGCAATGGTGCAAGATCGAGAGGACAACGAGGAACTAGGCCATACACTACCTGTAAAGGACAAAATCTGGAGCTATGATTTGCAGCACGATTAGTAACCTTAGTTTGACCATCGGTTTGAGGATGATAGGCGGTGCTCATATCAAGGCTTGTACATAGAAGCTTCCACACCGAGCACCAAAAGTGTCCCAAAAACCGTGTATCACGATTGGAGACTATGGAAGTGGGCAATCCGTTTAATCGATAAATGTCCTGGAAAAATAATGACACAACACAAACAACATCGGTAGTTTTCTTACATGGTATAAAGGGAGCCATTTTAGAGAAACGATCTACAACGACAAAGATCGAAACATGACCCCTCTGAGTGCGTGGCAACTCGAGTACAAAATCCATACTTATATCCGTCCATGGTTGAGTTGGAACATGCAAGGGTAAGTACAAACAAGCATTAGAAGCAGCACCTTTAGCTTGTTGACAAGATCGACATCGTTCCACAAATTGGACCACATCATGCCGTAGAGACAGCCAAAAATAAGAATTAGTCACCAATTGAAGTGATCGATCTCTACCAACATGGTCTTCGTCATGTAGTTCCTTTATAATTTATAGTCTTAAACTGCACTCAGGGATGCACAACTGATTACCCTTGAACATAAAACCATCATGCAGGGAAAAGTCGAGTGCCACTCCACTTGCAACGTCGCCTAAAATCTTAGCAAAATAGGACCAGAACTATAGAGATCCACAAATGTTGTAAATCACGGAATTGATGTATCCATCATATAAACTAATGAATTGCGTCTGCTTAAAGCATCAGCAACGCGGTTTAGTTTATTGGCTTAAAAACACCACCCAAGTAGCATGGCGCGAAGAAACTTTCGCATGACTATCCAAGTGCTTCAAGGCATCATGGTCGGTAAACAAAATGAATTTGCGATGAAACAAATAGTGTCGGTAGTGCTGAATCACTTGAACCACGACATAGAATTCAATATCATAGGTACTATATCGAGTGATAGCACTAATTATTACCTATTTTTTATAGCTATTTAGCTAACCATTCTTTAACCTTTTCGGTGAAGAATGAGTTAGTTCCCCTTGATTTCATGTAAAATAGGTTTTGCACATGCTGGAGTTTAAAGGAGGGCTTAAGAGTGGAAATGGATCAAAACTCGTCAAGAGAAGAGAAATGAAGATCCAAAGACCAATCGGTACACATATGTCACCGAGCGGTAGAGACTGCTTCAAGAACCGACTGGTGCAATATGTGTAACCAATCGGTGCACCGCCTCCGAACTTTCCATTTTTCTATTTTCTATGGCTTCCTCTTTATGTATAAATAGAGGGTCTCGCCTGCAGAGATCTTCAGATCTTCACTCTTTTTTCTCTCTCTCAGCTTTTTTTTTGGGCATCACTCTCTCTCACACCTTTCAGATAGAGAAAGCTCATCTAATTTATTGTTTTTGGTTTTTAATTCCATTTCATTGTAAAATAAATTATGGCTAAGTCTGGGTTATAAGTTCCGATATCGTTCGAATTTAGTTTTGTTGTTTCTTTAGTTTTTGTTTAATCGATCTTGCCCTCAATAAGGTTTTTACTCCGATTGATTTGGATCGATCTCGTTAATTATGCCCATCCTAGTATAGTTCGATTCAATTGGCATCGGTGTTTGAGAAAAGGCATGCATCCTTTTCGTTCTATAGATCTTCAAGAATCTCTGACGATTAAAGCTTCTCTCACCGGAAGATGAACATTTCAACGGCTGTGAGTGAAGCTTGTCTTGGAAAGATGGGTGGGAAGATGAAATCAGAAGTGGTGATGAAGATTCTTAAGATTGGCACCGGCGATCTGCTGTAGAAGACTCTCGAATGGAACTGAAGAACGGAAGATCGAATCGCCATGGATCTCAACTTGATTCTCCAGATTCCAGCTTGTAGAAGGTTTGAGACAGCGGTTTGGAATGGTGGAGCTCCGTTCAACTCTATGTTGGACACGTGTGTAACACATGTCTCTTTTTCATCATCGTGTTGTCTATTTTTTTTTTGAGCCAACAATTGGACTTAATTTGATTAACTTAGGGTTGTCAAATTTATGTTCCATTTGAAAGTTTGACCATTTAGGCTTAATGAAATAAAATGGCCCACACAAAAAAGGTTCTAATAGCACAAAAAACAGATGTGGCAGAGATTTTATTTTGTTTTTTGTTGTGTTTCAATTACAACAGATTATATAAAAGAAAATCCAACTATTTTAAATAATATTACTTTAAGTTTTTCGGAAGTTTTGGATGCTATTAGCAGATTTAAAATTTAATTTTCCTTGTACCACAAAAATGAAATTAATTTGGATGAACTAACATCTAGTAAACCAAATTATTTTTGATGAACTTACATCTAATTTTCACATCCTAACACATATACTTACTTTAACAAAAAAAAAACATTGTGTGATATATAAGGATAAAGAAAAGAACAAGCCCATAATCAATCACTGCGGTTCGAGGTTTGTAGTTGGAAAAGTTGCACTATACTCAAATGGTTTTTTGCCATATAAGGATCGCTAAATCCTTTGCTTACTTCCTCATATGTTCTTGAACTCGCTGCCGAATCTTCATTAGGGTTTAATCCTGCATGATGCATTATGTCTTCAATCTCTTTCACAACTTCACTCATCGATGGCCTCTTCACTCCTTCTGGATCAACACATCTTAGAGCAAGATCTACGTAGTTCGCAAACCCTATAAGATTCTCGTTGCTTGCACTGATCGTAGTGTCCAACAATTCTTGTAGATCATACAACTTTTTTGATTTATTCATCTTTATATTCACCTCCTTCACCACATATTTCCCATTTCGTATTGGAATTTTACCGGTTAATAGTTCAAGCATCACCACACCAAACCCATACACATCACTCTTCTCCGTCAATTGATTTGTCATGTAGTACTCAGGATCCAAGTAGCCCTAATTCCAGAGATATTATGATTTTAAATGTATCATAGAGAGAAAAAAGAAGAGAATTATTAATTCGTTACTCACCATGGTTCCTTTCACTTGTGTTGTTACATGCGGTTTCTCAACTTCTCCCACAAGTTTGGAGAGGCCAAAATCAGCAACCTTTGCGGTTAGACTTTCATCAAGTAATATATTCATTGATTTGATGTCTTTGTGTATAATTGGAGGGTCAGCAAGCTCATGAAGATAAGCCAGACCTTTCCCGGAACCAAGTGCTATTTCTAAGCCTTCTTGTCCAATCAAGTTTTATCCCATTCTTCCCTGCATTTTTGTCAAATTCATCCGTAAAGAACTATTGTTTTTCTTCAAATGAAAAGGAGAGATTTGATATTACCTGATAGACTATCTCGAAGAGAACCATTTGGAATGTACTCGTACACGAGCATTTGTTCACCTCGATCAAAGCAAAATCCCAAGAGTCTAACAACATTCTTATGATGGACTCTTGAAAGAAGCTCGATCTCAGTTTTAAACTCTATCCCTCCTTGCAAAGATCCTGTTTGAGCTCTTTTAATTGCTATAAGTTGCCCAGAGGGAAGAGTCCCTTTATACACCTGTTTCATCATTAGATTGGCATTATATTATAACTTATAATGTCATTGTTTCGTTCGGTTGAGTCCACCATAAAGACACAAACCTGGCCATAACCTCCACCCCCAATCTCATTTGCTTCTGAAAAGTTGTCTGCGTATTTCCTCGTCTCTTCAAAAGTAAAGGCTTTTGCTCCCATGAGCTGCGGAGCATCAACAGTTCTCTTACTTGCATCCCATTTTGCTGCAATATACATTAAAAAGTTATCAACATTTTCATCAATCTTTCTTGGTCCTTATATTGTTTCTTAGTTCTTTACCAAAAGGATCAATTTGATCTTTTGCTCTCTCTGCTCTTCTCTTCTGCCTAAGAGCATAAATCCCAGCTATAGTTAACAATATAAGAAAAACAACAGCACCAACTACTGCTCCGATTATAATGCCTGTGTTTGCTAACATAGAACCTCCTATATATGTGGTAAAGAAAATGTGTTATATAGAACTGGCTTTAGATCCATTTTATTGTGTGTGTGTGATTTCATCATACTAGGAAATTTGTTGTATGGAGTAGCTAAGAAAACATAAGGGCCAAATACTTCAGGAGGCGTGTAAGTCTGTGTGCTAAACCTGGAAATAACTCTACCCATTCCTCTCCAATCAAAACTATCTTTTTTTATCTGGAAAGATCAAGATATCTATGAGAAGATAATGATCAGTTTCATCCTCTCTTATGTTTCTGATGGCCACAGACTCCACTTTATAATTTTCATAATCCCCAAGAAAGAAACTAGTGAGGTTCTGCCAGAGTACGTAGAAATTATTACTGAGGTCTTCCGAATAATACGAGAATGAAGGCGACCTAAAGGTGAGTGTTCCTTTGACTGGATACGCACATCGACACGTGTTGGGACATGGTTCTCTATCCTCACCACAGCCATGACATTTTCTTGCACATGGATAAGAAAATGAGGAATTTTGTTTGACTACTGTGCAAAATTCAGCCGGCCGGATCCCAACCTCTGGACACACTGGATTATCTGCCAAGCTGTGTATGAATGATATACATAAGTAATTGACTGATTAAATCATTTTGATATATGACCACCATACGTACATTACTCTCCCACTGCCTTTATTAGCTGGTTGTTTATAATCAGTTATTTCATTGTATTGCAAATCCACAAACTTCAAGTTTGTGCTCCTGTTGGTACCAAAGTCCAATGTTTCATTTATCCAATTGCGCTTTAGGATACTGCATGTAGTCAAGAAAAAAATATCATGATCACTAGAGATTTCACAATTTTGAGCTCATTTAATGTAATGTTTTAACTCACAGAGTCTGCAATTTAGGACTGAAGAGAGAGATTGGTATTGGACCTTCGAGGTTAATCCCTTCCATCCTTCTACCAAGTAGAAAAACATATTTTCTTGGTAAGCATACAGAGGAATGAATATAGGGAGAGAGAGAGAGAGAGAGAGAGAGAGAGATAGATAGATTCATATAATGTTAACAAGGACGGTAATGATGAGATCCATGATGGAATGAGTGAAGAAGTAAATCGGTTATTGCTCACATCTCTGTTAAGATTGATTGAGACTTGAGAGTGAAGGTTTTTGATGCTTAATTGAGCAACAAAAAAAAAAGAGGAAGAAAAATATAGCAACTTACAATGTGGAGAGATTGGTCAAGTTGCTTAAATTTGGAAGACTACCTGTAAATATGTTGTTGGCTAAGTACCTGAAATGGATTCAACAACAAACTCTTTTACATCTTTTCATTTATATCTACAAACAAAGAAAAAAACGGTACTTGCTCACTTACAATTCTTTAAGATCTGGGAGATTATTAAGATTTGAAGGAATATTTCCAGTTAGTCTATTCCTATCCAGACGTCTGTAATAAATAAAAGAGCATATGAGATTAAAGAAGTTAGGATAAATTGGCAAGTTAAACAATATTCTACTACTTACACCACTTGTAATGTTTTAACGAGGCTGAGGCTGCTCGGGATTTTTCCCGTGAACTGGTTTCCATCGAATAGCCTAATCGATTAAACAACAAATAATGCAATCACTTAGTTATTACTCTTAGATTTCACACCATGGAAGAGGTACATGGTGAATAGAAGGGTCAACCGACCCCAACCACATTTGAGAAATTATATATTATAAGCGGTTCAGACCCCAATATTTTGTATTTTCATAATTAGGAGGTTCTGGGCAAAAACCCTTACTTTCCCTAGGTTCGGGCTAACCTTTAATAATTTACCCATACCATCTGTAACTCGATCCTGTTTAGGGTACATTTCTAGTCTAAGTATTGACCTCTGGTAACCCAATGCAAAGTTAAATAATTTATTCGGACCCCCTAAAAAAAATTCTCGAACCCAGCCACCGTTCACATGTACTATGAAACTTACACATGTTTCAAAGTAGTCATGTTTAAGCTGAAGAGTTTTTCTGGGATCTCGCCGGAAAGCTTGTTTTTTGCAAAATGACTGCAAGAGAAAGTAAAAGAGAGTCAGATTAATTAGTATATTAAAAGGAGTGATTAGTTATATACAGAAATGAAAAGATTTGCATTATCTAACTTTCAAAAAAAAAAAAGAGTAAAGATTTGCATTATATATACAAATGCGTAATTTGAAGAAGCATGTCAAGTCCAGGTGAAGTTCCACTAGAAATTGGAATCTTTCCTTCGATCTTATTGTCTGCTATATCAAACCAATCTAGCTTTGATAACTGTCCAATAGAAGCTGGAATTGTTCCATTAAATTGATTTGAATTCAATGAGCTGTATGGAGGAAACACAAAATTAATACTAATGAGTTTTTAGAGACTTCAATTAAAAAGAAAAAAAAAGATTTTTTATTATAATAAGAAGCAACAAAGTCTTACAGTCTTGTAAGTTGTGCAAGATTCCCTATAGACTCAGGGATTTGACCACTGAAATTACATCCCATAAGGAAGAAGAAGTTGCGGTCCAGTCAAATTAGGATTGGATGTCAAATCCCTACAATATTGGAACATTAAGATGATCAAGAAATTATAAACATTGAATCATAATATAATTAAGAACCAAACCAAATCTATTTTAATGTAAAAGGAAGAAGAAGAAAGACTTACAACTTCTCCAATTCAGACAAGGCTAAGACATCATCAGGAAACTTTCCTATTAAGTAAAAATTGCCTAATGATCTGCAATAAGCAACAAGAAAACGTTAAAAGTCTCCAGAGAATCATTGGATGAAACTGCAAAACATTAAAAAGAAAAAATCAGTTATTACATTTCAACAACGCGGTTATTGTTACATTTAATTCCATCCCATTTGAGCTCACAAGGATCAAAGCCTTTCCAATTTTTAGGTAACCCTGTGAGTTTATTCTTCAAGGATAGTAAAGCATTAGCTGCACCAAATTTGAAAACTAATTCAAGATTTTGTTAATTCATATATCTGAAAAAAACTCTGATCATCATCTAACTTTACTCACCGTCTGAAATATTCGTGAGCCCATAACTAGAACAAATTTGGAAGAAGAGTAAGTTCAAGATCATAAAGACTCTAGTTCTTGAACTCATCTTCCCACTCACAAAGAATCTCTTTTTCTTTTCTTTTTTTCTCTTTCTCTGCTTCTAATTGTATCACAAAGACATTCACTATGAAAACATGTGGTCTGCAGAAGTTATGACGAATTCTAATATATATAATCGCTAACAAAACAAGTAGACAATAATATAAACAAAAAAAGGAGAAGACTTTGAGTCTTTGACCAATTAAAGTAAAAAATATCATTTTAATAAGAAAACACACAGTGGACCTTTAAAGAATTGATCAACGTGAAAGTGATGAATGCTACTAACTAGCTTGCTAATAATTAGTCGTTACCCGTCCTGTACCCACTACTTGGCTCGTACTCGGCTTGAAAATTTAAATACCCGCTATAGTCAAGTCAAATAACAAGTATGATAAATTTTTTATTTGCAAGTAAGGATCAAGTCTCAAATATCATTAAAAAATTGATACTTATCTCGTACTTGTCTTGTACCTCGTTACTTGCAACGTGACTCATTACTTGACTTGTTCTTTCACTTCCTTTGATTTCAAATAACTCAACCCTAGTTCAAGTATGATTTTCATTAAAGTCCAATTACTTTAAAACCCAATAACTAAACCTCAATCCAAATATTTTTTTCATTATAACCCAATAAACTCAAATACTTTAATTAAGAAGCAAATAACAAGTCAAGTCAAATTATTTGGTAAGTAACAAGGTGAGTTAATCTACTTGCAAGTAATGAAATTTTAGACAAGTATTTGATATAGCAAGTGCTTGCTTCGGACAAGTCAAGTATCAAGTCAAACATTCAATTACTTGAACATTCCAAAGTGAATCACAAATATTTAAAAATTAGCAAGTACTTGCCTTGTGCCCAATCTTACTACTAACCAAATGTTTCAACGTTAGCGGAAAATGTCAACAGTGTAATGGGAAGGAACAAATAATGATTTAAGATCAGACACTAAACAGATATCCTAAAAAAACCAGTATATTTATGTAATGCTCCATTTTTACAGGACATAGTTTTTTTATCCATTTTGCTCTAAAATATTTTGATTTTTTTTCATATACACATATATCCGATCTGTTTAGACTAAAAACAAAATTGTAAAAAAATTGATTCCAGCGCCATAAATTTTGGTTTTTTTTGGTGATGCGAAACAAGTGTAGGTCCCCAATTTTTATCTACTATACTAAATGTTGCTCTTAAATGGTTTCAGAGTAATTACGAGAATAACTCTAAACTAAAACATGAGATCATCACAAGAAAAGAGAGATTTGTGGAATAGAGTCGTAGTCACCGACTATGTAGTGATATTGTTCTACTTTTTAAACTGCAACATGGAATAAAGTCAGTAGTGGAAAAAATCAGCACAAGCATTTACCAACTTGAGATAATAATACTAATTGTAGAAATGATGATGGTGATGGTTTGATGATATATTTACCAGTAATCCTCGCAAATTATTTGATATAGATATATTGGACCAGTAATCCTCGCAAATTATGTATATATAGATTTCATTTTGTTCTTTTTATTTTTTATTTGCATCTCAAATTGATCATAGATTAATCAATTTGTTTTGTAAAAAACATATATATCCTAGAATATATCCTGTTTGTTGTGCGGGTTTTTGTGTTTAAATTTAATTTTTAAAATAAGATTTAAGTTTAATAAAAACCTATATATCCTAGAAAATATTTCGATAAATCATTTTGGGAGTTTTGAAATTAGATCTAGGGTTTTCTGAAATTTTTAGTGAGGCTCATTGTCATAGTTTAGGTTAACTTATAATGAGAGCATATTTTCATTGTCTCTGAAAAGTATTAGTTTTGAAAATAGCCACATGGCGGCAGTGTAGTTTTAAAAAGTTCTTTATGTTCTATTTATATTTATGAAATTCCCTCTAATATTTGCCATGTTCATCATTTTCTGATTTTTAGGTTCCATATAATTTCGTTTATGAATATTTTACTTTAAGACTGAATGACAAAATTTATACTAGTGAATTAGTGATTGCGTCTTCTTCTTCCAAGAGAAAATTGATTAGTTATAAATTTTAAACAAAAAGACAAATGAAAAATTATAGGGCAAAGAGAAATCCTATTACTTAATCCCAAAATATCGAAACCAAATTGCATAACGACCATCTCTTTATTATTATTTTTAATGAATTTTAGTTTTAAAATGAATGAAAATAAGAATTCAAGTTTTAGTACCAAACATTATCCTATACTTTCAAAACTATTTCATAAGATATATCATACTAAGTTTTAAGGAATTTCTATAACTTTTTATTTACTTAATGTTTTTTTTATAAATCTCATAAGAAACTAAAATTTATTTGTTTCAAACTAATTGAGATTAAATTCTAGGAAAAAAAGAGAAAAATCTTTCAAATTTTAGAAAAGGGGAAAATATTTTTCTATATGAAAAGAGTCCACATTCTTAGTCCTTACACTCAAAAATCATTTTTCTTTGACCTTTTAGTGATTATTACCTAAAAATAATCATTCCCGTTGGTAATAAATTTCCACATTTAAGAATAAGCAAAACAAAAGAGAAAGAAAATCTAAAATAATACTTTAGTTACAGTTTAAAGACAAAAGAAGTTTTTGGTCAATGTACTATTTTCAGAAAACAAATAAAAATATAAAACACCTACATAAGAAATGATTAGTTTCTACCAACATCACACTGAGATTTTGTATATGGTAATGATTTGAAATACGTTAATTAGAGTTTTGACTAAACCTTTGTGAATATAGAAAATATCATAACTAGCAAAAAAAAAACATAAGAATCTTACCATTCAACTAATCCTCATGTTTATAAGGTTTCGTAGAATTTTAACTCTTACTGCAAAAAAAAAAAAAGATAAGTTGAGTGGTAGAGGAAGAAGAAGTGGGGAGAAATCGAAGTTTGTTGTTAACGCTGAGGTATGGATTACATGTCTTCTTATTATTTTTCGTATTTGTTGTGTGCTTTTGTATTATGAGTGTTTTGTCTCTTTCATTTTCAAATGTATCTCCTCATTTGCATAAGTTATTTTGGAGTTATCATTTTGATTCTTCAGTTTAGTTTTATTGTGGAGATACCAAGATTTTGTTGTTCTTAACAAATGGAATTGGCTATATATTTGGGAATTATGATTTTTATTTTTCTTGTTATATACTCTTCTCCTTCGTTTTGATAATCGGTTGGAGTGATTTGCTGTGATTTTGTTGTGTGCTTGATATTTGTTTATCACTTTGTGTGTAGTATACTTGGGGAAGAATAAAAGAGATCAGCCCATGCTTTGATTTATGATCAAGTGCATTTTCTGAATAGTTGATTGTAAGTTTGTTAGATTTCATTTTCGAGGCATCAAGATCCAGAGATATTACCATAACAACAAGCTTTTTTGTCCAACCTAAAACTGTTTTCGAAAAAACCTTTGGGTAAGAATCCAACTTTGTTTTCCAACAGATTTTTCACCCGAAAACAGTCTACTCGAGCTTAGTTGTTTAACAAAATTTGGCGTGCAATGTATCTATTCAATTATATCATACATTTGTTGCAATTTTAGCATGCATCCTTTATTTTTTGTTGTAATGGGAAATTTATTAAACAATAAAAAAACATTTAGTTTGGTCATTATTATCTTAAAATTTAGCTTAAGATCTTTGTGAAACCCAATTTTGATTTACAACAGATTTTCAAACTATATTCTGATTTTATTTTACAACGTACTTTCATGCGCAAATTTAATTCGGATTTTGTTTTATAACGAACTTTCCCGCACAAATCGCCAATTCATTATTGCAATTTTCTAGATTTGGCATAAGTTGTTTATTCATGAGTTGTTGTTTCTTTTGGCAAGTTTTATGGATTCCTCATCTAAGACTTCAAGATCTAAACAATGCTTTAAATTTAAATATCTTTGAATAATGAAACATATACAAAATTGTAAAAAAATTTAGATAAGATACGATGGTTCTTGGGGCAAAAGCTTTCCTATTTTCTGCTTCCAACATTGATCAAGAACTTACACTGTTGCAATTTTGGGTGAGAGTTTCATTTTCTGATCGAGCTCTTTTTTTTTCTTGCAGGATCTAAACTAAGAGACATAAGAAGATCCTGTGGAACTATTTTGACGAAGAATTGTTGGAAATGGACGGAACAAAACTATTTAGAGAAGAAGCTATAAGAGTGAAAGATATCGCTGTGGAGAAGTACAAAGCGGGTGATCTTGTTGGAGCCAAAGAATTTGCTTTGAAGGCACAACGTTATAATCTTACACTCTATGGTCTTCTCCGTCTCAATGCAGTTCTTGATGTGAGGATGGGTTTTGCGAGGAAAATTAATGGTGAAGTTGATTGGTATGCTGTTTTATCTGTTGATCCAACCGCGGATCTTGAAACAATCAAAGAACATTACAGAAAATTATCTCTGGACATTATCCTTGACGATGACAACTCTATTGGCAGTATTGAGGAAGCAAACCAGATGTTGGATGAATCCTTGAAGTATTTGTGCAATGCGAAAATGAAGCAACTTCATGATAAGAGTCGCGAAGTCCAGCTACAAGATGTAGCAGATGGTGGCATGTTCTGGACAATGTGCCATTATTGTCAAAATCAGTATGAATATCAATAATTCTGCAAAGATAAGATGATTCGCTGTTTTCAATGTTACAAGACCTTTAGAGCTACTGAGTATCCGGCTCCATCGAGGGTTCATGCTGTTCCATGGTCTTATGAAGCGATGCAACGACTCAAGAGATTGAGAGGGAGGCCAGTTCCAAGCTTGGTGGTTCCATCAGCAGCGCCAAAAGTTGAAGTTAAGAAGAATCTGTTTCATGTTACTGAGTTAAGAAGAATCAGCGCAGACGCAAGGATCAAACATGGTAAAATCGTGCTTCCTCAAAATATGCTTCGAAGAGCATTGCCTGGAAATTCTAAGAGTATGATCACTGAGGAAGAGATGAGAGGAGAGGAGAAGAGAAGAAGAGTTTAGTTGGTGGAGATCAGTATTTTTTCTTTTCTTGCTTTCTAGTTTTGATTAAAAAAAAACTGTAATGACTTCTATATTTGCTTTTTTTTTTTTTTTGAAACTTGTTGGGTACTCCTTGAATATGACAGTTTCTTGAAGCATGGTTATATCATTTATAAAAATTTTTATCTTCATATCTCAAATTTAAACTTGATTTGCGATGAGTATTGGTTTAAGAGATTCCTCCTTAATTTGTTTTTATATGTAAAACTCTATCTACATATATGTTCTTATCTCCCATATGCTCCAATAGGCACAAGCGTCCCATGAGTCAGTGAGCGACCATGAGGGAACCTCTACAATGGAAAAAAACACTAAAGGAAAGGAGGTTGGAGAAGTAAGAAAGTCCTTAGATTTTACCATTTAATATGAAATTTTTGTTAGTGTATTATTGATTTTGGTACGTAAGTTTTTATAGTTAAATAAGTAAGTGTGTATGTAAGTGAATGGGTGTGTGCTATGTAAATGAACGGGTGTGTGTTTGGGTAGTTTTGTTTATTCAGTTTCTGGAAGTTACAAACATTTACTTTCAGTTATGTAAGAGCACTATAAAAGTGTGTTGTTGTTCGAATTGTTTGATGAATACAACCGTTTGGAACTGTCAGGGTCTTGGCATAGACTCTACAGTTCGACGCCTAAAGGAGATACGTCGGAAGTATCTCTCGGACATGGTATGCCTCTTGGAAACTAAGCAAAAGGATGATAAGATTAGAGATGCTAGTTGTGAATTAGGGTTTGATCGATGTGTAACTGTTCTACCACAAGGTATAAGGTACACTCATACAATCCACTGTTGGCTTGATAGAGTTATGGGAAATTCAGAATGTTTAGCTCAATTTCCATTAGCCCAAGCTAAATTTTTACCATTCAAAGGATCTGATCATTGACCATTGGTTACAAGTTTCTGTAATAAGATTGGAATGCATAAAGGCCAGTTCATATACGACAAGAGAATGCTTGGAAAAGATGGTTTCAAAGAGATAGTGTTACAAAGCTGAAACACATCAGGAAATGACACAGTATCAATTGAAGACCAAATTATTGTTTGCTGAAAAGCAATGGCAAGGTGGAAGCAAAACAATCGGCTTAATGCATCAGTAAGAATAAGCATGTTAAGATAAGGGAAGATTTGAATCAAGCCTTTCAAAAAGAAGAATAGTACAGGAAAATAAAAAGTCAAAATATGAGGTTGAAGCATGGAGATAGAAACACAAAATTCTTCTACTCGGCAGCAAAAAAAACTGGCAAGAAATAGAATCATGGTGATTGAAGATGATGAGGGCACGACTAGTAGAGGTGATATTGAAATTGGCTAAACCGCAGAAAAATTTTATTCTAATATTTTCCAAACTGCAAGGCAGAATTCTGAGAATTAGTCACAAGTTTTCAAAGGGTTCCAACAACAAAAAGTAAATGCTGAACTCACAAAGGATGTGTGTGTCAGAAGAAACCTTTCAGAAACTATCAACCATAATAATCTCTGTCTCTTACCTAAGATTGAAGCCCCACGCTCAATGAGTGATTGTAGACCTATTGCACTTTGCAATGTTAGCAAATGAAATGATGCACTCCTTTGGCACGGAAAAGATGGGCAAACTCCTATAAGATGATTACAAACAGATATTTCAAAAGCTTATGATCGTCTGGATTGACAGTTTTTGAGAGAAACTATGATGCATTTGCGATTTGAGGAGAAGTGGATCAGATGGATTATGATGTGTGTAGAAACAATCAGCTTTTCAATTTTGATTAATGCAACTCCACAAGGTATGATCAGAGCAAAACGTGGAATACGACAAGGAGACCCTCTATCACCATACTTATTCATCTTATGTGCAGAAGTTCTAAGTCATTTTCTCACAACATTAGCAAATAGAAATCAACTAAAGGGTATGAAAATAAGCAACTCGGGGCCAACAATAACACATCTATTGTTCGCAGATGGTGCGCTATTCTTCTTTCATGCTCATCAAAGATCTTGTTTTGCAATCATGAAGATCCTCTCTAAATACAAAAAAGCTTCTGGACAAGCAGTAAAGAAGAAAGAGATTTTCAACTACATAGTAGAAAAGGTGAAGAACAAAACTCAAAGTTGGTCACACCACTATCTATCAGATGCAGGAAAAGAGATCCTTCTGAAAACAGTTGCTATGGCTCTTCCGGTTTATACAATGAACTGTTTTAAACTACCAAAAGGTATCCATTGAAGATATCAATGCAATTATGGCAAACTATTGGCGGAGCAAAAGTCAAAAAGAACGATCAATGTATTGGGTTGCTTGGAAAAGAATGGATTTCCCACAGAAAGGAGGTTGTTTGGGATTCAAAAACCTAGAGAATTTGAATCTAGCATTATTGAGAAAGCAAGTATGGAGAATACTTCAACTGCTTGCGACTTGCAAGAGTCCTCAAAGGAAGATATTTCCATGAAGCAAATATACTTACAGCCGCAACTGATTACAAACCATCCTTCATATGGAGATCATTGTGGGAAGGAAGAGATTTGTTAAAGAAAGGAATGTGTTTCCTTATAGGTGATGGGAAAGAAACAAATGCTTGGGTAGATACTTGGTTACCAACACATCCTCCTCGATAACAACATAGGCAATGTGTGTTAGAGACTTGATGAATGAACAATGCAACAATTGAAACAGGGATATCTTAACTAATACAATATATGCATAAGATATACCACATATCTTGAATTTACGCTTAAGTTCAACTTCAGAAGTCCAACCTCTTGGGATGGAATTACACAGATTCTGGAATTTATACAGTAAAGTTGGGTTAGTGGTTAGCAACACACCTTGCAGAATATGAAAATGAAGCAAGACCTCCAGCCGGATCAATCGAATTCAATGAAGCCATATGGAAACTGAAAACAGCTCCAAAGCTCAAACATTTTCTATGGCGACTGCTCTCAAATGGCATGGCGATTGACTATATTTTAACGCATAGAGGCATCATTTCTGATTCCCAATGCAGGAGATGTTGTGAGGCAGAAGAAACACCGGAACACATGTTTTCAACTGTAGATACACACATGCGGTCTGGCGAGGTACAAATCTACCATATCCAGTGATGTTTGATAGTGCAAGCGCTTCTGAATCAAAATTTCAAGCCATCATTGAATTGAATGTCACAACAACCAAAACCTATCTGCTTTAATGAGACAAATTCCTCTCTGGACACTTTGGAGACTTTGGAAGAGCAACAATTTGCTAGTGTATCAGAAAAAAGTAGCAATTGCGAGGAGACATACAGAAAGCTATCAATGAAGCTAAGGAGACATACAAATTTTCTTTTTCGAAATTTCTTTCTCATTAGATCATCCTTCATCTATGAAAAGTCTTAGCTTTTCTGGGCTTTTGGCTTCGATGATGATCTCGATGAGTAAGTAGTCGTTTTAGGGGTTTTCGGGGATGGATTAGGTAGTCTCACTCGATTGCTATGGGTATTTGTTGATTTATGCTGATTCGGTTTTAAAATCCCTCTTGGGTTCTCGTTTTTAATGCTTGTACCTCTCTGATCAAGAGGATCATGATTTTAGGTGACTTCATGAGCAGCAAAAGTGCCTTGAACCACCAGATCTAGTTTTTCCAGGGATTAAGACACAATAGCGTGAGAGTTGGTGCATCAGATGTTGATTTACATCACGACCCAACTACTCACTTGTTATGAGTCTTTCTTTGGCTTTGACGGGTCGATCTTTAGTCACTTGTTGAGACCCTTCACCACGACAGTGGGTTGGATTGGAAGTGACATTCGTCGTCAAGGGATTCACCCTGAGTTTAGTAAATTAGCACCCATGGCGTGAGAGTGTAGATGATCCTATGAATCTATCCCCAAGATCCCTTTGTCTTTTATTTGAACTAGTTGTTATTTTTAGATCTCTTACTTACTGCTTTCATTAGAGTTCTTGTACCAATCGACTAGTCCACTCGAGTGCACCACTCGAGTGACCCACTCGAGCCACTTTAGTTTTTACAACTAGTCTTTGATTTTGCATGTTTAGTTCATGATTTGCTAGAGTGTGACAGGCTCTGCATCTCTAGTTTAATTTTCTGTATTTTTGGTTGTTAGCAAGAAAAACCCCTAAAATATATTGCTTGACTTGCTAGCTTAATCCACATGTTAAGTGCTACAGACATGATCTATATTAGGTTCGACATTTCACCCTTTATACTATCAATCGATTGAAACCTAAAAAATATTGAGTTTCAATAATGAGAGATGCAACCGGATTTTATATGGAGGCAGGAAAAAGTAAAGGTATGGGTTGCCAATCAGCATTAGAAGCATAACTCCAAATCCTATTAACATGAATGCAACAAGCTTGGATCAAAGGTTACAGAAAAGTCATATTCCAAGGAGATAACAAAATGGTTCTATCACTTGTCACTGGAATCAGTCAAAATTTCAAGCTTCACAACTGGATAAGAGAGATCAAAGCTTGGCAACAGAGATTTGATTCAGTTGAGTTCACATGGGTATCTAGAGAGACTAACAAAGCAGCTGATCGATTAGTAAAGGAACCATTACATAACAATTTAAGCTTTGTATTTCACTTCTATATCCTTGTATGTATCTCCCAATTCCTCCATGAGGATCACTCTAATTTTCTTTAATAATAGTAGTTAAAAAAAAAAAAGTGTGTTGTTGTTATAATAAAAACTACAAGGTTTCAGTTATCCTCTGTTTCTCTCGTCAATGTTTTTCTCTATATAAGAGGATTCTATAGAGGACTATTGAAGCAACCTACAATAGGAAAGTTTTTTCAACAAGATATTCTGAAACACAACTATTCTGATCAAAACAATTGTGTCTTTCTTCTTTCTCTTTATTTTATTTTTTCTTTTGCACTAAGCAGATGCATCATTATGCTCTGTACAAGAAGCACTGACTTCTAAACAATTTTGGTTTATTCAATAGTATAGCCTGTGTTTTAACGAACTTAAGAAGACGAACAACAAGAAAAAAAGGGTTACATTCTGTTCTGTAAAATGATAAGTTGAAAGATTCCACAAGGAGAAACTGAAAAATAACAACAAAGCAACAATCATATGGGAAAAGAATAACCTTAGAAACATGCAAAAAAGGATCAACTAGTTCCTAATTCCTTAAAGCGGAAACTTGTGCAGGTTTCTCTTGCAGTCCAATGTTAAGGAAGCAGCGATCTTTCAATTGGAGAACCATGGTAATCCAGACTGAAGGCAGTTTTGTCCCTCCGGTAAGGGAACTATAGGTCCCAAGAAGAGACGCCATAGATCAAGAATGATTGTTACCAACATTGCAGCACCTAAAGCATCAACAGCCACACGTGATAAATCTCATTCATCACTTGATTTCTCATCCATCCTGCGAAATCCCCCACCAATGAATAAAAAAAGCTTATGAAAACAGAAAGACAAATGAAATCATTCCGGAAAAGAAAGACAATACTAAAGATAAATAAAATGCCGATAAGCAGTCGAGAGATGACACAACATATCACAGAGGATCATGGTTCTCCAAATAAGCCTCTAATTCCTATTTTTAGGACCCACTAGAAAATGCAATCAATTAATCCGGTGAATCTAACAAATATGGTTGAGGCTTTTCTTTACCTGAAGAACATTGGGAAGCTCACAATGAAGTAAATGGCATAGAACATACATCCAACTCTGTACATGGCACTTCGGTCCACAAACTCATAGTATGGGAACTGCACATGTAGAAAGCAAAACAAAATATATCAACGGTTTTAGTCAAGTTAGAAAAGATTCTACAATGATTGAGTAGCTAAGCATAGCCTTTAAGCAGACTACTATTTGATAAAGTTAGAAGTGAGTTGCCCTCTAAGATTTCGAGAAACTAGCTGGAAACACCAAATTCAAGACCTACTGAGAAAAAAACATAGGAACTATCAAAGAAATGAAGACATCAGAACATACATTTGCAATAGCAATAGTCTCCAAGTAAGCAATGAAATAAGAAAGCGCCAGTATCCATGCAGCCTCAAAACACCATTTCAGAGAATCTGGTAAATCAGCAATGGAATGTTGTAGCCTTCGAAGAGTCATGTTTGATGCAACGTGGTAAAATAGGAAGCAAACATGTGTTAGGAAGAATGTTGTGTGAGGCACCTGTTCAACACAAAAATAAACCCTGCAATGAGCTTATGGAAACAAGAAAAAATACTCAACAGAACACAGCCGAGGTAATCCATTGTTTTGCTTACATTATTCATTTTCCACGATGGAAAAGTATACGAAGCTCCAAGAACTTTAAAGAAATAATGAGTCCAAAAGTAGTTTCCTACATAGCTAAATAGAATTATCCAGAGATTTGCCTGTAGTATAAATAAGTTCCAATCAATACAACTAATGGATAAAGAAAGTTGTACAAAAATGGTTTGAAACTAAAAATGAGAAGCAAAATTTCATTCACAGGGAAGAAAAAAACTTGCCTTAATCCAATAGCGATCCTTCCAGCATAAACTTCTGTCAGCCTAAAAGAAAAATTCATATAATTTGAATGCATTATAACCAATATTTGCTTTCAATTGTCAAAAATCATAAAAGATCTTCACTGAATTTTGTAGAAGTGAGTACACTGCAATATTTGGGTATTTTCAGTTTTTTTACAGTTAAAGTAGCAACTAGTAATCCAAGTTAATTAAGCAAAGAAACACTAAAAATACTACAGAGTAGCAATAAAGAGAAGAAGATTAACAGAGAAATGAATGAACAAAAAGTGTTAAAAGAAGAACCTTTCGAACAAGTAACATCGGTATAACGAAAGCAGGAACAGCTGAAATCAAGGATAGAAGCAAATACTCCAACTCTGTGAATGTCTGCAAAATTAGCAAAGTAAATAACAATGAGACATGATTTGCCAAAAATCCAAATCTGTAGGTTCATTTTCATAATGAGGATCAAGTTTACAAGTGTTAAGAGAAGCGAGAGCGAGACCTTGTAAAGCTTGTAAGGAACAACGATTCCTAAACAGAGAGTGAGCCAAAACGGAGTGTAGAAGAGGAAGAAGAGCTCGCCCCATCTTTTGCTTGGATTCGATGCCAACCACAAACTCCGAGAAGAAGAGATCGGAGTTTAAGTTTACCTGACATTATCGCTTCTCTGCCGGAGAATCTGAGAGTGAGATCGTTGACTTGAGATAGTGTGAACGGAGAAGGGCGACAAAAATATCTCAATCAACGATGACGTGGCGTCGTCACTTGTACTCGATCAAAACTAGATCCGCGCATTACCAGATTTAATCATTTATGACATCACTCTATCTATTCTCTCGTATAATCAAAGGTATGACATTTTTTATTTTTTTTTATTTTTTGTCATCTGATTTTATTAATAATACCATAGTGGAACAAGGATTAAACATTTTAGTTTAAATTCGAATTCAGTTTGGCTTTGGTTTTGTTCAGTTAATTTGGTTTTAAGAACACTCTCACCAAACTCAACCAAAAATAGTTTAGACTGGTTTGTCTTGTCTTCAGGTCGGTTTATGTTCGGTTTTGTTTGGTTTAGTTTGATTCTAGTTTTGGTTCAGTTTTAGTTTGGTTGAACAACACAATTGATATAATATGAAACTAAAATCATTGTCACTAATCACTCTCCTCTTCAAGTCAAGGATATGTTCCACACTCACACTAATCACTCGGACGAGTCAAAGTTACAACATTACTTGTTAGTTGAAGATACTAATCTGGTCCGTAAAATATATATTCCACAAACTCCAATGGGGGATAAACTATTGTGGCACACTAGCACTATATATACTAAGGATGGAAAATATTTAGTGAAATCTGGATACTGGCTGAGTACACATATACCGGATCAACAAGGCAACACACTTTTATCTTCATGCGAAAGCCCTATACTCTAAACTAAGCTACGCAAAACAACAATTCCTCCAAAGCTAAAACACTTCTATTGGAGATTATTGTCTTCGGCACTATCTTTACAGAACAATTTATTTACAGTCTTTATAAATATTTTCTAACTAAATAAAGACATTTAAAAAATCCATTGTCACTAATAAATAGAAAAAAATAATCAATAGGAAATTTTAAAATCAATACTTCAAACGAAACACGTAAGAAATAAACCAAAAAAAAAGCTAACAAAATTAAAAACCAACCTGAAAATATTAAAACAAAATATAATTAGAAGAAAAGACGATGATAAAATAATACTTGAGATTCTTCTATCGATATAAGTTTGTATATAAGTTTTACATGAACTAAATTCTACACAGACCATGATTATTTATCTCTACAAACTAATAACTCAATTACTATATGATTACTTTAGCTTTAAGAATAAATTACACATATATTATTAATATTAAAAATATAAGAGTTGTTGACTCACATGAGCCAAATAGTCACTTGATTGGAAACTATTATTACCGAGCTGATGAAGTAGTTGATGATTTGGCAATGGAGTTTGTTGTATTCCTTGCAGGTTTGAATGATTACTTGTGAAGGTATTGTCAACTCTCAGCATAGGATTTGGGTTCAATGGAACTGAATAATCCTGAGCAACTATCATGGAGGCGCCAGATGATGTAATAAAAGGTCCGTAGAGATTACTAAAACCAAAAGAATCACCGTTGCTCAACATGTAAGAAGCAAAACCAATATGAATTGTATATAAGGTTCAAAAGATAGATATAGAGATTACTTTGCATGCGGAAATGATCAGTAGGATGAAGCGCAGGTTTAGAGAAAGTTGAAAAATGTGTAGGAGTGAAGAGCTCTTGAGAAATCATGGGTCCATTATTAGCAAGTGGTACATTAATGTTGATAATCCTGTTAATTCCTAGGCCAGGATTAACTAGAGGGCTACAGATACTAGAAGTAACTCACAACAAGAAAACAGCTAGAAAAATCCATCAGAAACTGCCTTTTCTGATGGATTTCCAACAGACACCGTCGTCTGTTCTAGCGCATCGGAAATAAAAAGTTTGTCAGAAATCCGTCGGAAAATTTGACGGATTTCTGACAAATTTTCGACGCCCATATTTCCGACGGATTGCCGACAGATACGTCGATCGGTAATTCCATCAGAAATCCATCGGAACTAACTTCCGACGGATATCCGACAGAACTAACTTCCGACGAACATCCGACGGATTTCCAACGGTCATTTTTCCGACAGATTTCCATTTTTTTGTTTTAAAAAAAAATTAATTTAAAATTCAATAAATAAATAAATAAAAGAAAATTGAAATAAAATTTAAAATAATTCAATACTCTATGAATCTGGTCCATAGGTCCGGGTTTGCAACCAATTCCCTTTGAATGTCTTGCGCATTCCACTCGCTCAGCTTGCGAGAGTACACTGTAGCAGCTTTTCTATCGAACTCACATCGAACTATAGACGTGAGTTGGGGCACCCAATTGAATTCTTTCTGCAAAATAAATTATTTAAAGTGAAAGTTAAATTTAATAAAAAATAAACCTTACAGCAAATTGTCGAAACCGAACAAGAATTACGCTCTAAGAATGTATGTAGTCAATCAAGCTAAGCAAATGATTAATTTGATTTATAACTAACTCATATCAAGAACTAAGCAACTAATAATCAATATTAAAAAGAAAATGCTAAAAAATAAAATTGATAACGATATGATAAAGCAATGAGTCAAGGGCAAGACAATGATTTACATGAGATGATGAATCTCTAATGATGGTTAGAACCAACTATGAACAAAATCCTTGATTATGGATCACTAATCAAGACTAATCCATTTCAATATCACTAGTCCCTTCACTCAACACCCTAATTAAGCCAAACTTTCATTTGCTAATCAATGTATCAGTGAGCATTAACAATCAAGTCTAATCTAACCACTAATCACCTTAACATCAATTTCTATTGACTAAGGAAGAAAATCTCATTTAAGTTATTTCAAGCATTTCATCAAAAAATTTCTTGGCATGAAACCTTTCGATCTAGATTCAAGTTTTCATTTTAAATCTAGCATTACAAAAAACTTAAATGAATGATAACCAAAGCTCTACTCCTAATCATCATCATTAACTCATCAAATCATCATAATCCACCAACCATGAACTCATCTAAATTATTACTCACTAATCATTATGAAGGCACAAAGATCCATCATGGATAGTTACATAATCATGATATATTAGAGAAATGAAATATAAATGAAAAGGAAAATGGATAGATTGATTCAAATATGTAAAAAGATCATACAAATTTCTCCAAATCTAAAAGAGACAAAGAAAATTCATAAAAAGAGACTTTTGGGGTCAGGATCAGATCCGGTCCACACGGGTCAACTCTAGTCAACACTGTTCAACAATGGTCAACTCTGGAAAATATCATTGTTCTAATGGTGTTTTGATGCAATTTTTGGGACGTTTTTATTGTCTTGATTCTCTTTAACTCTGCATAAATGCTCGGAAGACCATAATCACCTCAAAATCATCGAAATCAATGTATATGACCTAATAAGGAGAAACACACACAAAAATAAATAGAAAAAGACTTCCAAAGAGCCAATAAAACTTATAAAATATGCACAATATAATGTGAAATAAATCTTAAATGTATGTAAAAATGCATTGGTATCACAAGTATGGAGTTTTGAGCAATCGATCACATGATCGATTACTTCCTAATCGATTGATCAAAATGTTCTGATTTTTAGTGTTTAATTGTAATTGTTAATGGCTTTGAAAAGTTTGGTTTAGAATAATAAGTGCATGTTATGGCTGATGGCTCAACGAATTGCTTATTAGTTATAGACGAACATTTTCTAATTTGAACTCAGATGATAACACATAAATCTGGATCACCATGGTTTATATTATCTTTAGACATGTCCATAACCAATGATCCAAAATCATAAATTGGCCCAAAAGCAATGGCTCAGTTTAAATGTGAAATCAACTTTGTACAACATATAATTGGATTGTTCATGTCTACTTAGTTGCACATTGACAAACAAAAGATCATCATCTTGAAGCGTCTTGTAACCCTAAATGTTGGCTATAAAAGGAACGTAAACAACTAGAGAGATGAAGAAATCAAAGGCAATAATAACGGTGAATCCAAATCTTGAAGGAACAGTAATGAGAAGAAATATTAATCGTATCTGCCACCTCAAGAAACGACTCAGTCAAATTTCTAGTATACAATTATATCATAATCTGGAGCATTATATGCTCTTGTACTTTTCAAATGAGACCTTTCAAATGAGATTTATGCGAGAGGCTTTTCACCCAAAAATCCTCTATGGGTTTTGTCATCCATGTGGCATGATAAAAAAATAAATTTACCTCCAATTGTTAGCTATCTTTATTTTTGAACACCAAAAAATGGTATACCATTTTTGAAATATTTGTTTGAAGATAACGACAAGTCCATTAGATCGAAGTTGTACCAAAGGTGCACGTATGTCTAAGATATTACATATTCCATTTAGTTTATATGGATCATACCTATCTTCATTTGAAGTTATGACTCAGAGGAGTCAGTGTATCGTCCCAGTGAGAAAAGTGTATCAAGAACAATCATTAAAATGACACAGTTTTCTACGAAGCAACAACTATCTTTTCTTTAAACAAATGGGAGAGTATGGAAGTCGCGAAGATGTGACTATCTTTCATTTTTTTTCTTTTGATTTGTGGGTATTTAATAATTCAATTAAATATTTTATTTCCATGAAGGTTCTTAGCATTATTTCTCACATTAATTATTAGATATTCTGTTAAGATTTGACTTGATTTGCAAATTAATATATTTTCTTACCATTACATGATAAGGTGGGATCAAAACGGCATTACAAGATATATTTATGTTGTGCTATCTTTGGATAATAGGTTGATAAAGGAGGAGGATGATATGCTTCTCAACTATCAATTCGAAGACGGGACAAATTTCATAGAGCTAACTTGGTGTCTTCCTGTTGCCCCCTAGTCATCATAAATGGTTGCAAGGGCATTGTGTGCAGAATTGCTACATACATTCCAAGGTTCAGCTTGCATGATATTGCTAAGAATATCATGTGTTTCTTGGATAAGAAATAAATGTAGGACATGATCCCGTTCTACATCAACTTTTTAGGAGCTATTACGGTAGATAAGAAGGAAGCTGATGGCTCAATCACTTACAAAACGGAAGGATAATTCTCTGTCTCAAGTATCAAAGATCGCTCAAATCAGAGAAGCAGGGATGGTTGTTCATTTTACAGAGTCATTCATATCACTGAGTTACCAATAGGTACTTGAAGGAACACCTATCTTTTGAGATAAAGGTGAGTGTCTCCCTTATAATTATCTTGCATTAATACATTCCATATATTTCATGTTTGTGAATGTCTCCTTTATAGTGTGATTAAATTATTTTTACTAAAAGCATTCCACAGTCTTTCAGTCATCCTCAAGAAGATTTAATTAATATCAAATTAATATGGAAATCAGAAGTGGCTATTACGATTGATGACTTGAAGGAAAGTCCATGTCTCATCTCCTACACCCACACGCGCAACATGTACCTATATACTCCAACTGGCGAAATAAAGAGATATGCCACCGCAAAAGAAAGTAAGAACAGATCTAATATGTTTTTCGAAAAAAATGATAAAGAGCATTTCTCAGTTCCATTAATAAAAAATGCTTTTTCTAAAAGTTAAAACTTCTGCAAAATTCTTAGAAATTTGAAATAAAATAAGATTTTCCTAATTGCTCAAGAGAAATTGAAAAAAAAATCTAAAAATATTTATTGTGATGCATCTTTTTATATTTTACAAACATAAAAAAAATTTCACTTAAATTAATTAATTTGAAGAACCTATTGATTTTGCTTAAAGATCTTTGATTTACTCACATTTACTATAGCTATGCTAACTAATATTACATTTCAGTTCTTTTAGACTACTACAAATTCAGGTTTGAGCAATATGAAAAGAGACTGGCTATTAAGATGGCCAACATACAGAAGAATTTGGACATGGTCTGAACAAGATTTAGGAAGCACATGTGCGATGGAAAAATATTGAGCGATTCAGAAACTGAAATTTTTAGCCAGTTTACAGAGGAAAAGTACAGCAAATTCAATCAATTCAGCCATGAAGTCCCGCAACTGAGAATTTTAGTCACATCTTAAAGATGGAGGCACTGGATATCCTAAAAACCTTCAACATTGACGAAGATAAGAAGGCAAAAGAACAATTGGAGAAGGGGTATGTGGGGGTAACTATTGATGATGAATGGAAATCTGAGTTGACAACATTTATTGAAACCTGGTCTGCGTCTCCAGAAAACTAGTCTCCACTTATGCAAAAAGGAAACGCAGATGATGCAGGTATTGAGAGAGAAGCTGGGAAGCTGGACAGGATGAAGCTAGGTCATTAAAGAGAGAAAGTAAACTCTCAAACTTGGAATTTTAGGTATTTTGAACACTGAAATCGTTGTTGTGTAGTTGAATCATTAGTTTTTGGATCTTTTTCCCTTTGATTAAAACTAAGTGCTTAAAAATGCGGAAAGTTGCGGAATGATTTTTTTATGGGCATGATTTTTAGCATGTGATAATGCCTACACAAGAAGATGAAGTAACTGATCCTTTGAAAAAAATGATGAGGTGTACAGTTAATCTGTTAATATGTACACCTATGGGGTGTGCAATTAATTTGTTCACTAATTTGGTGTACAAAAAGATAGACGTACACTAATCTGGTGTACAAAAGTACAGACGTACACTAATACAGTGCACATGACTTGAAATATCCAAAAACACTAGCAAACGATAAATTGAAAACTTAGGTATTGGCATAATGATACAGGTTCAGATAAATGTGCTTACGAAATCTGTAATCAAGATGGTCTTGGATCTAAATTATAAATTATCAAAAGCTAAGCTATTTTAATGGTTTTTGCTCATAGGCTGGAAACAGAGAAATAAAACGTACTCGCGATGGAGCCTTAAGAGCTGCAGAAGAACTGAAGTAGAAAATCAAAATCATGAGACTCTGAAAAAGAATAGGAGATTAGTCGTTAGGGATGTTAATAATGGGTAAAAGCCCACGGATTTATTTATTTTGTTATAAAAATATGGATTCAAAACAGACGGTTTTATTTACATCGAGTTTTATTCGGTTTACTTTATCGGGTTATTATGGGTACCCAATGGATTTATTTTTTTAAAGAACCTGTAACTAAACAATGACGTTTTCTTTTTTTTCACCCTCAAAATGAACCCTAATTCCTATTATTCAACAAAACTAATTTCTGTCAAAAAAAAATCAAACTATATTTGATATTTCGACATAACTTGACAATTGTAGATCCAAGTGGGTCGTGATAAATCACCATTGAAGATCGCAAATCTCACGAATCACCATTGAAGATCGTTCTCAAACTTTCCATAGTACACCACTCTCTTACTCTCTCTCTCTCTCTCTTTTAATTCTCCTAATTGTGTGCTTCCTATCTTCCCCGAGTCTTCCTTGTGATGTCAAGTAGATATATCCTTTTAAGTTTTTCCTTGTATTTGAGCTATTTAGCTTATAAGTACTGGTCATTTGTTTCTTATTTTTGGAGTTTTTTTTGTTACATTGTTTGGGTATCTGGTTTTCAAGGGTTTTTATAACAGTATCAATACAGGCGGGCTCAAAACGAGCTTGGATCGGAGCGAGTTTTTCTACCCGCAACATCCATGTTGGTCGTGGTAAAGTTTTTTTTTTTGTAGATAGTGACTACCAATCATAAAAATAAGATGAACTAGCTGTAAGCAGTGTTTTTAAATCTTTTTAGAGAATTTACAAAAAAACTAACACATTTTTTAAGGAAAAGTTTGTGTAAATGGTATTATTTTTGTTTTTTTGCGCTTAATTCTGTCACTTTTTGATATAATGGATGTTAATTATGCCCATCCATTTTTGAACACTGGGTGAATGAAGCAATGGGATGGATGGTGTACGTGGTAAGAGAAGTACTTGTACTGGCTAGGGATTGAATTTACTGAATAGTTAGATTAAAATTAATTTATTAATCAATTTATCCATTTTTCTTTTCTTTCTTCAATTTGTAAGTATCTTTTATCAAAAAATAATTGAATTATTGATTTATGTTAATGTTTATTTTTTATATTTTTTGATATCCATATTGCTATAAATATTATATTTTCATCTCTATTTAATGAATAGATTTTATATGAATTAATTTGTTATTATGTAGGTATATTACGTTTAGAAGAAATTTTGGAAATAAAGCTTATAATTTAGAAGTATGAATGTGTACGTCCAAATATTTTAAAATATAAAATACGTACACGTATATATTAATGTACACTTGTGCCATAACAACTTATTGGCATGACGAATTTGATGTACACGTGCTAAGGAAAAAATCGTCTTTCGTACACGAAAATGTGTTAATAATATATGGTATTTATGCAAAAGGTCCAAACCACATAGAATCTCCCAAAAAGTGTTATAATAATATTTTTCCGCTAAATATTTTTATCGTTTTCACAAAAGTGGGTAATCCAATTTACGAGTTCCGGATTTCTGATTCATTTTTTTTTTAGTTTTATATAAACGAAAACCATAAAAAAAAAAAATTTAAAATTTAGTTTGGTCTGGTTTCGTCACATGTTTAAGTAATTTGGTTTTTAGTTTGGTTTGAATTTTGTTTCAGTTTTTAGATGTTTTTTTTAGGTAAACAACTTTGAAGTAAAAAAAATGATTTACTTGATATTATAGATTCATAATTATTTGAAAAAATTATATCTAGTTTTGTAGATATCTATAAGACTAACTAAAAATATAAAATGCAGTGAAATGGCTTATTCGATTTGGTTTGTTTTCATTATTTAAAATTTTTTTTTTTGGTTTTTCTGATTTTAGCAACATGAAACCAATTTTGATCCAAACGAAAATAATAAAATCAAGCAGTTAATATATAAATTTTGGTTTTGTTTTGGTTTGGGAAGTCGGTTTTTTCATACCCACATAATATCGCTGTGTTGAATTCATACTGACACTTTAAAATATGTTTAAAAATATCCTACTAACAAACAATTTAAATCTCAAACTTTAAATTCTAGTTTTGTGCCAAATTAGACATATTATTACTGTGCCGTTAAATGCTGCTTACGTGGATGCCACGTGTGACACGACATGGATGACATGTCAAATTTCTACTAACATGGATGCCATGTGTACAGTTTTTTTTAAAAATCTTCTTTATTTTTTTAATTTCAAAATTTATCTAAGTTTTATAGATTTACATCTATATACATATATACAAATATGATATCATTTTGATACCACAAATGAAATTACGTTATTTTATTTGAAATATACAATTAAAAATCATTGATAAAATGATATCGTTTTGAGATTTAAAATATACATTATTTTAACTAAAACACCTTTTTATTTTTTTTGTAGAGTTAATTTGCTAGAAAGGTAGTTTTTAAGTTTTTATTTGGAGATTAGGTAGTTTTTAAGAAGTATGAGGATTCAAAGATGAAAATACACTTATTTCTTAAAGAGATAAAGAAAGTAAAAAAGTAATAAATAAGAAAAAGAAATGTGGGGACCAAAAGAGAGAGAAACATGGAGATAAAAAAAATGTGGAGATCAAAAGAAAGAGAAATATGGAAATCACAAAATAAAAAAAATGTGGGGTGTACACGCATCGGGTGTATACACATCAGACAACGATGTACACTCTAGTATGTGACGGACACCATAAACTGAAGATGCATGATTTATAGTGTACACTCTAGTATATGGCGTACATCATAAGCCGAGGTATATGTATGTTAGTGTACAAATATCGGGTGTACATGCATTAGTAGTTTTGAATGATGTTTAAAAACAAATATCGGTAATACGATGTATACCGTGATTTATGATGTACACAATGGTATATGGTATACACCCTAATTTGTGGTGTATACCATAAACTAAGGTATATGTTATATATTCGTGTATACACCATAAACCAGAGTGTACACCGTATACTAATCTATACATTACAAAAGAAAGTTTATACCATACATTAGTACGTACGCTATAAATTGGACATCCATTTCATATATAAACATTAGAAATTATAAATGAAATTTTTAGATTTCTGCTTATATTTATTTGTGAATAATGTTTAAATATTTTCTAACTTATTATTTTTTTCTGTTTTTTTTTTTTTTTAATTTTGTTGGAAGATGATTAGAAACATACACATCATAGAATTGATAGAAAAAAACATATATAAGACAATATTCACAATATAATTGCTAGTGAACATATAAATATATGATATTGCACTATATAAGATCATGTACACCTATATAAAATGGTGTACATATCTATAAGATAATATATATATATATATGAATATAAAATAATGTTTATATGTATAAGAGCGTGTACACCTATATAACATAGTGTAAACCTATATAAGATAATATAAATGTATATATGTATATAATAGTTGTAGAAGAGAGAGAAAGAACGAACAAAAAGGAGAGAGAATAAGAAAAAATGGGAGAGAGTAAGAACAATGAGCGAGAAATAAGAAGAAAGAGAAAATATAAATTTAGATTTTAATTATTTATTTTAATTATATAAGAGCAATTTGGAAAATAGGGATAAAGGTGAAGGATATATAAGATTTTAAAGATCCAAAAACTACCATACCCAAAAAAAACTACATTATTTACAAATTACAAACTTAAAATATACCCTATTTCCCAATTTTCTCTTTCTTATATCTCTTTCATCACCCCTTTTTTTCAGTTTCGATCGTTCTTGATTCGATGACCTTAATCTACTTGCATTTATTTTTATTTTGTGTATACTCACGTCGAGAGACTATACAAATATATATATCTTGACAACTATAAAATACACACACACATATATATATATATATATCATACATTTGTAGATAAGAGAATCATACATCAAACAAAACAACATAATTTCATATGTGGTATCCATATCGTCATGATTTTATGATTTTTTAACACAGTGATGATAAATATATGATTTAGCAGTTATCTTAGAGACTGAAATTATTTATGAGGATAAATTACGAGAAATAATATTAATGTTATGACTAAATTTGACAGAAATAGAGAAAAAGTATGAGTTTCAGAAAATTTATCAAAGTTATATATTATTTGTATATATGTATATAGATGTAAATCTATAAAATTTGATAAATTTTTGAAATTAAAAAAAAAAAGATTCTTAAAAAAAGTTGTACAGTGAAATTCACATCAACAAGAATTTGATGTGTCATCTATATCATCCTATTCAGAATAGGAAAAGTATAAACCGTCTTAAGTCTCATCGGATATGGGCCTGATGGGCCAGAACTAGAGTTTGACAATCCACAATGATTTTATAACACTCCCTCTTGGATGTCATAAATCTAAGAGCTCGTAATACGCTTTAGATGTTGCCTCATCAAAACCTTTCTCGGAAAACCCAATGGGACAAAACCGAGATAAGGAAAAAGAGTACAACACGCATTCCTCCCCCCTCTGTTCCGAACATCACTGAATGTCTTTCAATCTTCGCATTCCAATATGATGTATTAGCTTCTTGAATGTCGAGGTTGGTAGAGACTTTGTAAATAGATCTGCTGAATTTTCACTTGAACGAACTTGTAGAACTTGTACTTCTTCATCCTTTTGTAGATCATGCGTGAAGAAGAATTTTGGCAAAATATGTTTCGTCCTGTCTCCCTTAATATATCCATCTTTGAGTTATGCTATGCATGCTGCATTATCCTCGTACAATATTGTTGGTTCCTCCTTTCCTTCGGTCATTCCACAATCCACTTTAATATGTTGAGTCATTGATCTCAACCAAACACATTCACGGCTAGCTTCATGAATCGCCAAGATTTCTGCATGGTTGGACGATGTAGCAACAAGAGTTTGCTTCATGGATCGCCAAGATATAGTCGTACCACCGTGAATAAAAACATATCCCGTTTGGGATTTAGCATTGTGTAGATCCGAGAGGTAACCTGCATCCGCAAAACCAATCAAACCATCTTTGTTATGGTTAGTATAAAATAATCTCAAATCTTTCGTTCCTTGTAGGTAACGAAGTATATGTTTAATCCCGTTCCAGTGCTTTTGGGTCGGACATGAGCTAAATCTTGATAATAAATTCATGGCAAAACATATATCTGGCCTAGTGTGGCTCGCCAAATACATCAAAGCTCCTATGGCACTTCGGGACCAAGGATGTCTTCATCATCCTTCTTTGGACCGAATGGATCTTTATCCAAGTCAAGGGATCTCACAACCATGGGGCTAGACAATGGGTGAGATTGGTCCATGTTAAATCTCTTGAGTACTTTCTCTGTATATGCCGTTTGAGGCACAAGGATTTTATTATTAATGTACTCAAGTTGTAACCCCAAACAAAATCTTGTTTTTCCTAAATCTTTCATCTCGAATTCTTTCTTTAGATATTCGACTGTTTTAGAAATTTCCTCAGAGGTTCCTAGGATATTCAGGTCGTCTACATACACCGCGATGATTACAAACCCCTTAGTAAATTTCTTTATGAATACACACGGATTTATGGGGTTGTTCTTATAGCCCTCTTTGACTAGATATTCACTTAGTCTATTATACCACATTCGACCTGATTGTTTCAATCCATAAAGACTCTTATTCAACTTTATACAATATTGTTCTCGAGAACTTTCTTTATCTTTGAGCTCAATTCCCTCTAGGACTTTCATATATATTTCATTATCCAGTGGACCATATAAGTATGCGGTTACAACATCCATTAACCGCATATCCAAATTTTCTCTTATGGTCAGACTTATTAGGAATCTAAATGTTGTAGCATCCACCACAGGGGAGTATGTCTCCTCATAATCTATTCCTGGTCTTTGCGTGAATCCTTGTGCAACAAGCCGTGCTTTATGTCTCATGATTTCATTATTTTCATTCCTTTTCCTCACAAAGACCCATTTGTGTCCAACTGGTTTAATATCAAGAGGTGTCCGGATTATAGGACCAAATACATTTCTCTTCCTTAATGAATTCAACTCCACGTTTATAGCTTCTTTCCATTTAATCCAATCTTTTCTCTGAGTGCACTCTAATATTGACGTGGGTTCTAGATCCTTGCTTATATCCATAATGTCAAGTGCTACCTTGTATGCAAATATTTCATCAATGTAGACATTCTTTCTATTCTATTGTTTTCCAGACATGACATAATTTATTGAGATCTCATTATTGTCAAGAACTTCAGGACCTTGAAGCTCGGCGTCCCGAGTATCAATGTTTGGTTCCTTTGGTTCATTCATGTCTAGGGTTCCAATAACCTCGGATTCTCCCATTGCACCTTTCTTTGATTTCCGAGTGTTCTTATCCTTGGAACCTAATGGTCTACCTCTCTTTAAGCGTGCTTTAGATTCTGTAGCAACTTCATTGTGTTCCTCTTGGACATCAATTCTTATTGGTGCATTAACAGCTGGTATATATGACTTTGTTACTCTCTTCGTGTCAGCAAAGGAATCTGGCAATTGATTAGCTAGCTTTTGTAAATATATAATCTTTTGGACTTCTACTTCACATTCTTTAGTCCAAGGATTTTGCCATGTTAAGGATGTTTGATTCCATGTAATTTCCTTTACCAGTCTGTTATTATCTCCTCCTAATGTTGGATAGTTGGATTCGTCAAAGTGACAATCCGCATACCTGGCCTTAAATAGATCACCCGTGGTTGGCTCAAGGTACTTAACTATGGTGAGAGAATCATATCCAACATATATCTCCATCCTCCTTTGAGGTCCCATCTTACTTCTCCGTGGTGGAGCAATTGGTACATATATGGCACATCGAAATATCTTAAGATGGGATATGTCTGGCTCATGATCCGTTAGCAATTGTGATGGGGAATATTTGTATTCACTAGACGGCCTGATGTGAATTAGTTCAGCTGCATGTAAAACTGCATGTCCCCAAGCTGAGACCGGGAGTTTTGATCTCATTAGTAATGACCTCGCAATTAGTTGAATGCGTTTGATAAATGATTCGACCAATCCGTTTTATGTATGTACATGTGCCACAGAATGTTCTACACTTACCTCCATGGACATACAATAATCATTAAACGCTTGGGACGTGAATTCTCCAGCATTATCTAGACGTATAGTCTTTAAAGGAAAATCTGGAAAGTGTGCTCTTAGACGAATTATTTGCGCAAGTAATCTCGTAAATGCCAAATTTCGAGTTGATAATAGACATACGTGTGACCATCTCGTGGATGCATCAATAAGTACCATAAAATATCTAAACGTCCCACAAGGTGGGTGAATTGGTCCACAGATGTCACCTTGTATTCTTTCCAGAAAATTCAATGTTTTCTTATTCAATTTTACTGGTGATGGCCTGACTATGAGTTTCCCTAGTGAACATGCTTCACACGTGAGATTCTTTGGGATAACTCTTCTTTCTTTCAATGTGTGCCCATTTGTATTTAATAACAATTTTCGCATCATGTTAGAACCGAGATGGCCAAGCCGGTTATGCCATAGAGTGAAATTTTTAGAAAATACTTTGTTTACCGTGGCATTTGCTTCTATCATATTTATCTTAGCACAATAAAGGCTTGTAGATATGGCAGGTATGATTTCTAGGATTTTTTTATGGTCATTGGCGAGTTCAAATATCATAAGGAATTCTTTATTCCCTTCACCCTTAGTTTCAATATGCAAATCATTCATTCGAATGTCTTTAAAACTCAATAGGCTCCTCTTTGAGTTCGGTGAGTATAGTGCATCACTTATTTCTAGATTTGTACCCTTAGGTAATAATATGTTTGTTTGACCATATCCTTCTATTAAATTAGCCATACCCGCTATGGTACATATATTGGCACTTTTGAGTGTGAAATTTATAAAATATCTTTTGTCTCTTAGAATCGTGTGGCTTGATCCACTATTCACCACGAAAATATCCTTGTCATCACTCATTCTTCAAAATCAATAATCATATTTTAGAGACTTAAAATAATATCCTTTCATTAAATCAAATAAATCCAAAATAATAGCCATAAAAATAAATTCAAGAACATAAATCCAAGCAAATAAAAACACCAAAACCAAACATAGAAACTAAATATCGAGATTAACTTGATTCTTTTAGACAATCTGAAGTCTCATATTGCATTAGATCATCTTGCTCATGATCAAAATCATTTTCATGATCTTGATGGACCAAATTTGCTTCCGGATTCTTCCTTTAATACTTTCTTGATAGAGGTCAATCAAATACTTGGGAGTTCTACATGTTTTGGCCCAATGATTCCCCATTCCACACTGATGGCATCCATGCTTGTTGGCCGAGTTTTGTGGCTGAGAAAAATTGCCACGGCCTCTTCCACGGCCTTGATTAAAGTTGGGTTGATACCCTCGGCCTCTGCCTTGTCCTCGGCCATAGGGACTGTAGCTGCGGCCACGTCCTCCTTGCCATCTTCCACGTCCACGGCCTCGACCTCTACCTCGGCCATTAAACTCTTTATGGACATGGTTGGTTTTTTTTTTTTCTTCAGCGGCCGTAAGGGCTTCAGGGAGTGGGGTTGATCCGAGAGGTCTCATTTCACTATTTCTCATCAATAACTCATTGTTTTGCTCAGCTAGCAATAAACAAGAGATCAAACTTGCATATGTCTCGAAGCCCTTTCCACGATATTGTTGTTGTAACAATACGTTACTTGTGTGGAATGTAGAGTATGTCTTTTCAAGCATCTCTTCTTCAGTTATTTTCTTACCACACAACTTCAATTTAGAGACAATCTTAAATAGGGCTGAGTTATACTCATCCACGGATTTAAAATCCTGGAACCTTAGATTCCTCCATTCATACATTGCCTTTGGTAACATCACCGTTCTATGGTGATCATATCTTGTTTTCAACTCGTTCCAAAGGTCAAGAGGATTTTCAATTGTCAAGTATTGATCTTTGAGACTCTCAGCAAGATGATGGCGAATTATCATAATTGCCATGTATCGATTTCTTTCATTCTCATTATTATTCTCAACGATACATTCGCCAAGTCCTTTAGACTTTAGAGTGATCTTAATATCCAATGCCCATTGTAGATAGTTATCTCCCGAGAGAGTAAGGGCAGCAAATTCCAAGTTTTGGATATTCGACATCTGAAATTATGCATCATATTCTCTTAAGTATCACAAAATTTTAATATTCATGCATGGTGTAAAACAATTTACGTGATAATATTCTAGCAAAATTATATGATCAAATTTTCATGCAAGATCTTAACATATCTATGTGCTTTGATCGGATTTTAATTTATTATAATTAATCATGCAATCAAATTTATCAATCTATTAACAAAACAAAATAATTTTCATGTGATAATCGGATTTAGCATGCGAGTTCTAAATATATATGCTTGTCGGATTTTAATAAAATTTGTGACAATTATTATCGATCAATTTTAATCATGCAACATAATCATCAATCAAACAAACAATCATATGCGGATCAATTAGGGTTTATACATATATGTGCAATTTCCATATTAATTAGGATTTCATAATTATTTAACCAAATTCATAACCTCAAACAAACAATAATTAATCACACAAGAATATTTGTGTCTTGCGACACTCCAGCAATTATACAATTAATATTGAACATGAAAAACCGAACATGCTATATAATTAGGGTTTTATCGGAACAGCCGGATCATACATTCGAACACATGACTTCCGGTTAGCCGGAACAACCGAGTATCGGAACATATATCTGAATATAGATCATCTTTTAGGGTTTTGGAGATTTCCTAATTTAATTAGGGTTTACCGATTTCATGGTTATATATGTTCTAGGGTTTTAGAACTTACCTTAGAGATTCGGTTTGAAGTGGAAATCACGAACCAGATATCTTCCTCAAGAAATACACTCAATCAATCTTTTCACAATCCTGTTACCATGTATTGGGGGAACCGAGTCTCAGAGTGAAGTAAGATTGACTGGTTTCAAGAGATCTTCTTTGCTTTGCTTTGATCCGGTTGCTTTGTGATCGTGGCAAAGATTAGGGTTTTAGATCTGCCGCTAGCTGTTTTAGAGACTATCATGATGATAACGTGTTGTAAACTAGAGAGAATTATTGGGGAATTTCGTGTGTTGTATTATTAATAATGAGGTTCCAATATAACATTTATATAGGAATCAATACAAACGATAAAAGGTAAATCATATTCGGAATAAGAAAAGTATAAACCATCTTAAGTCTCATTAGATATGGGCCTGATGGGCCAAAACTAGAGTTTGACAATATATAATTTATCACAGACGTCCGTTTTGGTTTGGATTAATTCGATTTTTCGGTTGGCGTTTTTTTTGCCATCTCTTCTCGCTTTGTGTAATGAAACGTGTAAAGAAGAAGACTCGTTTTCAAACTTGGGTGTCTCACCAACCCCAGGTTGTTCGAGTGGGCGGCCCTGTAATTTGTTAGTACAGTAAAGGGTAATATCGTAAATATCGGTGTAAGCGAAGGTGAGACGAACGCAGCTTACATTGGAAGCATCGAATCTACACCGTTCTCCAAAAAAGAAACCCAACCAGACCAAATCTAAACTCTGTAAGACGACGAACATGGCGACTAGCAGTGCAGCTTCTGTAGATATGGAAGATATTCAGACCGTCGATCTCATGTCTGAGCTTCTTCGCCGCATGAAATGTGCTTCTAAGCCTGACAAACGTCTCGTTTTCATCGGTAATTTTATCTCCAATTTCTTTTTATTTTTACTCTTTGTTACCCTCTGAATTTCCAAATAATGGTGCTCAAATTTCTCTTCTGTTAAATCTCTGAGAATTGTTTCTGGAGAGTTATGATTTTTTGTCTGTTTTGGTATGTAAAAATTGCATTTTGCTGCTATCGCTTGATGATCATATGAAAAAGATTGATAATTTTATTACAAATTCTTGAAATTGCTCTGTTTCATGTTTGTGTATTCTTTTGAAAGTAGAAAGGCACAATTTTTGAGTTCTACGCTCGTATCTTATTTTATTTTAGTATGTAAAAATTGCATCTTTCCTGCTATCGCTAATGCTTTATCTGATGATCATATCAAGAATTTGATCATTTTAGTACAAATTCTTGTGAATTGCATGTTTCATAAGAATTCGATGATTTTTAGTCCAAATTCTTGAAATTGTTCTGTTTCATGTTTGTGGTTTTTTTTTCAATAGAAAGGAACACTTTTTGAGTTCTAAGCTCTTTTCTAATGATTTGGATTGGCTCAGGTCCACCTGGTTCAGGAAAAGGTACACAGTCTCCAGTGATAAAAGATGAGTTCTGCTTGTGTCATTTGTCTACTGGTGACATGCTTAGAGCTGCTGTTGCTGCTAAGTCACCTCTTGGTGTTAAGGCAAAGGAAGCAATGGACAAAGGAGAGCTTGTTTCTGATGATTTGGTTATTGGTATTATGGATGAAGCAATGAACAGACCTAAATGTCAGAAAGGTTTCATTCTTGATGGGTTTCCGAGGACCGTGACTCAAGCCGAGAAGGTATCTTCTGATGCTTTTATTTGCTCAGTTTTTGCGTATCTGTTCTTGTTAATGTTCTGACTTTTGTTTATATAATTGTGTAGCTTGATGAGATGCTTAATAGAAGAGGTGCTCAGATAGATAAGGTGCTTAATTTTGCGATCGATGATTCGGTTCTTGAAGAAAGAATTACTGGAAGGTGGATTCATTCTTCAAGTGGAAGGAGTTATCATACAAAATTTGCACCTCCTAAAGTTCCCGGTGTCGATGATGTAAGAAAAAACATCTCATTCTGATTCATCAAACCTAACATTAGAAAACATCTCATTCTGATTCATCAAACCTAACATTTGACTATCAAGCGTTGGTTGATATATGTATCAAATAGGTGACTGGAGAGCCATTGATTCAACGAAAAGATGACAATGCGGATGTTCTTAGATCAAGGCTTGATGCATTCCACAAGCAAACACAACCGGTATGTTTCCTTGAATGTATTTGAACATTAGGAGTATTGGAGATTTGATTTTATTGTTGTTGTTGTTGTAGGTAATTGATTACTACGCGAAGAAGGGTAATTTGGTGAACATTCCAGCAGAGAAGGCGCCCGAAGAGGTTACGAAAGAGGTGAAGAAAGTTGTGTCTACATGAAACTAAAATGAAGCTTGAGATCTCTCTTTTGTTTTCTTATCTTAATAATTCTCTCCTGAGGTTTTTGTTTCCCTGGAATGTCTTTGTCTTGAGAGCAACATTTGCTGCAGTTTTGTGCAGTGTTTCACTAAGGTTTTGTTTGGGATTGCCAATGTCAGATGAATAAAAAAACAAAATGATAGTAAAATGGTGGACAATTGAAAACTTTAAAATCCTAATGATTTAGTGAAATAACTAGGGTGGACAATAGACTCACCGAACTGAATATACACTGAACTTTTTGTTTTTTTTTCCAATTTTTACTCTAACATAACCTACAAATCAGATGATGTATGCTATATCTCAAAGAATAATTCCACCAATTACAAATTATTGTTTTCTTTTCAGCCATCTTTGATTTATTTCTCTTATTGAATATGTGTAAAAATATCTAGATATAATAGATTATTCTATAACTAATTATATTCACATAACTGAATATGCATAACTAAAAGATATTATTTGTTTCACAATAAATAAACTTTACAATCATGGTCGACGCTATTTGGCATGGCAGTATGGTGGGAGTAGAAATGGAACTATGGAAATGTATTTGGTGTGAATGGCAAATGTCGAGATAGAGTTAAATTTATTAAAGATCTAGCCAAGGAGGTTATGGAGGCGAATTCATCTCTAAGAGGCTCTAGTGTGGAGACCATGAGAGTTGAGCGAATGGTAGGTCGGGTTACTCTGCGGAATTGTTGGCTGAAAATGAATACTGATGAGGCATTGCATGGGAATCCGGGAAGGGCCACGGCTGGTGGAGTTCTGCGAGATGAGACAGGGGGTTGGAGTGGAGGATTTGCTCTGAATATAAGGACATGCTCGGCTCCATTGGCAGAATTGTGGGGAGTATACCATGTCTTGTATATCGCCTAGGAGAAACGTGTAACTCGATTAGAACTGTAGGTGGATTCGGAAGTGGTAGTTGGTTTTCTCAAGACAGGGATTAACGATGCTCATCCATTGTGTTAGTATTCTTTAATTGAGTATTTTAACTTTATTTTTTATCTATTTTTGTGTGCATAATCCAAATATTCTATAAACTATATTTTCCTATAGGGGGTTTTTGGTTCAACTTTTAACATCTAAGGTTGGTGTTGCTACATGTCATAACTTCGGTGAGCTTTATCGGGATGAATATCTAAATTGAGCAAGAATGGTTTTGTGGGTTTTGCTACCACGAATTTTGTTATTATAACATGCACATTATTTGGAAATTTATAGTAATTTATTTTATTATTATTCAAAAATTGTTACTAATTTCAAAATAATTCTCCCCTATAATAAGGACAACTTATTTAGTTTATATTTTTTCTTTGTAATCTAAATAACCTTTTTGAAATTTTTAATGCATTGATGTTTCATGTGCTGTTGCGATTTATATATTAGTGTAAAATAAATGTTATGTAGCTTTTTTAAATGTTGTTTTTAGTGTTGCATTTTTATGTTTTTGTTAATTGTTTTAGTATTTTTAATGTATTATTCTTATATTTTTGTCAACGTTTTTTCTAATTTATTAGTCTATTCTTTTCTTTGTAATCCAAATAAATTTTTTTTTTTGACATTTTTTATGGATTGATTTGTATGTGCGGTTGCTATTTATATATTAGTGTGAAATAGATGTTGATTTTAAGTTTTTTCTTCTGATTTATTGTATTATATTTAATTACTTTTATTTTCAGTATTAATTATCCTTGATTATTAGTCTTAATTCTATTTGATTAGTAGTGTTATTTGTGTTGACCCATTTTGTTTTTTAGTTATTTAGATATTTTTAGTAAAGTTATTTTGAAACCAATTTTTTTTGTTGGTTTGTTGATTTTTTAAAAAGTATATGTTTCGAGATGTGGAGATTCGGAAAATGAAATTTTGAAAAAATTTGTATAATAGAAACTTTGTATAAATATGTATTGTATTCATGTGTATTTTTTAATTGATAATTCTATTTGGTTTTTTGATTAATAAAGCAATTTTAAATTTGAAATTGTTTGATATTTTGGTTAGAGAATACATAGTGACTGCATTTCGGAGCTCCACAAAAAAAAAGTAACCCTACTATATTAGATAAAATATTTAATTTTAAAATGACTTCTCATCTTATACAAAATAAACGACAATTATTTTTTCAAAATCATCTCTTTCAGTGTTTACCGCAAACTTTTTTAACATAAAAATAAAAGTTTTTAGCCAAAATTTGAACTCAAATCCCACAAATTTATCTGAAGAGTTATGGCTAGAACTCCTAGGATATAAAAATTAAAAACCAACTATAGAGAAACTTTAGAGTTCATGTTGTGCGATTCATGATATCAATATTTTTATTTTATTATATTTTGTTTATATACATTTTTGGTATATAATTGTTTATATTTTTGTAGAATTTAATAATTGTTCATGCACTTTTTCTACTATTTGGGATAATGAATATAATTTTTTCGTAACTGTATAAACAAAAAAATTAACAACAAAAGATTCAGAAATCTAACTCAAAGGAATACAAAAAGGATTATATCTACTCCCGATAAAACTCTAAAGCAATAAAAACGTATGAATTACATGTTATCATATGTGAATTTCCAAAATCCATTACTTTTTTTCTTGTTAATTGAAAGTTTGAAACTCACTATTTTGGTATAAACAAATATAAAATTTATGTTTCCATCCTTCACTAAAAATCTTTGAAGAAACTACTATCTTTCATTCACTTTAATATTAATTTAAATATACAGCATAAATTATATATATATATATATATATATAATATTTTTATTTTAAAATATTTACAGCAAAAAAACGTACAGAGATAACTAATACACCTACATTGTAAATCCTACAGCTATAACCAACACATATACAGTAAAAATCTACAGATACATGTTACCATCCAACCAATCACCCATTAAGTTTCCTAACTTACATGACTTTTCCTATATCTTACAGGATTACATTGACCATAAATTATCCATATAAGTTTCTTTTTCTAAATCCGAATATTAAAGGATAAGATTTATTACTATATTTTCTTACAAAAATATTTTTCTTAAGATAAGATAAAATCTTCAATTGTATTATAAAACCTAAACCTGAGCAATAGTTATTGCAATTTGAAAAGTATTTTGAAATGACGAAATCAAATTTATTTTATGTAGCAATATTGTTTGTTCTCCTCTTCGCTGGTGTGCTTGAAGCTACCATGAAGAACATCATGCATCAACAACAAGATTTCCACCCTCCGGACCTAGTCACAAAGAACCGTATGATCCGTATCCCCTCCATCCAATCCCACCCCCACCCTCGGAACCTAGTCACAAAAGACGGCACCGCCCGGTTCGAAGAATCCCACCCTCGGGACCTAGTCACAAAGGACCGTATCCCCCTGTTGTAACCAAGGCCAATATAAATTTTTGGTCACCATCACAACGTCTGGTTTTAGGAATGTTACCTAATTACGTTCCGATTTCGCAATCAGCACCTCACAACAAATAAACCCCTTTGAGAGAACCAAGACCTATGTTCTAAGTTATTTTTCTTCTTTGATGAAATCTACATTAAATGTTAAATGCATAATAAATTCTATCTATATAATAAGAATCAGTATTTTCATGTGTGTGTAAGAGAAAGAAAAAAAATGTGTGTGAAGGTTGAATCATATGTACATGTCAAGTACTGATTATTAAGTTAGATATTATATGAAGTATGGTTTTAGTTTATTTATTTTGATGAATTTAAAAATAAATCTAGAATGGTTTACAGAATTTGAAACTAAATTAATTTTGGACAGTGTAATTTAGGAGGTTTTGGGTAGACACTCATATTCTACCCTAGTTTGTGTGAAAAATCTAATAAAAATTTACACCTATGATGAATTTTACAAGGAACCAAAGAACATAAATGTATTTTTTGGCTGAAACACAGTCAAATAAAATGCAAGTAAATAACACACAATCACATCCATGGCTACATATATTATAGTGTATCTTGCAAGAATTTAATGACTAATTCAAATCTAATATTAAGACTATATTCAAATTCAACTTACATGATTAGATAAAAACAGAAACACATAATTTCTTCAAACTGAATACTTAAATATATGGCTTGATAGATGGATCTTTGTTGGTTCACCAAGACGCCCTTACAACAGAGTTCCGAGGATGGATTTGAACCTGATGGTTGCACACCTCATAACGCCTCAAGAGAATTGGAATCAAGGTAAGCTTTCGGAACTATTCCTCCCTCAGGATGTGCTTTCGGAACGCTTCAGAGTATGCAGGACCTGCGCATTGAAAATGTCGAGCTTTGGTCTGAATCTTTTTCAGCGGTGGAAGCCATTAATAACCCTATCAAATGGTCTTTCGAGTCTATTTTGCGTCTTCTAAATGGTTTTGGTAGTTGCAGCGTTTTATTGGCAATGCCTAAGGCAAATTCCATTGCTAGGGACATCGCCAAGAGTGTGACTCGAGACGGGCGGCTTCGTTCGTATTTATCTATTGGAGGACCGGCGTGGCTGCATCATCGAATCATTGAGGAAAGCAGGGATTGAAGCTTCGCAGGCTTTCACTGTTATGCACTTGAACGTGCTCTAGTTTTAATGATTTTGTCGATCGTACTCTGTATCTTCCAATCATACAAAGTCGTTAAAAAAAAAAAGAATACTTAAATATATCCGATTTGTATTATTGTACCTAAATAATGTATTGTTTTCTGAAAATTAAAAATTTAAAGCATATTTGGTTCTTTTTGGTCGCCTTCGATTTTCCAATTATATTCTTCAAAATATGTTAATACCCGGACGTCTCTTTGAACAAACAAAAAAAAAATGCAATTGATTTAGAGGCCAAAAATTGATATAAAATAAAACGAGTGCTTAAAATCAGGACAAGTTCTTTTACAAAAAAAAAAAAAGCAGTCAGGACAAAGAGAAGTTGAAAAAGACTAAAGAAAAAGTTTTTCTTCTCACCGATGACATAAAGATCAAAAAAGAAATACTGAGACAGAGGAGAGAAACTAATAGTTGTGGATCTCTCAGACTCTCACTGATCACTGCAATTGAGTTTTTCCCCCAATTAACTCTAGGAGAACCCTTCTTAGTTTGTATTATCCAAATAACCAAACAACCAAATTATCTTGAATGTCAAATTGGAATTAGTTATTATTTTAAAATATAAAATAAATGAAAATTTAATTTGTGAAATATAATTAATTAAAAAGTTTTAAAAGTCAAAACATTTTTATCCTAATGCAAAGATATCTGGAGATAGGGCAAACAAGTTTTTAAGACTTCTTTTTGGGTACAATAGTTCATCGTCGTGTATGTTATTGGATTTTTGTTACTTTGTCATCTAGATTCAGACCCGTCTCATAAATTGTTTAGGCCCTAGGCAAATTAAATTTGCTGGGTCCTTTCACAATTTTTTTTTTGTTTGGATCAATTTGGCATAGACCCTAGGCAAAATGCTTATGTTGTACTGCCATGAACCAGAGACGGATATGCATATAATCCATCGTTGGATTTGCAAAGGCAAGACAAGTAAGAATGGTAATTTATATCCTCTTGAATAAACCACCACACCAATTGAAACCTTACCATAGACAATCGTCGCCTTCTCCACAAATATTTTCAGAGTGATATTCTCGATTTTTATCGCTTTGTTTCTTTTTCTTTTTCTTTAATTGATTCTTTGTGGGGTTTTTAAGATATTTTTTTCATTTAAAGTCAAATTGAGGCTTGTTGCATTCTAGGTTTATTCTTATATTGTTAACTTCATAGATTCAAAAAAAAATAATTTTTATTTTCTGTATGACCATAATCATTATAAAATCTTATCACTCATCAAATTGAATATAAGAAAGAAAAGTAGAAAGATAAAGTAATGAAAACAATTTCGTAAATAAATGATTGCAAAGTCTAATGAAATCATAGATTTCAAGATGTGAGTTATGAAAAAATGAATCTTATAAAACACCAACAATAAAAAGAAGTCTATTGAGTTATCTTACAATTAATTAATTTTAAGAAGTACATCCATGCGATACCTTGAAAGAAAAAAAAATGATGAGGTGTCATTTATATGGAGAGAGTTCACCTTTGTTTCATAATTCATATATATGATAAGACTAGTTTGAGTTAGAGGTGATGCATGGAGCTCTAAAAAAGATGAAGAAATGATGTTTGAAGTTTGAAGTTTTTTTGAATTAGCAGATGGCACAATCATAACAAGAGGTCGACCATCCACTGGAGAAGAAGCAAGTCCGAAAAAAATCCAACATGTGGCTACACGTGCTAGCGAACTGTCTGAACCCTCTTATAATTTTAAAATTTGTGTGCATTATTTTATTTGTTTACATTTGGGCCAATTCTTATATACACATTCCAATACATGTAGTACCACTTTTAGGTATATATATTGGAATGATTATAGTTCACTTAATCATGTATATAATTATACCAATTCCACTTTTTAAACAGTTCAAAAATATTTTTAATATTTTTAAATTGCATTACAAAATGGCATTATATTTTTGAACTGTTTAAAAATTATAAATAATTTTAAATGCTATAATTATTTTTATAAATATTATTGGTTCCAAACTAACTACACTATCGTCTTTACTTTTATAACTTCATGTTATATATATATAGTAATACACTTTTTTATATATCTATGAACGTACATGTGAGTATAGTATTTTATAATCATTGGACGTAACTAATTAACTAATATCTCGAGTTGATAATACTATTTTCAAAATTGAACTCATATAAGTATTTTTATCATTGCATTATAAAAACAAAATTTGTAGTGTAAAATTTAATTTGATATATTATTTTTCTTTTTAGAGAAATTTGGGAGATATGATAGTTTTTAAGTTTGTAATTTACAAATAAGATAGTTTTTTGAATATGGTAGTTTTTGGATCTGTAAAATCTTATATATCCTTCACATTTTTTTCTATTTGTTAAATTGTCATTATACAATTAAAATAATAATTAAAAACTAAATTTATCTTTTTTCTTTATTTTTCTTCTTTTATTTTTCTCGATCATTTTCTTACTCTCTTTCTCCTTTTTGTTATTTCTCTCTCTCTTCTCCAACTATTACACATATATATATATATATGAATATCATTTTATAGAGATGTATATAGGTGTATACGCTCTTATACAGGTGTAAATAATTTTATATTCATATATATATTATCTTATACATGTGTACACCATCTTATATAAGTGCGTACGATCTTATACAGGTTTACATCATCCTATATATATATGTTCAATATCAATTATATGGTGAACATCATTTTATATATGAGTTTTTTTGCCTATTAATTCTACGGTGTGTATGTTTCTAATCATCCTCTAACGAAAATAAAAAAAATTTAAAACATAAAAGGAATAATAAGTTACGAAACATTTAAACATTATTCACAAATGAATGTAAACATAAATCTAAAAAGTTTTATTTCTAATTTCTAATGTTTGTATATAAAATGGGTGTCCGATTTACAGCATACGTACTAATATATGGTGTACCCCATCGTTTATAATATACAGTGTACACTCCGGTTTATGGTGTACAAAATGATATATGGCATATACCTCGGTTTATGGTGTACGCCATAAATTAGGGTGTACACCACATACCAGTATGTACTCCATAAATCTGGGTGTACATCGTATTACCTATATTTATTTTTAAAGATCTTTCAAAACTACTAACGCATGTACACTCGATGTATGTACAATGACACACTGATATCTGCTATATACCTCGGTTTATAGTGTACGACATATACTAGAGTGTACACTATAAATCATGCGTCTAGAGTGTACACTATAAATGATGTATCTTCGGTTTATGGTGTACGCCATATATTATAGTGTACACTGATGTCTGATGCCTGTACACCCGATGCATGTACACCGATAAATCATGCATCTAGAATGTACCAATTTTTGAATTGTATATACCTAAAAATATTATGATTCTTAGGTATTTAAAAATATACACATTCCAATACATGTCGTACCACGTCTACTATAAAATTGTGGCTAAAATCCTAACCAAGAGGCTACAACCGATCCTCCAAAGCATTATATCCGAAAACCAAACCGCATTTTTTCCGGGGAGAGCTTTATCGGATAATGTCTTAATCACCCACGAGACATTACACTACCTACGCCTTTCAAAGGCGAGTAAAAGGGGATCCATGGCGGTTAAGACGGACATGAGCAAAGCGTATGATCGAATAGAATGGGGTTTCTTAGAGGCGGTGCTTAGAAGACTTAGGTTTGCTTCAACTTAGACTGATTGGATTCTTGAATGTGTGACGACGGTTACCTACTCTTTCCTTGTTAATGGAGCACCCCAACGCCAAGTTTCACCTACTCGCGGACTTAGGCAAGGGGATCCATTGTCACTGTATCTCTTTATTATGTGTACGGAAGTACTCTCTGAGCTATGCCGAAAAACTCAAGAGGATGGTTCATTACCGGGAGTGAGAGTGGCACGAAATAGTCCAAGAATAAACCATCTCCTCTTTGTCGATGACACCATGTTCTTTTGTAACATGGATGGAAAAAGTTGCAAGGCTTTAATGACCATAATGAAGAAGTATGAAGTTGCTAGCGGTCAAATGATAAAGCTAGACAAATCCTCCATTACGTACTCATCAAAAACGCCTTCCTCCTTGAAGGAAAGAGTAAAGAGAGATATAGGGATCACGAAAAAAGGGGGGACGGGAAAGTATCTTGGGCTACCCAAAAATTTTGAGAGAAAGAAGAAAGACAGATTTGCATCAATTGTGGACCGGGTTCTTCAAAGGTCTCACGGTTGGTCTACTAGATTCCTGTCTTCAGCGGGTAAACAAATCATGTTAAAATCGGTCTTATCGGCTATACCGTCCTATGCTATATCTTGCTTTCATTTACCAGACTCTTTGTGTCAAATAATACAATCGGTGTTGACGAGATTTTGGTGGGATAGTAAACCGCAAAAGAAAAAGATGTGTTGGATTTCGTGGTCAAAACTTACCCTCCCCAAAGATGTAGGAGGCTTGGGATTTAGGTATGTGGAGAATTTCAATAAAGCTTTTTTGGCCAAGTAAAGCTGGAGGGTCTTATCTAACCAAACTCCCTCCTTGCTAGGGTTTTACTGGGTAAATACTGCCACAAAACCCCGTTCATGGAATGCTCTACAACTTCCAACCTATCACACAGATGGAGAGGTATGTTAGCAGGCCGTAAAGTTCTTGAAAAGGGCATGGGATGGACTATTGTTAATGGCAAAGAGATAAGGGTCTGGAGTGAACTATGGATCTCGAACACTCCATCCCACTTGTGTCATCGGACCACCAAAAGAGGAGCATCAAGAACTGATGGTAGCAAACCTCATTAACCGGAGCACAAACTCATGGAACTGGGAGGTCATAAGAGAAATCTTGCCCCATTATGAAGAACAGATCAGACAACTTCGGATGAAAAAGTTCAGAAGTGATGGCAAAAGGTTTGACTTCCTATTAAGACAGGTCAATACACATCAAAGACAGGGTATAATGTGTTATCTACAGATGCAAACTCAGAGACGAATGATAATTTCAGCTGGAAGACTCTGATTTGGGGACTAAAGATCTCCCCTAAAATCAAAATTTTTTTCTAGAAAGCTAAATTTGGAGCTTTATCGGTAGAAGCACAACTTGAGACATGGGGCATAAGGGACACACTAAACTGTAAAAAGTGCGGTCAGAGAGAGACGATAAATCATGTAATAATTGACTGTGATTTTGCAGCAGCTGTTTGGGCAGAAACACCAATAAATGGAATCCACTCCCAAGTCAGACTCTCTTTTGTCATCTTAATGCAATTAGCAAAAAGGCAACAAAACCTTCCTCCTTCGGGTTTGGCAAAAGGAAAATTGTACCCTTGGTTGTGTTGGAATCTTTGGATAGCTAGAAACCAATTAGTCTTAAATAACAAAGCATTCTCTGTACATGAAACTATCTCCAAAGCAATTAGAGAAGCTAAAGCCTAGCAGGAAGCTCAGGCACAAATGCAACATTCCTCTTCTGCGCGAGAGAAACCTAAGCTTGACGCTAGTCAACATGATATATGTTTTAAAGTGTTTGTAGATGCTGCCTGAGACCCAAGATCAAGTAACGGAGGAATAAGTTGGCACTTCCAATCTGCGCGATCGACGGAGTTGGATAGTTTCTCGGAAGTAATCCGGAATATCCCCTCGGCGTTGGCAGTTGAGGCTGAAGCCATTGCAGCAGCACTTCAGTCAGCACTGGACATGAACAGATTGGACCTCAACCTCTACTCAGACTCGCAAACCATGGTGAAACTTCTGAAATCGAAGGAGCATCACAATGATCTCCACTACCTTCTGCAGGACATCAAAGAACTACTAGCTCAATTTTCCTGCATTTCTATCACTTACATTTCACGAATCGCCAATGTGTTGGCTGATTCGATTGCAAAACGAGCACTTTCCTCGTTGTCAAACTCTGTTTTGAGTCCTTAGTATGAAATAGAAAAGCTGTTGAGCAAAAAAAATAAAATAGTACCACTTTTAGGTAGGGCTGGTACTGATACTTGTTATCCGCCTTTAACATGTTACATAATTCACTTCAATTTTTGATCGGATAAAAATATAACAATTATATTATACGCGGCTATTTCATTTTTAATCTAATCTGAATTAAAATCTTACTACAGAAAATCTCTACAAATTAATAAATTCTATAAACTTATTAATTTTCCACTTCTAAATTGGGTTAATGTAAAAATTAACACAATTTGATAATATAATATAATAAGATAATTTTTATTAAAAAAAAATCTCTATGTAAATATATGGTCTTAATAATATCTAAATGAATAATTATATGAACTTACACAAACAAACCTAAGTTGATTATATGATTATAGTGTTCTGTCTTTATATATGAATTTTTCTTACATTTTATTATAATTTATTTACATTTTTAATAATTTTAAATTGCATTACAAAATGGCATTATATTTTTGAACTGTTTTAAAAATTATAAATAGGTTTAAATGCAATAATTATTTTTATAAATATTATTGGTTCCAAACCAACTACAGCATCGTCTTTAATTTTATAATTTCACGTTATATACATAGTAACACAATTTTTTTTTATCTATGAACATATATGTAGGTATAGTATTTTACAATGATTGGAGGTAACTAATTAACTAATACCTTGAGTTGATAATACTATTTTCAAAATTAAACTCATTTAGATACTTTTATCATTGCATTACAAAGACAAAATTTGTAGTGTAAAATTTAATTTGATATATTGTCTCTTTTTTTAGAGAAAATCGGAAGATATGATAGTTTTTAAGTTTGTAATTTGCAAATAAGGTAGTTTTTTTTAATAAGATAGTTTTTGGATCTGTAAAATATTATATATCCTTCACATTTTTCTCTATTTGCCAAATTATTATTATACAATTAAAATAAATAATTAAAAACTAAATTTATCTTTTTCTATTCTTCTTCTTATATTTTTCTCTCTCATTTTCTTAATCTCTTTCTCTTTTTTGTTATTTTTCTCTCTCTTCTCCAACTATTACACACATATATATATATGTATATCATCTTATAGAGATGTACACCGTCTTATATAGGTGTACATGCTTTTATATAGGTGTACATCATTTTATATTTATATATATATATATCATCTTATATATATGTACACCATCTTCTATAAGTGTACACGATCTTATATAGGTTTACACCATCCTATATTTATATGTTCAATATCAATTGTATAGTGAAGACATGTATAAAAAAGAACCATAACCAAAGATTAAGACAAATAAAGACAAAAAAACACCAATATAAAAAAAAACTTAGAAAAAGACCCTCTTGTCTCTATGGAAATTATATTCTTAACCACAGCAGAGACATTTAAATCCTTCCAGCGACGGTTAGTGAATTTGATCAGCTTCGGAGGCAAAGAAGATGACAACAAAATCAACGGATCAGGACCAGTAACCTCTACTGGTTTTATAAATATTATTGGTTCCAAACCAACTATACCATCGTTTTTAAATTTTATAATTTCACGTTATATACATAGTAACCCAATTTTTTTTTATCTATGAACATATATGTAGGTATAGTATTTTACAATGATTAGAAGTAACTAATTAACTAATACCTCGAGTTGATAATACTATTTTCAAAATTGAACTCATATAAGTATTTTTATCATTGCATTATAAAGACAAAATTTGTAGTGTAAAATTTAATTTGATATATTGTCTCTCTTTTAAGAAAAAATCGGGAGATATGATAGTTTTTAAGTTTGTAATTTGCAAATAAGGTAGTTTTTTGAATAGGGTAGTTTTTGGATCTGTAAAATCTTATCTATTCTTCACATTTTTCTCTATTTGCCAAATTATCATTATACAATTAAAATAAATAATTAAAAACTAAATTTATCTTTTTCCTTATTTTTCTTCTTTTATTTTTGTTCTCTCATTTTCTTACTCTCTTTCTCCTTTTTGTTATTTCTCTCTTCTCCAACTATTACACACATATATATATATATATATATATCATCTTATAGAGATGTACACCGTCTTATATATGTGTACACGTTCTTATACAGATGTACATCATTTTATATTCATATATATATATATATCAACTTATATATGTGTACACCATATGATATAAGTGTACACGATCTTATATAGGTTTACAACATCCTATATTTATATGTTCAGTATCAATTATATGGTGAACATCATCTTATATATGAGTTTTCTTTTTGTCTATTAATTTTATGGTGTGTATGTTTCTAATCATCCTCTAACAAAAATAAAAAAAATTAAAACAGAAAAGGAATAATAAGTTAGAGAATATTTAAACATTATTCACAAATGAATGTAAACATAAATCTAAAAAGTTTTATTTCTAATTTCTAATGTTTGTATATAAAATAGGTGTCCGATTTACAGTGTACATACTAATATATGGTGTACACCATCGTTTATAATATACAATGTGCACTCCGGTTTATGGTGTACAAACTGATATATGGCATATACCTCGGTTTATGGTGTACGCCATAAATTAAGATGTACACCATATACCAATATGTACTCCATAAATCTGGATGTATATCGTATTACCGATATTTATTTTTAAAAATCTTTCAAAACTACTAACGCATGTACACTCGATGTATGTACAATGACACACTGATATCTGCTATATATCTTGGTTTATAGTTTACGATATATACTAGAGTGTACAGTATAAATTATACATCTAGAGTGCACACTATAAATCATGTATCTTCGGTTTATGGTGTATGTCATATATTATAGTGTACATTGATGTTTGATGCATGTACAGCGACAGTGTACACTCTTCCTTTTGGTCTCCACATTTTTTTTCTTTTTGGTCCCTATATTTCTCTATTTTTTTCCCACATTTCTATCTCTTTTGGTCTCCACATTACTCTATATTCTTTCTTATTTTTTTCTCTTCTTTCATTTCTCTAAGAAATAAGCCTATTTTGCATTGAATCTTCCTACTTTTTAAAAAGTGAAATTTTTGAAAAATACCCTATTTATGTTTATAATTTGAAAAATACCCTCTCTTTGATTTTACTAACATTATTTTACTAAACCAACCTCAAAAAATATTTAAGAATAATTAAAAAATAAAATCTATATTTTTAAAATAAAATCAATTTTTTCCAAAGAAAAAAAATCTTTTTGTAATGAAAAAATTGTTTCCATAATTATCCTAAATAAAACATGAAAATTTTCATGAAAAAAAAAAATAAGTGAATTTTTTGTCCTTCTAAATTCTTAGTAATTCCAATTCACCTCTCCTTTTAAATTCAATTTGACAATCTAATTGATCTCTCTTGATCATATATGTGAGTGTAATTTATGTTCGTCACCGTCGTATCTATATGTCACTTTCTCTTTTTACCATTTATGGACTTTATGTTTCAGTAGGAAATTATAAAAATAGTTATGTTTCAATTTTTCATTTTCTGAAAATTTATCATATAAAAACGAATAGATATTTCTTTCGATTTTATAATCTAAAAATCATAAAAAATACAAATGTCTTTGATATGGTTCGAGTCTAACCTAAAAAAATACTAACGACATATAGGTAGTATTCACCTATATGTCAAAAAATTATTTATGTCAAAAAGCATCTTTGAAGTGGTTATGCAAATGGAGTAAAAATTTCTATGATTATCTTTAGATGATAATATATGTAATCAATCAACCATCTCTATTTCAGATTTTTTTAAAAACTTATAGTAATATTTATAATTATTTAGTATTTTTGTTTCTATTTATTAAAATTATAATTTGTAATTCAAATAAAGAAAAATGGCCATATTACACATAAAAGAAATTAATTTTTTTAAAAAAGGTTCTATATAGAGTAATTTTCAAAAAATCCCTTTTAAAAACTACCCTAAAAACTACTTTATTCACAAATTTAAACTTAAAACTATCTTATCTCCAAATAAAAACTTAAATTCTATCCATTTATCCAATATATTCTTCTTTTTATTTATCAACGATATTTTTTCTTTTTAAATATTATTATATTTGGTTATTATTTTAAAGTGTAACTACAGTGTACTATTCTTTTTTTTTGTTTTGTTCTTTGTCGTACAATGTATTATTCTTTGCACCAATTATATGCATGCTAAAAATATCTTTATTTGGAAATAAATGCGACTATCCACATCTAAAGGAGTATCCACATCCAAAGGAGATGCGTGTCACCATCTTACTATCCACGTGGCACAATCTTCCCCATTCTACCTTCCTAATAATAGAAACCAATCTTAAAATCTTTTTAGTAACCAGATCTAAATTTTATTTTAGAAAATAACTAAGTGTCAGAAAAAATTAGTAGTTAACGTTTTTAAGAAGTAAACTCAAAATACTTTAAACTAATTAGTACAGAAAAATAGATAAATCGGATAATTTTTTTTTAAATATCACATATTATGTTAAAATAACACAATATTTAGATATAATAATGGGTAAAGAAAAAATTAACATGATACTATAAAATAACATAAAATTTCAAATAAAATGGAATAAAATTTTCTGAAAAAAGACAAATCCGATAAAATGAAAAAAAAAAAATCGAAATAACTTAACCGATATCTTGAATTTTAAAAAAAAAATATGATATATACAAATAAGAGTGTTTTATTTAAAATTAATGTTCAAAAAAAATAATAATGTGTACTTATTTAAAATTACTGTGACATATTGAAAAAACAGATTACTTTGAGAAAAAAATATGTTAACAAAACAAAAAAATTTAACAGAAATTTAAAAATTAAAATAACAGAAATCATAATATTTTTTAAATAACATAAAATATAGATAAATGATATGAAATAAGACGAAAGACTCAAATGTCATTTTATCCTTACATAAACTAAGTTATTGTAACTCATAATTATTTTATTAATTAAGTTTATTTTTTAGAATCTGCTATTATCCAAGAAATAAAGAAGACTGGGCTACGTGTCGATCATCTTGAAGCACAAGCCTCGCATACAGTTACACGTAACTCCAAAGTCGCAGCCTTATGTGTCTATCTTTAATCGCACCGATCTTTTGAGCCACTCCTCGCTCTACGATTGGTCATTCACACCCTTCGTTGTAGGACCCGCATTTTCAACAACAAAACGCCACGTCTCATCCTCTCGTCCAATCACGTCGTTGCGCTGTTCATCGTTTGGTCTCGCACGTGGCAAGTTTCTCCAAACGTGTCGACGTAACAGTCTTTTTTTCTTTATATACCAATACGCTTCATCTACTTAAACTAAACCAGAGTGAAATTTGCAGAACAATTCGTGAAAATATGAATTTCCGGGGAGGTTGTTGTATAGCGAGGTACGGTGGAGGAGGCGGTGGTGGTGGTGGGGGATATGATACGTCGAAGGTTGATCGGATTATGCTCCGGTACCGTCCGATTGCACCGAGACCAGATTCCGGTGGATCTGCTTCACCGCCGGAGAAAACTGAATCGACGTCGGTGAACGTTTTATATAAGTCACGGAGGGGTAAGAGAAAATATTCAAAGGAGAAGAGTAGCAGTAGCGGATCCGTTAATAGTAACGGTAACAGTAAACGGTGCAATAGACGGAGAAACGAAAACGGATCTGGCGTAGGTGAAGAGATGGTGACGCTGCCTCCTCTTCCGGAGACTCCTGAGAAGAAGAAGGAGGTTAGGGTTTTGACGCCTGTGACGGCGACGGAGTTAGATCCGGCTTCGTTGTTGTGGCTAAGTTTCGGAGACGGAGTTAGTTTTAACAGACGTTATCAGACGGATCTTAGGTCGGAGTTAGTAACGGAAACTGTTGTGTCGTCGTTGTTGACGGTAGAGTGTATAACGGAGAGATGTGAGGAGGTGGAGAATGAGGTAGGGTGTACTGATGATGAGATTAAGATGAATTTAGAGAACGACACGTGTCCGGGTTTTGTATCGGACGGTTTAGGGAGGGTTATTTGGACGAATGTGTCGTACAAGAAATTGGTGTTTGGGAAAGAAGAACAGTGTAGTAAGATGAGTGTGTGGCTTGTGATGAAGGAGAAGCCTTTGTTAACGCAACGGACGTTCACATGTAGAATGAGAATGCAGTACACGTGTCATGATAAGGAGATGAGTTCGATCACTTCGTTCTGTGATGTTTGGAGGATGAATGACGGTGGCTTTGCGTGGCGTCTTGACGTTAACGCTGCACTTTGTCTAGGACGTTGAGTTTTGGCCGTTGGATTAGTGATGCAGGATCGAATATCTTGACTTGAGGAGATAGTGAGGCTTATTTAGTAATAAGTTATTACATAGAATCTCACATGCAGTTCGAGATCTTTAATTTTCCACTTAGAAGTGTATATATTTTACAGTTTTGTAGCTTTAACATGTTGATTTTATTTTCTGTTTTGCACTTTTTGTTTTCTCTCTTTTTCTGGTTGTAAAAATTCTTTGGTACTCCATTTAGCTAAAAAAAAATTTCTTCTTCTTTGTCATCTCCCGTGTATACTTATGATTGTAGTATCTTGTGAAGAGCCTAGGATGTTGCATGCGTTAAAAGTTTGGGCTACCACTGTAAAATTGACAAACACGAGGAAAGCTCAAATAAAAAAAAGCCCAACACTTCAACGAAGAAGCCCAAGAAAAAAGGAGTGGGATTTATTTTTTTTTTCTTTTTTCTTTTGTCAAAAAATGGGAGTGGGATGTATACTAAACACTTAACATAAATCATTCATAGCATAAAAACCATATAAGAGAGGGATTGATGCAACAAATAGTCCTTTGCAATTTTTTTTTTTATTATTAGTACCTAAGTCAGAACTATTTTAATAAATTACCAAAACAGAAACAAAATACTAGTGAAATTTTATATTTTTCAGAACAAAATTTGTTAAAGGAATTACAATCGTATTATATTGTTCACCAATTTTTGTTTGTTTGTTTGTAATTTATTATCTTCTCTCATACATCGTAAAATAACATAATAAAATCTAATAACATAAAGCAATTAAATCTATGACTAAACTTTCCAAAACTAAGTAAAGGAATATATTAAAGATTTCAAAATAATTTTAGTATATTTCTCATTCTCTATCAATTTCATTTTTTTTGTCTAGGATTTTCGGCTTGTATAATTAAATTAAGGGATGGTGTTTGGTGACGCCCTAATATACCATATTTAAATAAGGTTTTAATACATTACGATTTGAATTGATAACATAAAAAAAAAATCAGTTTTTTTTTTGAATTCATTTAAGTGAAAATTTTATTAAAATCAATAAATTGGCATATGCATTTGATTCCTAGAACAGCTCAACAAAATTCAAAATGAGGAACCATCCGCTCCTCCTCCTCCTCTAGCTTGGGTCCACGGTCCCTTCCCATGGCGACTTCAACTCTCAATTCAACGATGAGACGAACAACGCCACAATTCAAATCCTCCGAAAGTGGCGACGACTCTTCTTACTCAACACGAAGGTCAGCTTCCAGAAGATACCGAAGCTTAAGCCGATTCTCTCACCGCATGCCGGATCCAGAAATCGAAGTAACTCCAATGAGGAAAGCGAAGTTCGTTAACACCATAAGAGGTTCTGGATTTACAGAAATTAGCCTCGATGATTTAGCCGTCGAGTTTTTCAATTCGTTTTCCGGTGAGAGCGAGGTTAGTAGTGGAGAAAGAGGACGATCTGGTTTAAGGAAGTCTGGCGAAGGAGAGGTGACGAATTCGCAAAGACGAGGGAGGTCTGTTTCTAGGGTTGGTTCTGGTGGTAACGGTGGGTTACGGAGGTTAGATGCTGATACTGAAAGCTCGAGACGGCGGAGATCGTTGTCTAGAAAACCATCAGAAAGAGGAAATACTGGTTCGGTTAAGGTAGATCCGGTTAGCAACAATTCGAATCGAAGAAGGTCGGTTTCTAGACAACCGAGGGATAGGGTTAATGGTGAGCAGAAGACTGGAAGTGTAATTGGGGGAGATCGTGAAATTGCGAATTCACGGCGGCGACGATCGCTTTCTGTTGCCCGTCGCCGGATTGATAACTCCGAGGTATAAATAACTTTTGTATAAAATCGTTATTCTTATTCTATGGTTTCTCTGGGCCCTCTTGTGAGATATGATGTGATTGCAATATAGTAGGAACTTTTTTTTACCTTTTTAGTTACAATTGGAACTTTAATTATCACTCTTTAGCTGTAATTATGAGATAACTTTGTAGCAATTGGACCATGCTTGACTGGTTTTATAAGGCTTGATTTTGATATTTTCAATTAATTCTACATATTTATGATTCATTGAAACAGTTGGGAAAAAATGGTGTGATTGGTCTATTGGCTTTGTCATCTTGAATCAATAGGAGCAGTGTATGAGCATTTTCATTGTTTTGTGTATTTGGCTTGTTAATATGAATAATGATTTGTTTGTTTACATTTGCAGAGTGATGTAGATCAAGTTAAGTATTCAAGCAATTCAAGGGATGTGAAGAGTTTCATTGGTGGGAAGAGTCAAGATAGTATTGGGTCTCGTAAACCTGCTGGTTCAGATCATAAACAAGGTCTTAGTAGGTCTTATAGCCAAAATCCTATTAAATTCCATGATGGTTACTCTGTAAGTCTAAATATCCTTTTTTCTAACTTTGAAATTTAGAAATTCTACCTTTGTTAGAACGCGTTTTGCTATGGATGTTTCTTTTTAGAGGCTTGGTTAATCTAACTCCATATGTGGAAAATGTTATATTTTTTCGTTACTGATGGGGGGAAATTGTTCGGGATGTTACAGAGCCATTCGTCTGCAGTCACAGATGATGAAGGAAAGGATTCCAGTTCGAGCAAGCATGGAAATGAGAGGATAATTCGAACAGTATATGCCCAAAATAAGGTTTGTGGGTATTTCAATAATAAACTTGTTTTTATTCTCAGCACTACCTTAACTTACTTATATAGAATGTCCTCTAGAAGGGGCAGATCTTACTGGATGTTACTTTAAACTGAGTAAATCTGAATGAATATGACTTTAGAATGATTTATTAGAGATGAATACAGGAATTGAACAGTATCCTATGACTGTTGATTGATTTTTTTGCCTACTTCTCTTGGAAACATGTGTATCCTATCTTAATGAACAATGTTAATACAGACAACACCAAAGAAAGGAGAATCTTTGGGGAACTCTGATCGGAAACCCCACGACGATCACCGTGCTATCTCCACAGTTAAGAAAGGTTATGCAACAAAATTGCAAGAGGTATGACTTCTCTTTGTATTTATTTGAAATTTGATAGCTTCTTTCCATGATTAATCGAGGACTAAATATATGACGCCTCTTTTCCCCTTGAATTGACAGTCTGAGGAGCGAAAGCGAGATTTGCTGGCTGAGATTATGTTGGAGGAAAAGCGTGGTAGAGAGCTTTCTATGAACTTGAAAGAGTTACTCACTGAAAATAGTTCTGAAGCTGAAGAAAAGCCGTTGCAGACTCGAAAGGTGAGTATTACAACTCTCAGAACAACATAAGTTTCCGCTTTGCATAAAAAGAGAAAAAAATATTTATTCTTCTATGACAGAGGAGCAAGGACCGGAGCAGGAGGACGTCCATGTGTTTGACAGATGAAGCAGAGCAATTCATCGAAGAATTCATTTCAAACATAGAAGACACAGACTTTTCATCACTCGAGGACGAGAGAAGCGAAAGCAGTTCAAGTTTTGGGTTGATAAAAACACCAAGCTCTCAAAACGCCACCATTCTGAAGACTGTTCCTATCGAAATGGACGGTGTAATGCTTCCTTGGTTACAATGGGAAACTCCAGACGACACTTCTGCTTCACTGACATGCCTTAACAACTCGCTACACACGCCAAATACAAAATCTCGTCTCTGGGAATCAGATCCAACTCAGGTAATAAGGCTTTTCGCATTGACCATAATGCTTATGGGTCTAAAACTATCTCTTATATGAATGTTTCTTGATAGGATGCATCGAGTGGGCAAGAGACGAGCATTGGTACAGTAAGTAGCAGAGGAAGCTGGAGCCCATATGACTCAACCACAAAGCCTATGAATCCCATAAGAAGACTAAAGATAGATGTGGCTGAGTACCTGAAGCGACCTAACAGCTCAGATACTATAAATGAAACGTGGAAGCTAAGGCATAGAATCAGTTCGGGAAGTCTTGTGCTATATAGCCGCTCATTGATCTAAAGGTTTTGTGACCGGAAGCAGTCGTAGGTTTTTGTTTTCTTTATCGTCTTTGGACCACAAACAGTCAAAGACATGTCTCTGTATAGTTTACTATATGGTCTTTGTTCAGGTCTGAGTTGTCTGATTAGTCAAGCGTCTTAACGGCAAATATGCACAGATTTATTACATTATTTTGAATGACATGTCTAATTAGTATTATCCTATTCATATGCCATGTTTGGTTTTTCGTTTTTGTTGCATTTTTTCCAATTAATTTATTGTATACTTATAATTGTTGACCGAATTCTGAATTTAAATAAGCATTTTTAAAAAGTTATTAGTTCGACACAGTTGGGAAACCGTGACCGAAAAGTTATTAGTGGCTCATAAGTCATAACTCTGGAAAATTGTGAATGTATGTGAAATGCTTAATCAAAAGATTCAAAACTATTATTCGTCCATCAAAAAATTTTAAGCAATCAAAACAGATTAATCAAATATATAGAATTGTAGTTAACACTTGAATTAAACTGAAATTATTGAAAAAGCAAAATATAAATCTGATTTAAAATTTGAACTTACTTGAATTAAAGTGAGCACGAAGGAAGAAACTTGATCGAAGGAAGTTGCAGAGACACTTTATCAAAACAAAAAAAAAAAAAAAAAAAGTTGCAGAGACACGTTAAGTCGTAAACAAAGATGAATAAATATATTATATATTTACCTTAATTAGTGTTTGCGAGAAAATAGGTTAACATTTTGGTTTGGACTAGTTTTTGTTTCTAATTTTGATCATAGCCCATGATTCATAGGCTTCAAAGGTCAAAGTAAAATATGGGCTAGTTAGTTTATGGGGTCAAATAAAACATTATGGCTGGAATAATAGTCAATGGTGTCAAAATATAAATTATTATAAAAAATTTAAACATTTACAAAAGAATTAAAATTTTACGTGTCAATTGAACCCATAACCTAAAGAGTAGGTCTGCCCATGACTTCAATGACTTTAATCTTCTCAAGTTCATGAGTGTATGAAAAGAACTTCGGTGGAACATGTTTGGTTCTATCACTTTTGATATATCATTCCTTTGTTTGAGTGACACATGCATCATTGTCTTCATATAAAACAGTTGGCTCCGTGTTTACGTAGATCCCACTGCTTGATTGGATGTGTTAGCTTATTGATCTCAACCATACACATTTTTTACTTGCTTCATGGAGCGCGATGATTTGAAGAAGTTGCCACGAGTATCTGCTTCTGAGAATGCCAAGATATAGCAGTGTCATCGATCATAAAACGTATCTAGTTTGTGGTTGGGCTTTATGGAGATCTGACAAATATCTTACATCTGCAAAACTAATCATTTGACCGTTTGAATTCTTAGGATAGAATAAACCTAAATCAGTAGTCCCTTGAAGATACCAGAAAATATGTTTAATCACATTTCAATGTTTTCGCGTAAGAGATGAACTGAATCTTGCCAAAAGATCAACGAAAGATGATATATCAGGTCTCAACAATTTGCAAGGTACATTAGAGATCCAATGGCACTCATATATGGTACTTCAGGATTAAGTATCTCTTAATTTTTCTCATATGGTCGAAAATGATTATTTTTAACTATGAATGATCTAATAATCATAGAAGTATTTAGAGGATTTGCCTTATCCATGTTGAATCATTTTAGTACTCTTTTGGTATATTTGGATTAGTGCACAAATATACTCTTTTGGGAATGCTCAATTTGTAAACAAAGCCAATACTTTGTCTGTTCAAGATCTTTCATCTTGAATTCTCCTTTCAGATAATCTGTGTTTTTTTTTTGTATTTTCCCTTAAGTTTCTATTATGTTTAGATCATTAATATATGTCGCGATAATCACAAATCCAGATGTTGTCTTCTTGATGAAAACACATGGGCATATAAGATCGTTTACATATCTTTCTTTTTTAAAAATGCTCACTAAGACGATTGTACCTCATACGTCTAGATTGCTTTAGCTCATTTAATGATCTTTGCAATTTTATTGCGCATAACTCATTGGGTTTGAATTTCAATGCTTCTGACATCTTAAACCCATAGGAAATTCTCATATATATATTGGTATCTAATGATCCATACAAGTATGATGTAACAACATCCATAAGATGCATCTCTAGATTTTCGCCAGCCGCTAGACTCATCAGAAATCTAAATGGTATTGCATCCATAATGGGAGAATATATTTTCTCATAATCAATCTCGGGTCTTTGAGAAAATCCTTGAGCACAAACGAGCTTTATATCTCATAATCTCATTTTTCTCATTTCATTTTCTAAGGAATACCCACTTATTTCCAACGAGTTTCACATCTTTGTGTGTGAGTGTAATAGATCCAAATATATTTCATTAATTAAGCGAATCAAGCTCGACTTGTATTGTATCTTTCCATTTCATCAAGTCATGTATGTTTTGATATTCATATACAGACTTTGGTTCTAGATCTTCGTTTTCCTCATATTTTTTTTGACACAAGGTATGAGAAAACTTCATCAACATCATCAATTTCATTTTGTTTCCATATCTTCCCATTATGAATATATGTGATAGAAATTTCATGATTATCTTCAGGTTCATGATGTTATGCATCATCATTAGCCTCATGATTCGTCCCCTCCAAAATATTTTCTGCTATTTAGGGAGCATTGTTTTTTTTTTCATCTTCCTTTCGCTTTCTAGGACTTTTATCCTTAGAATCAACACACGCTTCAAGCATGTTCTAGACTCATGTGTATCATCCGCTCTTCTTTTTTCTTGTGGCAATCCCAGCAGGAACATTTACAGCTAGAATATGTGATTTGATTACTGTTTTGGTATCTACAAAAGCATCGGGTAACTGATTTGCTATATTTTCAAATGCATAATTCGTCGAACTTCTAGTTTCGACTATTTTGTAGGAAGACCAAGGTGTAACAGAGATGTCACACGCCATTTTATATATTTTTCTACTTGTTTATTTTCTCCCCTAGAACCGAGAATACTTTCTCATCGAAATAACAATCAACAAATCATGCCATAAAGATGTCACCAGTCTATGGTTCTATGTATCGTATAATTGATGGAGAATCATAACCAACATATATTCCTAACCTTCTTTGTGGTCCCATATATGTGTATTATGGTGGTGCTACATGCACATATACTGCACATCCAAATACCCTTAGATGAAAAATATTTGGTTCCCGACCAAAAACTAATTGTAATGGAAAATACTTAAGATACACACTTGATCTTATCCGGATAAATGCTTCTGCATGCAAAATGGCATGTTCCCATACAGAGGTTGGAAGCTTTGATCTCATGATCAATGGTCTTGCAATCAATTGCAAACATTTAATACAGATTCAGCTAAACCATTTTGTGTATGAATATGATCTATAGAATGTTCAACTTTGATTCTCGTTGCTTAACAAAAATCATTGAAGACTTGGTATGTGAATTCACCAGCATTGTCTAGTCTAACTCTCTTAATAGGGTAATAAGAGAACTGAGCCCTTACTTTAATTATCTAAGTTAGAAATCTCACAAATGCCATATTTTGAGATGATAATAGACAAACATGTGGCCATCTGTGGATACGTCAATTAATACCATGAAATAGTTGAATGGTCCACATGGTGGATGTATTGGTCCACAATATTCTCATTAAATTTGTTCAAGGAACTTTGGTGATTCTTTATCACTTTTGGTTAGCGATGGCCTTATTATCAATTTTTCAAAAGAACATGCATCACATGTCATTTTATTTCTCTGATATATCTCCTGGATTTTTAGTGAATGACCATGTGACACTACGAAAAAAATGTAATATTACAACATAATTTTGCAATGTTCATTTTGGTTACAGTTTACAACAAATTTTGCAATCTTTTTGCAATTATGGAAATATGTTACAATTTAATTACAAATTTATTGCAAAATCACGACAAAAAATATTCGTTGCAATATTTCGTAACAATTTTATAACTTTTACGACATATAGAAATATCTTACATAATTTGCTAGAAATATCTTACATAATTTTCTAGAATTATTCAACGATAGTGAACTATGACTATTTTGCAAGAAAATTGTAATACTTTTATAACTATATTTGCAATATTTTGAGTAACATTTTTGCAACACTTTATATTAAACCAAAAACCAACATTTACTTTCTAGAAAATTATGAAAATGCAAATCAGGTGTGTGCAACTTTTAATACGTTTTTAGAGACAACATCTGGTGAGTATTGTGACACATATGACACATCATATGTATATGAGCGTAAATATTAGTAAATGACACATGTTCCAACTTTAATTTTTCTTTTCTCTTGCTCTATTTTCTTTAAATAATATGTTTTTTGATAAAGATCTCTAGATAATATCTCACAATTCTCATCCAAATATATAGGGAAGTGAATATCAAGATTAGATACATCCCGTGCCAGAATTAGATTTTCTCATCTTTATATATTTGCAGTTATACAAATTGTTTATAAACATACTTCAATTTTGTAACCTGCTTTCCAAAGCTGATTAATAAACATACATCAATTTTGTAACCTGCTTTCCAAAGGTGATTAAGAAACATCTTCAAAGCGTATATTTTCAAAGCATCAACAAGCATTCACAAAAGATAGAGTTTCTCCAGTTTGTCCTTCCATTTTTATTGTTTTTTGGATTTGTTTTTGTTTCGACTTTGATTAACCAACAAAAACGACAGAAAAGTGTTTATATTTTACATTCGATTTAACATAAATCATTTTATTTAGTTTTGAGTTTGTTTTATTTTTTTTGTTGTATGAGTTTTGTTTAGTTTTTTACCTTTACTTTAAAATTTTATTTTTTACATGAATCCTTATTTAACGGTGGAATTGTTAGGAGAAAGAGATTATGTGCTTCAATGATGCATATGCTGAGTCCAATCATGTAAGCAACATTATTATTTTCTTCACTTTTGTTTCTAACAACTATTATAATTTTTCTTAATTGATATTTTGCAGAAAGAAAAATGGAAGATGCATTATATGTGGAGGTTCCTGAAAAGAGACACAAGAAAATCTATTAGCTTTTATTTATTGTTAGATGCTTTTAAACATTTGGGTATTGCAATATTTTTTTAATCATCAGATTTAATGTTTAATAATTTGCAATTAAATAGCTTATATATTAAATAAAAATATAGCAAAATTAGTGTGAGAAAAATATATGAGGCAAATCTCAAAATGATCAATCGACTCAATAAAACTGGGGCCATATTGCAACAATCTTTTTGGGGGTCATCATCTCAAATTCTCTGCAACAAATGTATCTTACAAAAGTAGTAGCACAAATTTACAATAGTATTTACTAGACATTTTATGTAGTGATGATTTACGAAAATATAGAGTTGCGAACATGTGTCGCAAATTTACAACAAATTTGTTATAAAATATTTGTCGCATTAATACAACAAATATAGCGAGTAATTAATTTATTACAAATATCGCAACATCTATACAACAAATATGAATTTGTAACGTTCAATCAGCAATAATATAAAATTTGTCGGGATTTTGTTGCAATTCTATGCTTTGCAACAAATATTGATTTTTTGTAATAACTTTTATCTCTTGCAATATTATTATGTTCTTGTAGTGTGAGTTCTCAATGATTTTTGCATCATTGTAGTGCATGGGTGACCGAGACGATCATGGCATAATGTGAAATCTTATAGATTTCTTTTAATCATTAGATGCGATTTTATTGCACTTATATGAGTATGGTGCAATAGTGAAAGAAGTTTTTGGAAAATTTTCCAATATAAGTTTTTTTCCGATTCATCATAAGTTATGTAAATATACTTCCTTCCATTCTCAGTTGCAGATTGAGTGTCATATCCTTAAAGGTATATGTCTTTAAAACTAAACAATTTTTTTTTAGAATTCGGAGAATACAAGTCATCATTTATGGAAAATGTTGTCCCATTAGGCAACGTAAAGTTGGTTTTACCAATTCTTTCAATCATGTATGCAGGACCTGATATTGTATTGACAATAATGTTTGCCGGTTTTAGATTAGAGAAGTAACTATTTTGTCTCAGAATAGTGTGCGTTGTTCCATTATCTTGTATGCAAATTTCTCTAACATTTCCTTTAGATAATTTATCATTTCTATCGTTGTTCATTTCTGTAATTAAGATAAACATCAATAAAAGAAAATAAATTTCATTCAAATAAGAAAACACATAATAATTATACATTAGTTTGTTATTTAAAACAAAATTATTCTTAAACAACCAAAAATCATAATATTACACATGACATAATTGGAGACTATTCAGCAGTCTCGCTATAAATATTTCATTTAGCCGCAAAAACGGTCTCGTCGAAATCATTTTGTACGATGTACCCTCAAAGTTTTCTGTGAGATTCACCTCTTTCCCTTTTCCTTTAGTGGATTCTATGAATAAATTACAAATGGTTTGAAGGGGTTCGACAATTACGGACCCAATCTCCTTTGGATCTGCATCTATAAAACATTCTCCCGCTTCTTGGTGTTCTTTCCCTTTGAATTTTTTTTTCAGGACGAACCCATTTGAACAATCCTCCCCCTCGTGTGTTGTAAGCTCTACAACGTCGCGTCCACAAAAAATCGATGGCCACGACCATGACCCTGATAGGTTTGACTATCTTTTCTAGAGATTTCATGTATGATGCATTCATTTCTGGGAATGCTTTGGTTCCCGTGGGACGAGAATTATGGTTTTGAATGAAAAGTTCACTATTCTTCTCAGCCAATATTAGTGTCACCATCAACTCAGAGAACCTTTTGGATTAACAGCTCCTATAGAGTTCTTGTAGAAGGCGATGTTCTTTATGAAAAGTTTGGTATGTCTTTTCAAGCATTTCTGTTTCAGTGACTAACTTGCCACAATATTTGAGTTGTGACACTATTTTCGAAATAGCAGAGTTATACTCATTCACTTTTTTGAAATCCTGAAACTTTATGTTTCTCCACTCTTCCAGAGCATGAGGGAGCGTTAATTCCCTTTGGTTTCAAACATTTCCTTTAGAGCTACCCACAACTCTGATGGGTCTTTTATGTGTGCATAGTCATGCGTCACATTCTCATCGAGATGTTTCTTTAGGAAAATTATCGCATTTGCCTTATCCTTTGTAGGCGATTTATTTCCCACTTTTATGGTATCAGATATATCTTGTATCTCTAAATGGAGCTCAACATCGGTGGTCCATGCAATATAGTTTACTGCAGTTATTTTGGGAGTCGGGAACTTAAGCTTCTCAATATTTGCCATTTGATTTCTAAAAACAAAAACAAAATTTATTTTTATTAATAAGATGATATTACATATTTAAAGTGACCATTTATATTAACAATGCAAGCAATTACAAAAAAAACATGATTGCGTAAAAAAATAAACCGATGTTTATGGTGAACTCTCCGTTGGTAAATTCTCCAATGAATAGACCATAAATACAAACAAGAATTACAAATAAACAAAGAATTAAAATCAAGCGAATCATTCTTCAAGATAAAAACTAAACAGATTTTTCAAAGAAAGATTTGAATAGAGATGAAATATTTGGATAAAATGAATGAGTGAAAATTAGTGTATTTTTAGATTGAAATTACGGTTTATAGCTATTTGAAAGTACATAAATTTTGAAAATTTTCTTTGTGACCATTGGTGATAAAAGAATAAAACAAAAATCAATCTAAAAAACTTTTAATAATCAGTCAATTAAATTTACCAATTTCAGAAAAAATATTTATATACTGGTAGCCGAGCCTCTATTAAATAATAACATAATATAAACAAATACTTAATGGTTATATTATGGTGACGGAGTCATCCACATTGGAACAATAAATAAATTATGAGGCGGCTTAGTCATCCACATCTATTATGCTGTTGTATATTAGAGACTAATTAGTGATGTACATTTGGAGTGATTGTTTTGAAAGGAGTCACAAATTAGTCTTAAAATTTTGGGACTATTGTAAGACTCTGTATCTGGTGACAAAATATGTAGTAGGAAATAAGTCTTAAAATGTTTTGACTAATTAGTGACCCATTATGGAGTCGCTAATAAGTTGCAAGATTTAGTGACTACTAAATGACTTCTTAATTATTAACTTTGATAACAAATTTATTAATTAATTTTATGTTGCAAAAATATAAATGGGAATTGAATTTTGCAAATATTAATAACTAAACTTTTAATTGAAAATATTAGACAACAAATGAAAATAGTTTGAACAACAAATTAATAGTTTGAAACGAAAACCAAAAATGGCACGATGGTGATCTAATAGTTATTTTTGGCGTCGTAGACGAGGTAGCATTTGCTTCCATATAAGCAGATAACTCCAGATCCTTGGTCCGAAGGTAGCTGATGAGGATCTCTAAGTTGTTGAGCGGATTCAGCGGCTTTGGGATCTAGAGACCAATTTTGATTCTCATCAAGAGACCAATATAAAAGACAAAGCAAACTGAAATAAGCAAACAACAATTAATTATGACAGCAATCAGCTCAAACTGTGACAGCAAACAGACAAAGGAAACATCAAACATACATAAATTATGACAGAACGACACAAGAAACTCAAAGCAAATAGCAAACAGACGATAAACATCAACCAGCAAGTAAGGGTATCAAACTCAAAACAGCAATAAGGAGGTTTTGCTATCGCAGAACAGACATCAACAAACAAACAGCTCGAATCAAACTTATAAGTTTCATCCATCAGTTTCAAACCAGCAAACTTCAAAAATTTAAAAGTCATGAAACTGTTAAGAGAAACAGCTCCGTTTTATTTTACTCAACAAGAAAAGATTCCAAAATCAACACTCCACAAGACTCTCGAAGAGCTTGATCCTGCAAATCCATGGAGAATTCCAGAATCTGCCAATTGAAGAGAACATGCTCTCAACAACCCAAAGATCAATCTAAAACAATTGATAAAATCTCAAACAGAATTACAAAATATCTATATACTACTCTTTGTCGACTCTTGAATCTTCTTCTTCACTCAGTCCATGTCAGCACTCAACTCTTCCTCATTATCCAACTCAGCAGTCTCTGCTTCCAGCTCAGCACTCCTCTTTTTCCGTATGTATACTCTTAATGGTTTATCAATACCCCCGCGCTCAGACGAAGCTTGTCCCCAAGTTTCAGATGTGGAAACTGATGCAGCAGCTTACTAGCTCGTTCCCAAGACCTTTCATGATCCAGTATTCCAGTCCATCTGATGAGTGCTTCCAGATGACCCTCAGGACAATAACGTGTATCCAATATCAAATCTGGTTCAATAACCAACTCATCATTAGGCGACAAAGTAGCTGGCAATTCAGAAACTAGATGATTTGCTCCCAACACCGAAAAACATCGAAAAATGGAGGCATTATTTGATCGGGAGAAACTTTGTTATCCACTCCATTAATCACAGTCATAACCTTGAGTTCCATATTCTGACACTTATGCCCTTTAGACCATCTGCCTTTGCACTTGTAATATAAACCCTTGCGTCTTCAAATTCAGCTTGAGAAATCTTCTGCAGAGGTTGAGTCGTGTACTGAGGCTTCCCATGTTGCTTCTCCTGCTGAACTTGATGTATTCCTTGAGCTCTATTATTCTGATTTCCCTCTTTAACATTCTCCTGCCCTCCAAATTGTGACTAGGACTTTGATGTATTATAGTTGGAGGATGATCTCAAAGGAATATATGATGTTTTCCGAGAACAAGACTGTTGAGATACTGCAGCCAAAGATGTGCAAAAAGCATTGTCTTCTATTCGTATCACTGCATTGAAATGTTCTGTTAACCCCTGAGGTTCTTTCAGCTTGATCACCTCTTTCATTTCTGGTTTTAAACCTAGATAAAATACATGTTCCAAATTCGCTTCATCCACGCCTGTAACAATTATCGATAATTCTTCAAATTCATTAACATAATCAGCTATCGATCATGTTTGTTTCATGCTGAACAATCTCTTTCCCGGATTCTATAGTCAATGCAAAATCGCCAGCTTGTATCTTTCTTTTTGATTAACAAGACAGAGCTTGAATAAGGACTCCGACTTGACCTAATAATACCATCATCTAACATTTTATTCACTAGTTTTTCCAACTCCTCCTTATAAGTATGAGGATACCTATAAGGGCGCACATTTATTGGTCCACGCTCACTGCACCAATTGTTAAAAGAAACAGCTCCGTTTTATTTCACTCAACAAGAAAGGATTACAAAATCAACACTCCACGAGACTCTCGAAGAGCTTGATCCTACAGAGCCATGGAGAATTCCAGAATCTGCCAATTGAAGAGAAAAGGCTCTCAACAACCCAAAGATCAATCTAAAACAATTGATAAAATCTCAAACAAAATTACAAAATATCTGTATACTACTCTTCGTTGACTCTTGAGTCTTCTTCTTCACTCAGCCCACGTCAGCAGTCAACTCTTCCTCATTATCCAACTCAGCAGTTTCTGCTTCCAGCTCAGCACTCCTCTTCTTCCGTATGTATACTCTTAATGGTTTATCAGAAACGTACTGGTGCCAAAATTGAACAGAGTAAAGGGACTGGAACCAACATAAGTTTCAGATCTGTTCTCAACCCTTACAAATCACAATGCATACAAAAGTTTATATACATGATCTTTTAGCTAGAGCAAACAGACATCAAACAGAAGCGTAATAAAACAACAAACACATTTTGAAACATTCAGTCTTTGATAAAACAGCAAACATAAAACATTCACAGCAAACGTAATAAAACAGTAAACAGAAACGTAATAAACCAAAGTCACAAGCGAAACATGAAGCCTTGAAAGCAAACTGGTATGAAAGCAAACTCAAATCAAACACGACAAAGAACCATGTAGCTTTGCAAAGGAAAATCAAAGAAAAATAACAAATGAAACAACATGTATTCTAGTAATTTGCGATTCAAAACAAGACTGAAACACGTTCCAACTGAAACACATTCCAAGGTAAAACAGAACAACATGTAATTTGCAATATCAATCATAAACAAGTAAGACAAATCACAATCCAATTGATAGAAATAATACCAAGTAGTGTTTTCTCTTGGGATTGAGTCTAAGGCGGTGGAGAGTTGATGTGCTGCGCCTGTGGAGGATCGGAGCTCATCACCGGTGGTGTCTCCGGGACAGAATTTGTGGGTTTAAGGCGGTGGAGAGTTACGATTTGGGAAAATAATAGGTTTTTTTTTTAATAAGGGAAATATGTTTTTTTTTAATATCTAATTCAATAAAAAATGTAAAATATACAGATTTTCATAAGGGCAAAAACTCTCTATGATTTAGAGGATTTGGATTTTTTATTTTGTTGGAAATTTATTGAATTTGAGGTTAAATTGGAATTTCACATTTTAAAAAAATTAGATCACCAAAAATAAAAATAAAAAGGTATAAATGCATAATTTTTTTTGAAAATGTCAGTTATTTACAATTTTTCCATTGTTTTATGTGATCGCAAAGAACTACTATCCAATTGTTTTTTTTGTCAAAGTGGTGGTTACACTTTTAACAAAAAAAAAAAAAAAAAAAGTGGTGGTTACCTGCTTAAGATACCGAATCCAATAGCTTCTGTGTCAATCAATCCTAAAACCCCAAAACCTACGGATAATATTGGGTGTGTTTTATTTAGAACAGTACCATCAATTAGTCAATGTCAAAAAAGAAATATGCTTAAAAAAAAGAAGAGAACTATGCCAATTTGTTAAATTGAAAATTTCTATAATACCAAATAACCTAAAATATACTTTTGCTATTTTTATGGCTACATAAGAAAAAAGGAGGGAAAAAACAGTTCCGACTTAAAACCCAAAAAAAAAAAAAAAAAAAACGAACCTAACAAGAAAGATATAAAAAGAAACTAGAAACCGGCGATTTCGGAGGAGATCAAACCTTGCGTGGTGCGTCTCCGACGAGATCCATCGATAATCTGAAAAAATGGAGAAGAAGAAGAAGGTTTGGTTTTGGGGTGTTAAAGACGGCGAAGGAGCCGGAGGAGGAAGATCAAGAGAGCCGGAGGATGATGTAGCTGACCATATGTCTCGTGACGGAACAATGAGTCAGTATAGCCTTAGCAAAGTTCTTCTTCCTTCTCTTGGAGCCACCTCTCGTTCCTCTCGTGACGTTAATCTCCGTCGCTTCATTGTCTCACCCTTTGATCCTCGTTACAGGTCCGTTTTTTCCATTTTTTATTTTCTTCCGTTTTAATCGTTAAATTGGGAAAATTTGTATTCATTTTCAGTTTTTTTTATGGATGTTCGACGAATGCATGTGTGTTCTAGATTCGTCTTTATTTGATAACTAGTTCGAAAACTTATTAGTTAACTTTGATTTTATTTTATTTTTTGCTTAAACCCAGACCATAATCTCTCCTAGTATCCGAGGTCAGATTTAAAATATTCTGATTTAAATAATAACTTTCAGTATCAATAAGATTAAACTCGGAGTGCAAGAGAACCAACTTCATGTACTACCCTTTGGTGGTTAACTTAGATTTAGTATTGTATTCTGTACATGTAAATAATTTGATACAAATTTATATTCACATTCTATAAATTTGCCTTGATTATGCACATTTGCAGCTATATAATGATGTTGGGAAATTGTGAATATACCTTGCTAATTCTGAATATTCTACATAGCCATGGTCTTTGAGATAGTTTTATCACTCACCAAGTTGTGTAATTGTGTAATTTCAGAGCATGGGAGACATTTTTGGTGCTTTTGGTGCTCTACACAGCTTGGGCATCACCTTTTGAATTCGGGTTTCTGCAAAGGCCAAAAGCACCTCTCAGTATACTCGATAACATCGTCAATGGATTTTTCGCCATTGATATAATTTTGACATTCTTTGTTGCCTTTCTCGACAAGGTAACTTATCTCCTTGTTGATGATCCAAAGAGAATAGCTTGGAGATATGCGTCGACTTGGCTAGTTTTTGATGTGGTTTCCACATTTCCTTATGAAACTTTTGGGAGCTTGCTTCACGAAAGTATTCAAGGATATGGAATTTTCAGTATGCTTCGTCTTTGGCGACTTCGAAGAGTCAGTAATTGTTTTGCCAGGTGAGTTTTGGAACAGTTTTATGTAGCTCAGTTTCTTGAATCCATTATTTACAACATTGAGCTCTTCTGTATAGGTTAGAGAAAGATAGGAAATACAGCTACTTCTGGGTCCGCTGCACGAAGCTTCTCCTTGTTAGTATCTATATTTACTTGATCTTACATTTTTTTTCTTCTAATGAGCAGTTTAATGTTACTGATTTACGGTATTTGATTTGGTAATGTAGGTTACACTTTTTGTTATTCATTGTGGTGCTTGCTTCCTCTACTCCATTGCTTCACATTATCCAGATCCTTCCAAGACATTTATGGCGTTAACCGATGAAAATTGGAAACAGTCTCCTCTTGCTATTCAGTATAACACAGCAATGTATTGGTCCATTACTACTTTCTCCACAACAGGATATGGTGATATTCATGGTGTTAATTCAAGAGAGATGACTTTTATTCTTTTCTACATGGTTTTTAATCTTGGATTGTCAGCATATATTATTGGTAATATGACCAATTTGGTTGTTCATGTGACCAGTCGCACTAGAAAATTCGTAAGTTCTGTTTACCGCACTTTTCTGCACAATAAACTGGTCTCGGTCGAGTTTCTTGAGTCTTATGCATTTGTATTATTTCAGAGAGATACGATCCAAGCGGCCTCGGGTTTTGGTCAAAGGAACAATTTACCAGTGCGGTTGCAAGATCAGATGGTTGCTCATTTGTGTTTAAGGTATAGAACTGATTCAGAAGGGTTACAGCAGCAAGAAATCATCGATTCGCTTCCTAAAGCTATTCGCTCAAGCATATCACATTATCTCTTCTATGAAGTTGTTGACAAAATTTACTTGTTCCATGGAGTATCCAATGATCTTCTTTTCCAGTTGGTATGTTTTCGCGTATTGTTTCACCCGAGACATCTTTCTATAATGTAACGCAGAAGTGGCCATTTTATTCACTTGAAGTATTTTGTAGGTTACCGAAATGAAAGCAGAGTATTTTCCTCCCAAAGAAGATGTGATTTTGCAAAATGAAGCACCAACAGATTTCTACATATTGGTGACAGGAGCTGTTGTAAGTGTTCTAACTTCACAAAAAAAAAAAATATATATCCATTGATATCTTGTATTATTCTTGACACATTCCTTTATCTTTCAGGACATAATTGCTCGTGTAAATGGCGTGGAGCAGGCAAGTTTAGTTGCCATTTAAGATCTGATTACGTTCTTCTTTAACATAGTTGCAATTGGAAAATCAAAACATATTTTGGTAATGTTTGTGTGTGTGTTCTTTACAGGTAGTTAAAGAAGCACAGAGTGGACATGTTTTTGGTGAAGTTGGGGTATTATGTTACAGACCGCAGCTGTTTACTGTTCGTACCAAGCGATTGAGCCAGTTGCTTCGTCTGAACCGCACGGCACTCTTGAATCTTGTTCAAGCAAATGTAGGAGATGGAGCAATCATCATGAATAATCTTCTTCAGGTATGTATGCAATTTCTCTTTCTTTTTCTTTCTTGTTCTTGATATTAGAACCATTCAGTTCTCGAGAGTCAAGATTTTGTTCCATAACAGATATATTTTGGTTGATGCAGCATTTAAAAGACTCAGAAGATCCAGTGATGAAAGGCATTTTAGCTGATACAGAACACATGTTGGCTCAAGGGAAAATGGATTTACCTCTCAGCTTATGTTTTGCTGCAGCTAGAGGAGATGATTTATTGCTTCATCAGTTACTAAGGCGAGGCTCAAACCCTAATGAAATGGATAAGAACGGGCGAACCGCGCTGGTAAGCTCTAACACTTCCTCTGTATATACAATCCTCCTCCTTTACATGCCAAATCCAAAATTGATTCGTCTCTCTGTTTCTCTTTATATCTCAGCATATAGCAGCTTCAAGAGGAAGTCATTATTGTGTCGTCTTACTTCTCGAACATGGAGCAGATCCTAACATTAGAGGTAAGTAGTCAAGTATGTCTCACTAGGTTAGCTATGTTCATGTAGTTGGATTAGATGTAAAATCGAATATATCAGTGGCTCGTATATTTCTACAGATTCAGAAGGTATTGTGCCCTTGTGGGAAGCAATCATAGGGAGACATAGCGGAATTGCGAAACTCCTAGCGGAAAACGGAGCAAAGTTAAGCTTAGACACAGTGAGCTATTTCTCATGCTTAGCCGTGGAAAGAAACAGCTTAGACGCACTCAAAGACATCATCAAATACGGTGGCGACATCACACTTCCTGATGGAAACGGAACCACGGCATTACACAGAGCAGTCTCAGAAGGAAACTTTGAGATTGTAAAGTTCTTACTAGACCGAGGTGCTGATTTAGACAGGCCAGATTCTTACGGTTGGACTCCTCGTGGTCTTGCTGAGCATCAAGGACAGGAAGATATCAAAAACTTGTTTCATAATCATAGGCCTATGGAGAAGAAACCAGAATCTATCCCTGGAACACCTGAGATTCCTGTTGGGAAGCCATTGATGAAGTATAGTAGTGAACCTACAATGCATTCAGGAGAAATTCCTCATGTCTTAGAAGGAGGCCAGCTTGTGGTTTCGCAGAGTCGGAAAGTCAATAACTTCAGAAACTCGCTTTTCGGAATCATTTCAGCTGCAAATACCGGTAAATCGCCTCACCTCTCCTCTCCATTTGATCTCTAATTCTGGTTGCTTGTTTATCACGTAACCTTATTTTCACAACTTCTTACATTACAAAAGCCATCCATATGTACAATTTACAAAGATCGTAACATTGTTCTGTTTTTTTTACAGGTGATGAAGGAGGAGGAGGTAAGTTTAATCCGGCGAGAATCACGATTAGTTCGCCGGAAAACGGTGAAACTGGTGGGAAAGTGGTATTGTTACCGAGTTCAATGGAAGAGCTAATGGAGATTGGTGCAAAGAAGATGGGTTTTGTCCCAACTAAAGTTCTTACGAGAGATGGAGCTGAGATTGACGACATCACTCTTATTAGAGATGGTGATTTTCTCATTCTTGCAAGAGATCCTTGATTCACACGGATATTTCTTTTGCAACTATTCCAAGACATATTGTTTTAAAGATTTTGTTTTTAATTTCTTTTGTATATATTAACTCCTGACTATTTTTGACATGTATATAAAAAAGCCCTATGATTATTTTTGATTATTTTTTTTTTTTTGATATCGATTAAAAAGATTTATCTAATAAACTCACAATATTATTATAAGAGACCTACGAGAAGTTTAATATATTTTTATGAAATATTATCATTTTGGGATTAAATCTTGAATTTCTTCATATTTAATTTTGATTTTGCAATTTTTTTTTAAACTCTTATGGAGCGTATCGGATATCCACCAAATAATGTAGATTTATTGGATATCCGGTTAGTTACAGAGATACTTTCAAAATTAAGTATATCTGCTTCGTGTCCATCTACTATTTTTTTTGTAGTAAAAAGAGTTACCATTTGTTTTTTTTTTATAACTAAAGAGTTGCCATTTAAAATTACTTGTTCAAAATTAAAATGTATTTCAAGAAAAAAAAAGATTGGAAGGCTTTTCATCTACTAATTTATGAATCTAAGCATATAAAATGACATAAACTTCTGTTTGCTAAAAGTATATATGAAAATTAGTTTGAGTTTCCGTTGTTCAAATGAATTAAAAAAAAATCTGTTTAGTTGGTGTGAATTAAACCAAATTGCAACAGATATTAACAGAAACTAGGCATGGCCAAAATTTAATCGTTACCATATATTGGATTGTAACAATTATGTTTTCAACCGTAACTATATTAAATGGTTAATAACTGTAACCGTTAACCGTAAAAATATATATTAGTTATGGTTAAAGTAAATTATTAACCGTAACCGTATAAAAACTGTTGGTTAACCGTATGATATAACCTTAAAATTATAACCGTAATCGTTATAAAATAGAACAAAATATACATGTAATCAGTTATAGTGGTAAGTATTAGTTGAAATATCATCATCTACTTCTTTCAATAGAGGTTAAATACTTTTTTTTGATAAAAACATCATAAATGTTAACTTTGATCATGATTATCAAATAATCAAATCATATGTAACCATATATGACTGTAACTGATGAGAACCAAGCCTCGGAGACACCATCAACCAAGGACCAAGGACATGAAGAGGAGCTCGTGGTACCAAGCATCATTCCAGGAGCTAGCAAGAGGAACTTGGCCAAGGAATATAGAGCAAAGCTCAACGTGTTCATTCAAGAGGTATTGCTAAGAGGAGAAGATGTCCGAGACTCAAGTGAAGGCTCAAGAGCTAAAACCTTTCTAGAAAGCTCTTGGAGTTTGATTGGCTTTGGGAAGCATGATCATAGTGTCTTCACCATATCCCAAGGGTGAAGACACTCACTAAGTCACCAAAGAGATATATACTCTTTTTCCCTACCTCGGGTTTTATCCCATTGAGTTTTTCGGGGGAGTTTTTTTAACGAGATAATGAATTTGATGCTCACATTTAATTCAATCCTAATACTTAGGTTGTTTGGAAATTCCATGACAAATCAACTTAGGTATTGAAATGTGAATCTATCATTTTAGAAGGTATTTATCATTAATAAACTTTTCCCTTTATTTTTTAGCCTTTGTTGTTTAAGCCCACTTGTTAGGGTCTTTTATGTCTTAGTTCAGTCCAAATATTTAGGGCCTTGTTTCTTTAAGAAAGCTTATATAAAGGCTGCACCCTGCTTTGTGATAAGGTTACCCTTTTATTGAATCAAAACCTTAGAGAGAGTTTTCTTCCTTTTTCGTTTCTATTGTGCAATTGGCTCTAGAATGTTTCTTTATTGCATCCTTGAGCTGGACTTGGTTTCATTGAGGTTTTGTCGTATCACAAGATCTTCCATACCTTGTGTGTCGCAATTCAAACCCCTTTCATCTCTTCAGCCTTTACCCAAATCAAGTATTCTTTGTGTTTTGGCTCCACCTTCGATTTCTCCTTTTCCGTGATTAGTTGTGTCGAGTATTCCACAGCCTTTCACTCCATTTTCTTGTTTGATGCATGAATCTGAGACGTAAGAGTGTATCAGTAACTGTATATAACTGTAACTGTTTTAACTGTAATCATATCAACTGTAACCTTTTTAACCGTATAAGAAATGGTTACTTTGATAAAAAAAATTATAACTGTAATCAATGGTTAACTAACCGTAATCGTAATCGTGGTGATGCCTACTCGAAACCGGTTTCAGTTCCAGATATATGTAGTTCTGTTAGCTCTTTTAGTTGTTTATGGTGTGGTTCCATATCTAAAGTGTCCGTTCTTTTGACCAAAAAAAAAAAAAAGTGTCGGTTCTTCAATTCGGTTTGGTTCAAATCTAGATTCATCAATTTTGATTCGGTTTGTTTTCTTTCCACTCGATTAAAAAAAAGTTAAAACGACGGCCGGCGAGAGCAACACAAAGATCATCAGAACCTCAACTTGACCTTGTTGAGTTCTATTGCACAACAACACTCACTGAGTCAAACGATGTCGTTTTTGTCTTTCGTAGTTCCATCTCCTCCTTCCTTGTCTGCTAATCTCAAGCCTTTCAATGGCTACGGAAAGCTCGATCGTTATCTCGTAAAAGCTTCTTCCGATGTTCCCGATTTCATCTCTGCCGATTGGTACGCCTTTTTCCAGAACTCCATTCCCTTCTTCCATCTCCTCTAACTCTGATTATCCTAAAATTTTTCACACGCTTCGATCAATTTGGTTTGGAGAATTTTTTTTGTTTTAAGTAGCTAAAACGTATAAAAATTCGATTTTGCAAAGCTATAGTTTACAATTCTCCATCAATTTTTACATTCTTTCTTCATAATTAATGTTGTTGGATTGTTATTTAATTTTTCTTAGTTGTTTTTTCAGGTTGGAGAGTCGTAGGAAACGTCCTTTTGGCCCTAGACTTGATGTAATGACTCATTATTTATTTTACTGTATAAGCCAATAACATATGTATTGCTTTTGTCTATGTTTTAGTGTATTGATCCAAGTTTTTAGATTTTATATGTCATAGTTTAGTGCAGAAGACGCTGTTCGACATCAGCTTGATGCATTGAAATATAATAACCATCCTCGTGATGATTATGGCATTGAGGTCATGTATAGGGTAAAAACTTTCATTACAAATGATTCTTTTTGATTGTTATAGTTTTTGTGATGATGATTTTTACATGTTTTGTCGAACGAAATAAACAGTTTGCTGGATTTGATCCGTTTGAGAGATCTACTTATTTTGGTCCTTTCTTTGATCTTGGACAGGTTAGTTTTTAAACCTTTCTTTTTCAACACTTATTAGCTAAGGTTCTCATCCCTTGGCTCGCATTTGTTGGTGCAGTTTGAAAGGTTTAGGCGTATTTTTCATCACTCGTCTTACCGTGTGTTGCTTGGTCATAAGGACAGAAAGATTTTAAGCAGTTTGTTTGTGGAGGAGGTATCGTCTCTTTTTTTTTATTTTGAAGATGTTACAATCATTATAGAGCTTCTTTGTTGTCTCATGATATGGCATATATACAGAATCGTTTCAAACAGAGGATTTGGATTCAAGGAGCTCGACCTGAAGAAGAAGAGATATTTGAATTCACAATGTTCCAGGTTGGTTGCTTTGTCAGTATAGAGACCTTAAGAGTTTTGAATGTGGATTTGTGATCTGCAGTAATGATGGTGATTAAATATGAAATAAATTGTGTGTAATGGTAGCGGATAGGCGGTTCTTGGGATGGTTATTGGTTGACGGAGAGCTTGCTTCATGATGGAGATGTGTTTTCAGGAGGGATGGCTTACTGATTCAAGGGTTGAGCTTCATCTCCTTTTCGGATTTATCGATTTGTTCTGTCAGATCATATATGTTATCGATTATGTTTATATTACACGCGATTAGCATTAGATGTTGCTATATAGGAAACAAAACGAACATAGTAACTTCTTATAAATAAAAATTGTATAGTAATGGAATCTAGGTTTATGAAAAGTCTGCATTTTGAAGAGGTTCTCTTATGAGCTGCTATGACAGATGTGGTAAAAGCTCTACAATCACCCAAAGATTGGCCTGCGATAACATATGCGTAAACAATAGTGTTGATGGGACTGAGCTTGCATGTTTTACGCTTGAGATTATTCTTTCTTTTTTTTTTTTTATCACAAATGTTAAGTTTATATCATTTTTGATTTGTAACAGCGGTTACAAAAATAGCGGACAAAACCGAGAGGCAAAGCATGGTCAAAAGGGACCCGGTGAGAACCTGCTGAAGAAACACCGATTCCATGCAATAAAGTTTGGACATTTGCATTCCGTAGTTCCAAGGAGCCCATGTTCCCATCGTCGTTGCCTCAAGAAATTTCCACTTAAAGCCAGCCCTCAAACCTCTAAGCATAGGCACCTACAGCTCTTCCGAGAACAAACACAAAAATGGAAAATGATATTAACGGACCACTATCCAAATCGGCAGCACAGGAGCTTCTACGGATGATCAAAGACGGTGCCTCTGACAGTCATTCTTGAGCTTGTGAAGCCACAAGAACCATCTCCCACGATAGAACAATGCCCCAATTACAAATCCTGCCGCTTCTATTCAACAACTTAGAACCCACCAAAACTTTAAACCATAACAAACCAATCGGAGACTGAACCCACCAATAAGAAGATTATTCTTCTTACGCTGTATTGAATTTTTCTATTGCCGTAATCAATGAGGATTAGAACTTTAGAAGAGAAGAGAGTGTACATAGAAAAAGAATGCCAAGAAAAGGGTTTGAAAAAAAATAAAAGCGGGCACCGAGTTTACATCTCTCTCCCTTAGCCAATGTGGCGGCCTTTTCTGGCCCATTTATGCCTGAGCCCTTTAACTCTAAAGCTGGCTCGTTTAATCCTTTGCCCATAGGGCCGGATATACCTTTCCTCCAGCAGGAGATTTCTTCCCGAATCATTCTTCTTCCAGGCCTAAGAAGCAGCCATGCCTAGTCAAAAGCAGTCTCTCTTAACATAGAGATTGCCAAGGGAAACATATCTAGCCAGACTGAGTTTGCCACCACTCTATCCAATCTACAATGAACCAATATGAAAAGGTTTTGTAACTCTATATCTAACATATGTCATTTCACAAGAGCACAACATATTCGGGAAAGTGAAGAATGAGGATTCCGATATAGTTACAAAAACCAATGAAACTGAAGCTGAATTATTAATATGCAAAAGTGACCAAATAAATATTCTACCAAACAATAAATTATTGTATGCCGCCTCATGTTATATAACTTACTCAAATTGCAAGAATATAAAGAACAAAACCTCCAAAACCAAAACTATAAATTGTAACAAAAGACAACAAAACAGAGAATCAATCATTCGTCACCATCATCATGTTCCGCCAATTAGTTCCCCAAGCCATCCAAGTAGCTCTGTAAATCTTTTAAACCCTCCGCAGAGAAGCTACGATGAACTCTCAATCTCGGTGCAACCAAGCTTGGTGGTGGCTGTGGCTGAAGACACACAACTACCGCCGTTACATTATCCCCACTCTTCCTCTTTATAGCTTCCTCAACCAACTCTTTACTACACATGACCGGGTCATTGTGCTCCTGCAGTCTCCTCCTAGCAAAATCTACAGCATTCTGGCTCATGAACACATCCCAAACCCCATCGCACCCGATTATGAGGAACTCATCCTCTTCGGTTAGTTTAGTTGTCATGAGCTCAGGCTCTGCAATGAGTGGTCCACCATCAGAACCGTCTTTCTTCTTCTTCATGCCTTCCATATGAAAGTCCCCGAGCGCACGAGCCACATTGAGTTGCCCGTTTAGATACCCGTCATATACATATCCACCTGATGCCTCGATGCGTCTTCTCTCCTTACTACTCATGGGTTTGTGGTCTTTTGACATTTCAATCGCTTTTCCCTGACGGCACAATACTGCTCTACAATCTCCAGCATTTGCTACCACCAACAACCTGTCACCACAAAACTAAATGCTATCACAGTAGGAGAAAATAAAAAGGTTTTATACCAGAAAGTAAACGAGAATATGAAATGAGCAAAGTATATCTTAGACTAGAAGACCATAACTTGTATTTCAACATCAATATACAAACTTTGATAAGAGGTAGACATGTAAAGCTAAGATGATAACTACAGTATAGCAGCAGCAAATATGGGTAGAGAGTAACGTCTACAAGCGAATTAGTGGTCCAAGATTGTGTTCAAGATCAAGATTATGCACAATACGCAGCTGAGGATAACATGGATCTAGTCCCCAATACTTTGTTGTTCCTTACTTAGCCAAGATGTAAAGGCTAAGTAGAGAACAACTAATATGGAGACAAAGTCCAGAATCACAGTTTCCCTCAAAAAATTGACTACACACTACTAGTAGACCAAAAATAAACAGAATGTGCTGCGCATTGCTAGGCTACCAATGCAGTCTTAGGTAGTAGTCATTTAAAGTTTAAAAGTTTAGGTTAGACATAACTTGAAAGATTGAATCAACAAACCTCCCAAAAAGAATAGCTGCCAAAGCAGTAGTTCCGGAAGCAAGGCTCCCATCCAATGCACAAGCTTCTGAGAAGGCAATGTCTGTTTGAAGAAATGCTGAAGATAACACCTTATCGATTTCAGTAGGAAACTCTTGATCCTCAACAATGTACCTCGGTATATGGTAACACGCAAAATCAGCAGCATGCTTCCCCCCATGCCCATCAAATACCTAACATAAACAAATTGGTTCAGAATCAATAGGGGCTTCATTGCGGCAACAAACAAAACATACAAAATCAAGAAAAGTGAAGAAATTTACCGCGTAAAAGGCACTTGGACCGTCTTCATCAGAAGTCTGAAGACCATAACTATCCATAAAATTATCAACACAGAGATAAGCATCTTCCATGCTTGACCTTGAGCCAACATCAGACCAAGCTCCAGAACGCATAGCAGGAACAAACTCAGACTTATTCTTCTCTATAGTAAACTCATTCTCAACAGATAAATCTGACAACTTTGTCTTCACCTACCAAACAAATCATTCAGAAACGTCAAAAGCATCTCATAATTGTTATTTTCTTAATTCTATAACAACGCATTCAATTCAAATTGCTTCAAATTAACTTCAAGCAAATTAGGAAACAAATAATGAGATTCATAATTACAAAATCAAACATTGAATGTAATTAAGATGATTGTCGCATCAATTAAACCTGAATTATCCAAAATTGAGTTGAAAGAAAGGAATCTTACGAGAGATGGGTGTCGAACCAGCGACCTCTTATTACACGGAGACAATAAACGTTCGCCGTCCAAGCTTTGCCGATATGCGGCGGCGGAGGAAGAGGAGAAGAGAGGATTCGGCGGTTTTCCGCCGTAACTCGAACTCTCATTCTCCGGATCAGAAATTCCTCTAGTTTCTTCCATATTGCACCATCATCGCGAGAACAAAACGGAGATATAAATTCTACAAGTACTTTAGCGAAAAGAGCTGACGAGTCAACTCACGAGTCAGCAACTCAATTAAACGAGTCGAGTAAAAACGGATTTTTCTGAGAATGTAGCTCTAGATAAGAGATTCGTGAACAATGGCTTCAGAATCAATGGCAAAAGTGTACAAAGGTCACACAAATTTTAGGGTTTTAGAAAATTAGGGTTTTGTGGTAGAAATTAGACCACGCTTTTGGGAGAGATATAAAACTGTTCGCCGGCGGAGGCGAGAAATACGAGTCCGACGGTTATTTAATGGAAAATAAACTCGAAAAAGGTAAGCAACGTGGAAACATAAAACGCCGACGTATCAACCTTTTTGAGATTTTCTTTTCTTTGCTTTTTCTTTTGTATTTGTTTTTTGGTTGTTTAAAGATCTTTTGAATTTTTGTTTTGTCCTATTTACGTATTAGAATATCCTTTAATTTTTCTTACTTTTAACTTTCTCGATTAAAAAAACAAAATTTCCAATATTTTTTTGTTTGATAAAAATTTTCCAATATTTGTTTCCTCCTACTCATACACATCATCAAAATATTTAACCTAACTTTAAATAATTGCATAGACAATTCTAAGCTCGGATAAAATACTAATAAGACCAAAAAACCAAACCGAAATTAATCCAAAAAAAAATTTCGAACCCGAAGTCAAACCTAACCAATAAACTATTCGAATGGATCTTACACTCCTATAATCGAAGAATTGAAACTCTATTCGAAGATATCAATTATTTAAAATTGCAATTATAACCCCAAAAATATCAATTATTTTTAGACTAGAATATTTAAATAACCAAAATATCTGAAAATTCTTAGTTATATTTGTAAAACTTTAACCTAACTTTATTCAAATTTAACCAAATTTTGAATTTTTTTTAATCTATATTTCAGGTAGTCAAGTCCGATCTGAACTCACATAGAACCGAATCCGAACAAAAATATATAAATATATAAATAGGTCTTAGACATCTAAACCCAAAAATCTGAAAAACTCAAATTGAACCTGAACGAATATCCAAACACTCATACTTAAACAATTCACAATATAAAATGTTGCCATAATATTTGTACTTTCGGTCGTCGATTCTACATGGACTATATTCATAAAGACATGATTTATTTATTATACGGATCTATCTACAATATTTTGAAACTTTAGAAAAATTTGCATTTATTAATATACAATAAAACCTCTATAAATTAATAATATTAAGATCATAGTATTTTAGTAATTTATAGAGAATATTAATTTATCCATAAATTAATAAATTATTAATTTATGGAGAGATTTGTCTATTTTTTTAAAATTATTATATGTAAAGTAAGAAGTTGAAGATAATACTTCGATATTTTTAGTCACATAAGAAATTAAAAAATAATTATCAAATATAATTTTTTTCATAATTTTTGATGCAATTTGAGAAGATAAAACTAACTGTTTTTGATATAGTAAGAACAAATTAGAGATAAACTCTAATAAAAATATAATTTATAAATAAACAAATAACACTAAAATCATACTTTACTAAAATATATTATTTATATGTTATAAGATTCTATGATTAGTAATTTATGTTATTGATGGAACCATATTTACATAGGATTTTAAAAAAAAATATATTATCTTATTAATTTATCGAATTGTGTTAATTATTACACTGGTCCAACTCGGGACCAACAAAATTTATTAATTTGTAGAGATTATTAGTTTATCGAATATTAATTTATAGATGTTCTATTGTATAAGAAAGTGTAGTTTTAAGAAACAAACTTCATATTTAATGTAAAAGCCTTTTAAACCTTTGACTATTAGACCTAAAAACTTCCATTAGTACTATTTTAATTTTATTAATTAAAATTAATTGTGATCCATGGTTTTGAAAATGAAACTTTATATTTAGTATAAAAATACTTACATGTTTTTGGTCAACCATAAAATACGAAAATGATCACCTTTTTGACGGTTTTCAGATGAACTTTTTACTTTCAAGAAATTGAGACTCGGTCTCGTGGTAATTGTTAGGAAATATTCAACATTATATATTTCGCATAATAAACTTTTTGTGTAGATTTTTTCCTGAAAACGATGGTTCTCTCATTAATTAATCGGACCAACAAGAAATTGGTTGACGTGGTAGCATGTGATGACAGATGCTAGTTGGCTATCATTATCAATTATTTTTTCAGTAGCAAACATATTCACGTCTTTATTCTATTTGTCTTCGCATGAATCTAACATTTTTATTGCTATTGGGTCAAATCCATTCTTTTCTATGTTTATTTTCTTTCCTTTATGGGCTTTTGTTAACTATTCTACGTGCATAGTTAGAACGAAGATTTACCTGTGTTGCGAAGTGTTCTAAATATTGACGGTATGTTGGTTACGTGACTTCGAGATTAATGTTAAATTAGAAAGTAGAAACTATGGCTGAAGTAGGGCCAACCAAAAAACTACAATAATAGCATCAATCAACAAATTTTTATTACATTGTGCGATTTGAAAAAAAAAAAGGACTAAAACAGTTTGCGAATTTTTAGGTGATCTGTTTGTGTTTAAAGGATAAAAGAACGGAATCCAAAAACGCATCATAGTAAAAAAACCAGCGATTCAATAAAAAACACCTTAGATATTTATTTTATTTATTTTCTAAAAATATATTAATTCTTTTAATAATACATTTCTTCTATAAAATGGTCATGCTCTCACATACACATACTACATCAACCGAAAAACACATTATTTTGTACCGCTTATTTACAAAACTGCACTTGCCCCGTATAATATATTTTTCTGCATGTACCACTGTTGAATCGTACTGCACTCACAATTCGTTTTTCTCGCATTACCAAATACGGTGTTACCATTCGGACCTGAGAATATATTGTTTCCCTTCCATTACCAGAAAGATCTAATCAAGAGTCTCAAATCACAAATGGTTAATGTCAAAATGAAAAGTGATAAGGACAATTTAACCTAAATGAATTTTCACACTTGACTATTAAATAAAAATCCCCTTTTCATAAATCCATACAAAAATCCTTATAATATTTATAAAAACCGCTTGTACTGTTTACAAAAAGCATTTACTTTTTGCAATTAACATTTCATACGCTTATTTACCATACAAAGACGATCTTTAAAGCATCAAATCAGGAATCTCGAGTAAAATTTAAGAACTATGGATAAATTGGGATGGTGTTGGTACCAGGTTTTAGCATCCTACCTTAAACCTGACCCAAATATAGACCGACTTCTTTCAAAGCCCAATCGAATTGGTCCATGAAGACTTAGACTGACCTAATCCACTCAAATAAAGAAATCAACTCGGAAAAAAAAAGTTTGGACGAATAAAAAATCTAATTCAAGAAAGAAAATGAAGCCCTAAACCTCCTCAAATCACTGCAAATAAAAAGATGCCTTCCTCTTCACAAATCATCAAAAAAAAAGAATCCAAAAATCGCTGAGAATACTTAGATTAGATTCTTTAATCTCTTGTCTTCTTACTCGGAAAAAGTCTCTTGTTATTTTCATTCACAATCATCAATAAAACATCCAATTTCTCAAATCCTAATTCCTAACATCGATCAAAGAACCCTATTTGAATTCTTGGATTCAACAGATGGATAGGGAGCGGAGATACATACATGAACAATGAAATACCCAAAAGTGATCAGAAGAGAAGGAGGCATAATCTATCAATACGATTGGTCACCACATGCGGAGATTGACCATGGTAATTCATCAAAAATTGACCACGGTAATCCATCGGCGATTGAAACTGAATGAGAATGGAAGGATCTAAGATTTTTTTTTTCTAAAGGATTTAAGATTGCTATGTATGAATTAAAAAGAAAAAGGTGAGGGGTGCAAATAATTTTATTTAGTTTTATTGTTTGTGATAATACCCAACAAAATTTATGTTGCATAAATTAGCGCAACCTTAGTGATCTTATATTGAACATAAACACATATTGCAAAACTCACATTCCCACGTAGATTATGAGTTAAGCCATTAGATAAAAATTAATAAATTCAAGTTGGCTCTAAAACAACTTCTAAAAAGAGCGAAAAGAAAATAAGCTTGAAAAGAAAGGTATGTACTGATTTTCTCAGTATTTGTAACTTGTACAATGCTTTTCTCTTATATACAAGTCTATGTGCTGCTAACATAAGTTTAAATATCTAACTCACTTACATTTTACTAATATACATTTTAGAGAGTAAGATACTCATGATACACCTCCGCATGCAAGCCTTTTGAATCCAAACTCAATGAAGGAGTATAATTTATATAAAGGCTTGAAACCGATCATCAACCAAGAAGATAATGAAAATGACATGAATGTTGTGGTTTGGTTAATATATGAGCTTACTTATTATCATTGGTGACATGATGGTCTTCAAGGTACCATATTTTATCTGATCTCATACAGTGTGACAATCAATCTTAACGAGTTTCGCTGACTTGTATAACACTGGATTAGTAGCAATATAAACAGCTGATTTATTGTCACAAAATAACTTCTATTTGTAGCAACAACTTGGATTTGGAAATCTAGAAGTAACTGTTGCAACCTAATCTTTTTGGTGACATCGTACAGTTTGTTATTTCTTCGACTTCCAGCTAGTAAGAGAGTTTCCAAGGAAGACACAATAACCAGATTCATGTTTCCGAGTATCAGGTCATGTAGTCCAATCAGCATCAGCAAAAGCATTGATACAAAAGTTGGTTTTAGCTGAATAAAAGAGACCTTGTCCTGGATTACCTTTGATATACTTGAGAATCCAATGAACTACTTGAAGATGTAAATCAGTAGGAAATTGTAAAAACTAACTCAAGTGATGTACCACAAAAGTGATAGTTGGTCTTGTAATAGTGAAATACAGAAGTCATCCAATAGGTTCTCGATAAGGAGTAGCTGACTCTAATGATTGACAAGAATCTTTGAGCCATGCATCTTCAAGCAAATCCAAAGCATACTTATGCTGGCATACATATATCCCCTTAGATGATCTTGCAATTTCAAAATTCAAGAAAGAAACGCATAAAGAAATCCTTGATCTTAAAGGTCTTAGACAAAATTGCCTTGAGAGATGTCAAATCTTTCGGATTATTACTAACAATAGCTATATCATCCACATAAACCTATAAAGCTAGTAGTCGTGGACTTCACAAACAGAGTTGTGTTGGTTTTTGACTTAATAAATCCATCTTGTATGTTTTTTTTAAAGCAAACCACTAAATTTACATTAATAAAAAAGTGGGGTGTGTCAATATAAATAAAAATTTATACAAAATTTTAATACTAGTAATTATGATTTTATTAATATAATAATTTCAAAATTTTATGTGAACTTAAAAGTGAATATCAAATTCTTTTTGAATTGCAATGGGTATATAAAATATTATTTGAATAAAAATTATTTTTGTAGTCGCTTTTCTGATCTTAAAAATGTTTTTTTGTTGTTGCCATCTAGGAGTATATTACCGATGAAATGAAAGAAGATTACAACCATCATCAGTTTTAGCCAAAACAAATACAGGGAAATGAGAAAACCACATCCCTTAAAACTAATCCGGGGGACAACAAAATATCCCCATAGTCTAAAAAAAACTCAGAATCCTAAACCAAAACAAGATAAAAATGATAAAACCCGAGAAAATACCAAAACACATGTCCTGCAAAACATAACACTTTCAGAGAACCTTTGACCACTAATTATTGAGGAAGTTGTGCAAAACGCACCAACAATAATAGAAACCTCCTATAGTGAATCCAAAGTACCACACCATAGGCGAAAAAAATATATACCACACCACTTGAAAGACCAATGCTTCATAATCCAGCAAGATTTACTCCAAGTATAATACCTAAAACAAATCTTTCGGATGCAACTAAGTTTGCAACGACTTTGAAACACCTTGATAGAAACCTGATAAAAGGAACAGACACGATCCATTCTGAAACGTAGAGACAATGAGCGAATACGAACTACACCGGAGAAGCCAAACCCAACAAACCAAGTGAGACAACAGATCGAAACCGGCAAGACTCCAAAGAGAACTCCACAGGCGAAACGAAAGATCTGCAGGGACAAGTGACCAGGCAAAAAAGGGCTCACCAATGTGCATGCCTAGAAAGGAACCGATTCCATCCTAAAAGTTATAACTCGAAACAGACAATTAGATATGGCAATGTTCTAGTTCCAGCTCGCACAGTAGAATCGCACAACCATTGAATTAGAACAAACTACACCACACAAATTTTTTCCTTAAACATAAACCTTATTCAAAAGACACATACATAGCCTCTTACGACAAAAATGAAACATATCTGATAGAGGGAACCCAAGGCATACAAGCGAAGACATAGCCGTTTGCAGCCAAAGCCACTCCATTGACCGAACAGGTCCGGTGCCGCCGTCAACAGGCCCAATAGAAAGGAAAAAAATGAGGCTAACGGAAGCACAAAGAAGGCACTGACCATACCTCAAACGCAAAGACACCAAAACCCGATGCTTCCCCATCAACAAAAGCAAAGCCAGACCTCCAGCAAACTTTAGCCGCAGAAAACCCCTCCGCTTAACACCTTTGTTGGAACCCACATCTGAAGCAACAGTGGAAGAAACCACAACCTCCTCAACCGAGAACAGAAGCTCCAAACACACAAAGGACCAAAGGCTCCGATGAATCGGAACCCTTAACCAAAACCTTTTCAGATTTGAGACCCTAAAAGCACTTCACCTCGCCAACATCGTTCACTGTTCCGTCAGACGAAATAGACTAACCCTACAACATAAACTTAAAGGAAATCAGACAAGAGTACCGACGCCAACGCTATCTAAGGCACCACGAGCCGGTCACGCCCTCAACGGGACTGTTTGCTCTCTGAGTTTTCTTTCACCGCGTTTTGCTCTCTGAATTTGTTCCCTTCGTTGTTGCTTTGGTCTCTAAAATATTATGAATGGCTATGTTATATATAATATTATCTGGTCTGAAATTTTTAACTTTGGCTGTTATATGTAAGTCTATAAGATCATCTGGTTTGTATTTTGGAGATTAGTTTGTATCGTTTTAGCAATACAAAATACATCGATTTGTATTGTCTGGGAAAAATGGGTAAAAAAACTCTCACTGTTTTCAAAAACATTTAAAAAATCCTCTGTTTTTTTTTGTGGATTTTTAAACCCTCACTTTTTAATAAATGATGAAATAATCCTCAATATCAATCAACCCTATTTAAGACTAAACAAACTATTATATTAAAATATAAATAAATAAAAACAATTTAGTTTAGGATTTTTTTTTCCTAAATTCTATTTTACAATTTTTTTAAAAAATAGAAGTCTTTAAGTTATAATGTAAAACATTTATATGAAACCGTAGACCGTGGTTCAACATCTTGTTGAGATATACACTACAAGAAAACAGCCACAAAACCGACGGAATTTCTGATGGAAATGAGTCCTTCAGAATATTCTGGTGGTTAAATGACGGATTACCGACGTAATTTTGAGACATTATCCATCAGAAATTTGTCAAAAAATTACGACAGATTTTTGACAGAATTGTCCATGTCTATCGGAAGTCCGTCGGATAAAAACGTTGTTGTTGCTATTTTATAGCCGTTGTTGTAGTCGTTTATTTCCAACGGAATTCCGACAGTGCTCTGACAAGTCCGTCAAAAATCTGTTAGAAAATACAAACGTTAAAATAGCCATTGCAGTAGCCGTTAGAATTTCAAAATTTCCGACGGATTTCTAACGGATTTCCGATGGCCAACAATTCTTATATATATGTTTCCATCCTTCTCTACTCATTCACAACACAATATACATTACATAAACCACAAAAATTTCGAAGAGATGTCTTCTTCTAATTATTTTCGATCATGGATGGATGAAGAAATGAAGGATCCAAAGTCAAATTTATTGAATGACGAGTATGCACGAGGTATATGCAAGTTCATGCAAGTGGTTGGAAATCAACCATAAACCAAAAAAGTGGTAAGTTAACATGTTCGTGTTCAATTTGCCAGAATTTTCATAATATTAAAATAGAGTTAGTTTGGCATCACTTGTATAGCAATGAGCTTAAGCCGCGGTACAAGATTTGATATCTACATGGGGGAACAAATTATGATTATGCTAGTACTAGTGAACCATATGTTGTTGATAGTTTAGGAAATATAACAGAAGTAGATGTCGGTGTAGAAACTGTTGAGATGGTGAATGATACATTTAGGGAGAATATGCAGTCAGCCAGTTATGGTAAAGATAGGGTTGAAGAACGTAATTTAGAAGCGCAAAGGTTTTTTGATATGTTAGATGCAGCAAAGCAGCCACTATATAGTGGTTGTAGGGAAGAGCATTCACCATTATCATCTGCCAATAGAATGATGACTATTAAGACAGACTACAATTTAGTGGAGGAATGTGTAGATGCGATAGCAGATTTTGTGAAAGATATTTTACCTGAATATAATCTTTCACCAGCATCATACCACGAGATACAAAAAACCGCAAAAGATGTTGATTATGTCATAAACCGCAATCTCAGAAAACTAGCGGCAGAGTTCTAATTCCATTTAAACATATGTGGTATTTACCGTTAGCGAAAATGTTGAAGTGGTTATATCAATCTCAGAACACGGCAAAACCAATGAGATGGCATGCAGAGCATCGTCAAGATGGAAATATTACACTCCTTCAGACGCAGAAACATGGAAGCATTTTCAATCATTGTATCCGGATTTTGCATATGAGCGAAGAAATGTGTACCTTGCGTTATGTACAGATTGTTTCAACCCATTTGCAAAATATAGAAGATAATATTCGTTGTGGCCCGTTATCGTAACACCGTATAATTTGCCTCCATCTATATGCATGCGTAGAGAGTTTTTGTTCCTCTCCATTCTTGTTTCCGGCCAAGAGCATCCGAAAAGATCTCTCGATGTATTCCTCCAGCCATTGATTTGTGAGTTACAAATGCTTTGGAATCATGGTGTCGAAGCATATACTGCTTCTTGACAGCAAAATTTTAAGATGCATGCGGTTCTAATGTGGACCATAAGCGATTTCCCAACATATGATATGTTGTCTGGATGAAAACATCATGGAAGATTATTATGCCCGTATTGCCAAAACAATACTGATGCCTTTCAATTGGCGCATAGAAGAAAAATGTGTTGGTTTGGTTGCCATAGAAGGTTTCTACTGAGTGATCATTCGTCGGTCTAGGACATATTTACAAAGAATAAGTAAGTGTTTGACGATCCACCTCCTGAGATAGATGGGATTAGTTTATTGGAGCAGTTAAGAGATTTTGGTGTGGAGCGGACTCCTTACTGTGGGGGGGGGGTAATGGACATGATCCTGTTGACGGTGTTGGTGTGGTTCATAATTGGCACAAGAAGAGTAATTTTTGAGATTTGCCTTATTGGAAAGACTATTTATTGAGACACAATTTAGATGTTATACACGTTGAGAATAAGTTTTTTGACAACATCATGAACAATGTTTTAAACATCCAATGAAAAACGAAAGACAATATGAAGTCAAGATTAAACTTGCCATTGTATTATGATCGGGACTTTCTTGAAGTTCTTCCAAATGGTAAATGTCTTTTTTTGGGTATCGATTGGGAGCTGATAAGAAACAAGCATTTTTGATTTGATTCAGAATTATGTCAAATTCACCGATGGTTACGCATCTAATCTACGAAATTGCATCGATTATGGAGAAGGAAAGTTTACTGGGATGAAGAGTCATGATTGTCATGTTGTGATGCAGTGACTCATTCCATTTTCCTTTGCCTATCTTCTTCATAAATATATCTACCCAGTAATTGCAGGTATATATCGTTATATTCTTCCTTTAAGTATTAACATGGATTATATATATTTATCTTAATTTTTAAATGTTTTCTATGCAGCTGTTGGTGTTTTTTTTTTCTGGATTTATGCACGAGAACACTTACAGTTGATTGTATCACTACAAGAAATCTACCACAAAACCGACGGCATTTCCGACGAAATTAATATCCGTCGGAAAATACTGACGAATTTCCGACAAATTTCCGACGGATATTAAAATTTTTAAGTCCGTCAGAAATCCATCGGAAATCCATCGGTATTTTCTGACGGATAGGAATCCGTCGGTTTGCTGCCAGTAATTTCCGACGGATTCCATCGGATTAGTATCCGTCGGAAAATTTGAACGTTAATATAGCTGTTGTTATAGCCGCTATTATATCCGTTAAATTCCGACGGATTTCCGACGGATAGCCGACGGCAAGCATTATTATATATATGTTACCATACTTCTCCATTCAATCACAACAACAAAATTCTACCCAACAATTCTTCAAAAAACGTGTAGAGAGAGATGTCATCTTCTAGAGATTTAAGATCGTGGATGGATGAAGAAATGTTTGATCCGGAGTCGAAGTTATTAAACGATGGTTATGCACGAGGTATATGCGAGTTCATGGCCGTTGCTGGAAATCAACCGCGAGTGAAAACAAGTGGTAAGATGAAATGTCCATGTTCAATTTGTCGCAATTCTCGTAATGTTAAGATAGAATTAGTATGACATCACTTGTATAGCAATGAATTTATGCCGGGTTACAAGATTTGGTATCTACATGGAGAAAGAAATTTTGAATATGGTAGTAGTAGCAGTGAACCCTATGTTGCGGATAGCTTAGGAGAACATAGAACGAAAGTAGATTTTGGTGTTGGTACCGTTGAGATGGTGAATGATGCGTTTAGAGAGAATTTTTCATCGACCGTAATAGATGAGGATAGGGTTGAAGAACCAAATGTAGAAGCTAGAAGATTTTTTGATATGTTAGACGCAGCGAAGCAGCCATTATATGATGGGTGTAGAGATGGTCATTCACCTTTATCCTCTGCTAGTAGAATGATGACCATTAAGACGGACTTCAATTTTGCAGAGGAATGTGTTGATGCGATTACAGATATGGTGAAAGATCTTTTGCCTGAAGATAATCTTGTACCTGCATCATACTACGAGGTACAGAAACTTGTAGGTGGTCTTGGTTTGCCGTATCAAGTAATAGATGTGTGCATCGACAACTGTATGATATATTAGAGAGAAGATGAAGACAGGAGAAGTTGTCGATTTTGTCGTAAACCACGGTTTCAGGATACTAGTGGGAGAGTTCCAATTCCATTTAAACGTATATGGTACTTACCGTTGACTTCGAGGTTGAAGAGGTTATATCAATCTGAGCGCACGGCAGAGCAAATGAGATGGCATTCAGAACATCATCAAGATGGAGAGATTACACATCCGTCGGACGCTAAAGCGTGGAAACATTTTCAATCCATGTATCCGGATTTTGCGTTTGAGAGAAGAAATGTGTACCTCGGGTTATGTACAGATGGTTTCAACCAGTTTGGGAAGCATGGAATGCAGTATTCGTTGTGGCCCATAATCGTAACACTGTACAATTTGCCTCCTGGTATGTGCATGTGTTGAGAGTTTTTATTTCTCTCCGTTCTTGTTCCCGGCCCTGAGCATCTGAAGAGATCACTAGATGTATTCCTCCAGCCATTGATCTATGAGTTGCAAATGCTATGGAGTCACGGTGCTGAAGTGTTTGATGTTTCGCGCCAGCAGAATTTTAGGATGCGGGCGGTTCTTATGTGGACCATTAGCGATTTCCCAGCATATAGAATGTTATATGGATGGAGAACTCATGGAAGACTATCGTGCCCATATTGCTCAGACAACACAGATGCATTCCAATTGAGGAACGGAAGAAAGTCGTGTTGGTTTGATTGCCATAGAAGGTTTCTACTGATGGAGCATCTGTATCGTCGGTCTGAAACATTATTTACGAAAAATAAACAAGTGTTTGAAGCTCCAATTGATGAGGAAGACGACAGTAATTTATTGGATCAGTTGAGAGATTTTGGTGCTCCGATGACTTCTGAATGTGGAGGTAATGGACATGAAACTGTTTACGGAGCCGGGGAAGTTCATAATTGGCACAAGTATCTTTTGGGAATTGCCTTACTGGAAGGACCATTTATTGAGGCACAACCTCGATGTGATGCATGTTGAAAATAACTTCTTTGATAACATAATGAATACGGTTTTAAATGTACCGGGGAAGACAAAAGACAATCTGAAGTCTAGGTTGGACTTGGCAGAGATTTGCGATCGTGATTTTCTTGAAATTCTTCCTAATGGTAAATATCCTTTTGCTCCGTACTGGTTGGATGCACAAAAGAAAAAAGAATTTTTTGATTGGATTCAAGACGATGTCAAATTCACTGATGGATATGCATCTAATCGACTATGGAGAAGGAAAGTTTATCGGAATGAAGAGTCATGATTGTCATGTTGTGATGCAGAGACTTCTTCCATTCGCTTTTGCGGAGCTCCTTCATAAAGATGTATACGAAGCAATTGCAGGTATAAATTATTTTCTTGTGTATTTTAAAAATTACTGATAATTTTATTTTATATATATTTAAATTTGTGTATTTTTATTTGCAAGAGTTGGTGCTTTCTTTCGGGATTTATGCACGAGAACACTTACACTTGAGGGGATTCGCAATTTAGAGGACAATATACCCTTGATCCTTTGCAATCTTGAGAAGATATTTCTGCCATCCTTTTTTGATGTTATGGAACATCTTCCGATCCACCTCCCCCATGAAGCCGCACTTGGTGGTCCTGTTCAATTCTGTTGGATGTATCCTTTTGAGCGGTACATGTTCCATCTTAAGAAGAAGGTTAAAAATTTAAGTCGAGTTGAGGGGTCAATTGTCGCACAGAGCATCAACGAAGAAACCTCACATTTTGCGGAATATTACTTTCCATCGGAAGTTCGTACAAAGAGTAAATGTCCTGCTCGCCATGATGATAGAGGTGAGAAAGCCATGTATCCATTGGTGGTCCCTGAGTTGTTTTCGCAAGTTGGTCGATTCAGTGGAAAAGGGAAGAAACACAAATTTTCACAACATGAGTGGACTCACTTGCATAAGTATATCGTAACAAATTGTGAGGAGATGGCGGAGTACGAAAGGTAAAAAACTTAATCTATTTAAATACTAAATTATTTTATACATAAGTAATAGCTTTCAAAGGTTATATAATGTTGTTTGATTTCAGGCTTTACATGGCAATAATACGTAGCCATTTTCCGGAAAAGACTGAAGAAGAACTTGAACTGCATAAGGAGAATGATTATATTACTTGGCTACAATTTTACGTAAGTAGGCTATAATATTAATATATAAATGCCTTTAATTATTACGTTAGTGTTTTATATTAATTTTGTGGAAATTATTTTCTTAGGTTACTGAAGGAATTAGAGGTGGATCGGTTTTTCCGACATGGTTAGTAGAGTTAGTTACTGGCCCAATCTACATTGCAACCTCATATCCTAGGTATTGCAGTAGGGGATTTGCGTTTAAGATTCACGATGAAGGAAGGTCAAGACCAACTGCAGATTATGGGATTTTGGCTCAATCTGGTGATGTTGTCTACTACGGGATTCTCAAAGAAATATTGCTAGTTCGCTACCCAGGGATGTTGGACATGAGGTGCATTGTTTTTATGTGTGAATGGTATGATCCAGAAGTTGGGCGTGGGGTTAAGGTGAACCAATTTGGCTTCACGTCAGTAAATTCTAGAAGAAGACTTCGTACGTATGACCCATTCATCCTAGCATCATAGGCAGACCAGGTTCGGATATTTTAATAAATATTTTATATTATTAAAGTTTTTGGATTCTATTTATGTTTTATTTGACTTCATAACTTACATTTGTTTTTTTTAGGTATGCTATATTCGTTACCCTAGGGTAACACGGCGTTCAGATCCTTGGATTACAGTGACTCCAATTAATCCAAGAGGAAAAATTTATGGAGTTTCAGAGTACGATGCTTTACAACCAACTAGAAGTGTTCCAATGGATCATGTTGAGCATTCTTTTGATACATTCCTTGTGGTTGATTTAACGGAAATTGGTGATGATAGATTTCATTCAGAATCTGAGGAAGAACTTGGAGAATTTGATGAGGCCGAAGACGATATTCCTTCGGAAGGATCATTATCTGATTCAGATTATTACATGATACATATCTTATAACGATGATTTATAACCATAACAACTAAACTTCTTTGGATTTCGTATATTTCATTTGTAACAATGTATTTGTTTATATTTTATCATTGAAATGAGTAACAAAGCACACTACAAACATATTTCAATAGAAACGATTATATTAACAAATCAGAGGAAATCCATCGCATCATCGGCGGATTTCCTACGGATTTGTGGTTTCGTGGTCGTTTACAATCCGTTTCTATTGATCCATTACACGTGTCCACGCCTTAAATTTCGCGTATCCATCGGAAATCCGTCGGTAATTATTTCATTTCCCGGAAAAACTTAAATTTCGCTTATCCGTCGGAAATCCGTCGGTAATTAACGACGGATTTCCGACGGATACGCAAAATTTAAGGCTGGAATCTTCCCGAGACCGCGTGTCATTTAATATTAAAAGATTCCGATGGATATTCCATCGGAAATCCGTCAGAATCAGTTGATAAATACAGTTTTCTTCTTCGTCGCGGATCTGAATCGCAAACGAAAAAAAAATCTCAAACCTCCGATTTTCGAAGACGATTTCCCTCCGATTAAACCTCCGATTTCGACATCAATCATCAAGATGTCTAACAATCCATCAATTCCATCCAATTTGTAAGTTTCCAAAACTATAAAAATTAAAGATTTCTAAGGTTTTAAGATTGATGTTAGATTTAGGTTGTAGGATGTAAGATTTAGGTTTTAGGATGTTAGATTTAGGTTTTAGGATGTTAAATTTATGGTTTCTAGTGTTAGTTCTAAGATTTATGTGGTTAGATTTAATTTTTTAATTTTGGGAGAATTTGTTTTATTATTGAATTTGAAGAATTTGGAGAATTTGTTATGTTATTTTGCAAACATTTTTACTTTGGAGAATTTGTAATTTAATATTACGTTACATTATTTATTTAAATTAGAATAAATTATAAATTTGTTTAGAAAAAATTATATTGTTTTTAATTAATTTATAATCATTTTTAAAAATTTATAATTAATTATAATGTTTTTTTTCAATTTATAATCATTATTTATTTAAATTTACTTTACATTATTAATTTAGATTGGAGAATTTTTAATCATATTTAAAATTTTATAATTAATTTTTTAAAATTTTATAATTAATTTTAAAAAAAATTATAATCATTTTTACAAATTTATAATCATTTGTATTAATTTATAATCATTTTTAGAAATTATTAATCATTTTAGAAATTAACAATCATTTTAAAAGTTTATAATCATTTTTACATATTTAAAATCATTTGTATAAATTTATAATCATTTTTTAAAAAATTTATAAGGGATTACGGATTATATTACGAGGGTTCTGGGAACCGAGTACGTCGAGGTTCCGGTAGGGGTAGGGGAGTTGCGAGGAGTCATTCTACCGCGTCTACCCATATTCCGGACACCGCATCGCCTGTACCATCCCCTGCTGCATCGACACCACCCCCTACTGCACCGTCTGCAATGAGCATCGAGGACTTCGTTGCTTTACCTGGATGAGAGAGACTTCGTTGCTTTACCTGGACAAGAGAGATTCACTCGTCTTCATCCGGATTGTGTTGGGACAGACACATGGTAAGTCTCATTTTCCAATTTTAAAATATTAAATTTTATTTAATATTTTTTAATAAACTATTTAAAGTCTACAAAACAATTTGTTTTGAAGGTTTAAAGATTCGGAAAATGGGATTTCCAAGTCTATCAACCGGATGCTTAATGGATTGCTTCAGCATCCGTATCCGACGTACACCCAAATGCCCTTAGAAGAGAAGAAAATGTGGTTTCGGCAATTTGCGGTAAGGTTTTCATTTTCTTTATTGGTTACTTTGAATTTAATTAGTTTATTAGTTTATTTTAATTTAATTTTCATTTTTTCAGCAAGAATTTACTTGGGAGAGTCACATTACCGCTTTGGTGAGAAGGGACTTCCACAAAAAAGCGGCAATAATGTATTCACGGAAGATGAACGAGTGGAAGGCGTTGTGGTCGAGGAATCTTGTTCCAAGGGAGTTGGTTATGAACCCGGCGCTATGGAACGGGTTGATAGCGTACTGGAGTGAAGACGCTATGAAGGCTAGCTCCACAACCCACTCTGCGTGCCGGAACAGCGATCGCAAAGGAAAGGGTAAGGCGACGCACAATCTAGGAGCAACCAGTTTGGTCACAAAGGCGAAACAACTTGTAAGTTTTTGGTTTAATCAATATGTTGTTTTTTCAATTTTATATTCAAAATATTTACTATATTTGTTAATTTTGTAGTTTCGGCAAGATGGTGTCCAACCTTCTGCCCTCAAATTGATCGAAGTTGCACACACCAACAAGAACACCAATGAAATCCAAGATGGTGTAGCTCGGGAGATTGTTGGCAATGTCAGTACGATGGGTGCTGAGTATCTTCTTAGTCAACCAATCATTGAAGGAACCCCGCCTCTCACCGAAGTCCCGATCGAGAAGATCAACGAATTCGTCTACAATAATATTACAATTTTAATTTTCAATACTATTAAATTTTATTTTTCATTTCTTTTTTAAAAATTTAATTTTCTTAAAATTAATTGATTTTTCAAAATATTATATTAAAAAAAAAACTTCGCATTCCGTCGGAAATCCATCGGTTTTTAGATCCGTCAGAAATCCGTCGGTTTGTCTCCATCGGTACTACGTCGGGAATCTGTCGGTGTTCATATCTTTCGGTTCAAAGTATCGGAATTCCGTCGGAAATCCGTCGGTGTTCATATCCGTCGGAAATCTGTCATTTTTTGTCCGTCGGACAAACGTCGGTAATCTATCGGTCACCATCGGTTAAAAACATCGGAATTCTGTCGGGACTCCGTCGGAAATATTCCGACGGATTCCCGACGGACACCCGACATAATATATTCTGACGGATGTCCGACGGATTGGCGACGGATGTCCGACGGATTGGCGATGGATGTCCGACGGATTGGCGACGGATGTCCAGAAAATAGATTCCGTCAGAAATCCATCAGAAATTCAGACGGATTTCCGACGCGGTTTTAAATTCCGATGACATAGTTCAGACGGCAAAAACCGACGGATTTCCGATGGAATCCCTGTTTTCCGACAGATTTCCGATGAATTTTTCCGTCTGATTCTGGCTGTTTTCTTGTAGTGTATATGCAATTTAGAAGATAATATACTATTGATTCTTTGTAATTTTGAGAAGATAATTATGCCGTCTTTCTTTGATGTTATGGAACATCTTCTAAGCCACCTTCTATGAGAAGCAGCAATAGGAGGTCTTATTCAATACCGTTAGATGTATCCTTTTGAGCGGTACATGTTTCATTTGAAGAAGAAGGTTAAAAATTTAAGCAAAGTTGAGGGATCTATTATCGCACAAAGTCTTAATGAAGAAGCCTCACATTTTGCTAAATATTATTTCCCATCGGTAGTTAGAACAAATAGTAGATGTCTAGCTCGCCATGATGATAAAGGTGAGCGAGCGATTTATTCCGTGTATGCTCTAAGTTGTTTTCTCAAGTTGGTCGAGCAAGTGGAAAAGAAAAGAGGCGCAAACTTTCACATCAAGAGTTTACACACTTGCATATATATATATATATCCTAACAAATTGTGAGGATATTGCGAAATATTAAAGGTAAAACACGTTTACTTATGTCAATTGTCAATTTTTCATAAATTTTTTGTTTCTTTAAATTTATGGTGTTCTTATAGGATTTACATTACATTGATGTGTGGCTATTATCTGAATAAGTCAGAAGAAAAGCTTAACCTCCATAAGGAGACAAATTTTATGTCTTGGTTGCAATATTACGTAAGTGATTAATTAAATACGGTAATTAATTTCATTTTTGATTAATTATTTACATCATATATATGATTAATTATTTTCACTAATTTTCTTAGGTTTTTGAAGGAATAAAAAGTGGTCAGTCATTTTCGACATGGTTAGTGAAAATTGTTAATGGTTCAAACTACATTACAACTTCATACACTAGGTATTTCACTAGGGGATATGCGTAAAGAAATATGCGATAGTTGCACATTCGAATAAGACATTTTGTTTTACTAAAATCTTAAGAAACGGAAACTCAAGATTTTCATGAAAATCAAATTATGAAAATTGCGCCTTCAATTTTCATGAAATGTGATATATTCTTCTTTATAACTCTTGCATTAATCATTTATAAATTCATAATCACAATTTTTTGGTGCTTGCTAGTTCAAACTTTTAATTGTTACATGTTAGTCAAAAATACTTGTTTTCAATTATAAAGAATGTGGACTATAGTTTAATTTGTTAACTCATCAATGAATTTTGTATGTTGCTCTTTTGTTTATTTAATAAAATAATTTATTTTTTTCCTATCTTTTCTATCTCAGATGAACGAAATAATGTCTAAATTTTTGAAAAGACAGGCTTCATCTCCGAGTGATTTAGATGATCTACCATGGGATCCTGTTGATGGGAAAAAATATCAGAATATCATCTGAATCAAAGAAGTGAGGTAATCCGCCAATATTGGATTAGAGGTCCTTGTCAACCTTGTGGTCATGTTTTTAAACAAACACCGATTGGAAGTATATTGAGGTGATTTAACCTTGTCTGGTTTGATATATATAAGAACTGGTTAGAATATAGTATGAAAAAAGAAGCAGCCTTTTGCCTATGTTGTTATTTGTTCAGGGATAATGCGGGTAAAGATGGACAAAATGATGCATTTATCATTGAAGGTTTCACTAGCTGGAATAAGTTTGGTGGACTTAGAGAACATGTGGGAGGTCCTAATAGTTTCATAACAATGCCTTCATGAAGTGTGAAAACTTGATGAAACAAGGGCAGTCTATCAAGCATGCTTTTCATAAACAAGATGATGTTACAAAGCATGAGTATCAGATTCGGCTGAATGCTTCAATTGATGTTTCCAGATACTTATTGCAACATGGGTTACCTTTTCGTGGTCATGATGAGTCAGAAAAATCTGTTAATAGAGAAAACTTTGTGGAACTCTTGAAATACACTGCAGAACAAAACGAAACTGTGAGTAAGGTTGTTTTACAAAATGCTCCTGGGAATAATCAGATGGTGTCTCCAAAGATTCAAAAAGATGTGGTTCATTGTTTTGCAGAAGAACTTGTCAAATCTATTATCGAAGAAATTGACCATGATGTTTTTGGTTTGTTGGTGGATGAGTCTGCTGATGTCTCTAATAAAGAACAAATGGCGGTAGTGTTTCGGTTTGTTGACAAAAGTGGGATAGTCAAAGAGAAATTCATGAGTATTACACATGTGAGTGAAACATCTTCATCATCTTTGAAATCTGCTATTGATTCTTTGTTTGCTAAATATGGATTGAGTATCAAAAAAGTGAGAGGACAAGGTTATGATGGAGCAAGTAATATGAGGGGTGAGTTTAATGGGTTAAGGTCATTAATCTCGAGGGAAAGCAAATCAGCCTATTACATTCATTGCTTTGCTCACCAACTTCAGTTAGTTGTTGTGGCTGTTGCGAAAAAGCATTTTGAAGTTAGAAATTTTTTGATATGGTTTCTCTATTGGTGAATGTGGTGGGAGCTTCATGCAAAAGGAAAGATATGATACGAAAGAGTTATAAGAAAGTGATTGAGGCAGAAATTAATAGTGGTGAAATCAGTACTAGAACCGAGTTAAACCAAGAGATAGCTCTTCAAAGACCAGGAAATACTCGTTGGAATTCTCACTACAGAACTCTATTGCATTTGGTTGAATTATTTTCTTCTATTGTCGAGGTGCTTGAGCATATTCAGAATGAAGGCGTAGAAGCCTTAAAAAGACGTCAAGCATATGGTCTCCTCGGATACTTTTATAGCTTTGATTTTGTGTTCTATTTGCATATGATGATACATCTTTTAGGACTCATGGACAGCTTGTCTATGGCTCTACAAAGAAGATATCAAGATATTTGAATGCAATGTCATTGGTGGAGTCAACTAAGATACAACTTCAGAAGTTTAGAGATGATGGATGGAGTTCTCTCATGATCAAAGTTTATTCTTTTTGTGAGAAATATGATATTGAAAAGGTTAACATGGAGGAAGATTTTGTTGACTCAAGAAAGACAAGGAAAAAAACAGGAGTAACAAATATGCATCACTACAAAGTCAATTGTTTAAATGTTGTTTTGGATTTGTAACTTCAGGAGTTTAACGATCGCTTTAATGAGGTAAACACTGAATTGCTTATATGTACTGCTTCTTTATCCCCCATTGATTCGTTCTCTGGGTTTGATCACTCAAAGGTGATGAGGTTATTTAAGTTATACCCAGACGACTTTAGTCATGGAGAGTATATATCTCTTGAGAAACAATTAGATATCTACATTGATAATGTTCGAAGTGATGAAAGATTTACTCACTTAAAGAATCTTGGGGAACTTGCTCGAATGCTGGTGGAAACACAAAAATATTTGTCACATACTTTGGTTTATAGGCTTTTGAAGTTGGTTTTGATTTTACCTGTTGTTACTGCAAGTGTTGAAAGATGTTTTTCAGCTATGAAGATTGTGAAGACATATCGACGTAATCGGATTGGAGATCAGTTTTTAAATGATTGTTTAGTATGTTTTGTCGAAAAAGATGTATTCGAGACTATCACAAATGAGATTGTGATGAAAATATTTCAGGATATGAAAGACCGGAGAGTGCTTTTGTAGAATGTTATAGATAAAGATGATTTTTTTAATGAATTTTTTAATATTTATATATCTTAAAATTTTGTTTTGACCATGGTAGAAAATAATCCTGGGTCCGCCCCTGTACACACATCTCAATTGAAACGATTCGACAAAAACTCCGAAACCACAAACCCGTTGGAAATCAGTTCGAAATTTCTGATGAATTTGAGAAACACGTGTCTATTGTTAAGGTTTGACTAACCAATGATACGACATGCACCTTTCGCGTATCTGTCAGAAATTTCGGACGGATCGTCAAAATTTACCCGCAAAATTACTTTTCGTCTCCTGCGTTGGCTAAAACTTGATATCTCCAAAGCTTTTGATACAGTACGGTGGGACTTCATTGTGAAAATTCTTCATGGTATGGCTGTTCCAGATCTGTTCATTTCCTGGATTTATAGTTGCATGTCAACAGCGGCTTTCTTGGTATCAATAAACGGGGAACTTAAGGGGTTCTTTACAAGTCCTCGAGGGCTTCGCCAAGGGTGTTCCCATTCACCTTATTTGTTTGACATAGCAAATAATGTGCTCTCATTACTTCTTAATAAATTTTCTCGTCCTGGTTGAGACACAAAGTCCTCGACGCTCATTTGCGAAGGCAGAGAAGAAGCTGCAGCGGGTGATTGGGTTTCCGAAATTTTAATCGAGTGGGTTTGACTACGATGCGTAGGGCGTGGCCGACGGGAACTACCACCCGTCTCAGGAATCGAACGACGGACGAAGACACCATAGTTCTTAAAAAAATAAAAAATACAATGTAATTAATTAAAAAAGATTAATTTTAATTGTTTTATTTCAAAGCCGCCTATTATAGGAGCATAATCTAGACTGTCTAGTTTTTATATATGTACGAGGGAAGAAAGAAATAAAATAAAATTTGCATTAAGGTGGATTCTAAAGAAAGAAAGAAAAAAACGAAAACAGGGAATAACAATGGCAGGAAGAATAAGCTGTTGTCTGAATCTTCCTCTCCTAGATTCCAACTCTACACAATCATTATCTCCACTTCTCAAGACAACGTCAAAGATCTCTTGGTATCTCTTCTGTTCATCAAATCTCAATATTTATCTCATCATTTCATATATCAAAGATCATTTTATTCTTTTATTATTTAGGAGGAGAACAGAGGATGCGACAGAGCCACGGACGAGAAAATATTCTCTTGTCTTTGGCGTCGCGGGGAGTATCCTGATCGGCGCAATTCAGATCAGTGACGTGGCGTCAGTAGAAGCGGCGGTTGTGAAATCACCGAAGAAAGATGTGGCGGTGGGTGTGGCGCCGCTGCGGAGGTGGAGCGACAAGAGGACGTGCCCGCCTTGGCTTGAGAACTCGCTTGAGACCATCGTACCGGAGAATCTTCCCCGTCCTTCAGCTCATCGGCGTTTAGAGTTAGCCAGACTTTCTAAGGGTGACGCACCGCCGGTCGGTGCGGTGGTGACACGCGCCAACGGAACTGCTTGTTTCTCCGTTTAAATTGGAAGTTTATGACGTTACGTTACGTGTAAGGTAATTTACTTAGAAATATATTTGTAATACACACAAAAACTATTGTAAATAAATAATTCAAAGTTAAATATTTACTTGCATATAATTTTATTTTTTCTGTATTACGTAATTGAACAAATCGAACTTGAGTTAACTTTATGCAAAATGTTTTTAGACTGATTATTTGGTTTGACTAAAAGTCTAAAACCTTTACAATATAATAAAAAAAAAAAAACGAAACACGGATTTAATATCTTTATTTACGGGATTTCTGAATTAGATTTCGTCCGTCCTTTTTTTTTCTTATTTTTGGATGTTTTCAGGTTTGTGTGTTGTAGTACTCTCTTGGATGTGAGATGAGAGGAAGTAGTACAGGCGTGTAGTACAAGTACTTCCTACTGAAATGAGTCGGCCCATTATTAGTCCATAGTTTTAAGCCCAAGTCTTTGTTACTCCGGACCTAATATAATCTATTTTGTGGTTGGAAAATTGATTATCATCTTAAATAATGCAAAATCAATAGCTCATGTTGCATAATGACATTTACAATTTACGAAGTATGTATGAAACATCCCAACCATCATTTTCTTACTCTTCAGGTATAACGGCTAACAGTGTCCAGTGATATTTCAGTGATCCGGAAAAATCCGACCCGATTTATTTAATTACCTAATTTAATTGATCCAATAAAACCAAACATTAAAAAAAATACAATCGATCGAAGCTTACGAGTATGATCCGTAACTGATATCATATTCGTAAGTGATATCAAACTGAAGTTATTTTTGATTACTAATAAATAATCACAAAAATATATTTTTGTTATGAATTCATTAGATGGATGCCCGTTATAGGCCTATCTTATAGAATGTTCTAACTTATTCTCTAAGTATTGTACCCCTATATATTCTCTCTATTATAATACTGGTGAATTCAGGTCTCAAATCTTTGATGATTATTCTATGTCCATTGGGATAAGTATTGAACATCATGTAGCTCATGTTCATACACAAGATATTACATATAGTAGCATTGATTCGCATCAAGCCAATGAATTATTATGAGATCTCCCCATTACAATTGGTGACCAGATATTTCCCTTATTAAAGTTTTGAATGTGATATATATGTTGAGTTACTCCACCAAAGCAATCTAAGATGGTACCTCAAGGAGATTGGAAAAGTATGTTGGATATAAAACTCCTTTGAAGAGGAGAATAATACATGTTAGTAGTTGTACCTAGTTGAACTTGGTATTACAAATACTAATAAAAAAATGTTATTAGTTGAACCTAATTGAACCTGGTAATACAATTCCAAAAAATACAAATACAAACACAAATACAAATACCCAAATTAAGTTTCTTCATCATGCCTTTCAGGCTGCAACCACCTCTCCAAGTTTATGCCAGAAACATGCTTGTTCTTCCTCCTTCTCTTTGGGCGATGTTCTCTGGTGGATGGAAACTGATTTTTTTTATTTCTTTCTGTAGTTTTGGTGTACTCCGGCGATAAAGCGAACAATTATTAAATTTCAGCAGAAATACTCCACTTACTCTCATGCAACACTACATAAATTATTCTGTAATATGCCAATGCCCACGTCTCAATCAAGTAATATTTCGAGTAGAGATCATAGATTTGGATTTTCGTTGTTCTCCCTTCCTTCCTCATGAGATACCTGGCTGCTGCTATTGCATGGACGCATGAATACTTATCTATATCAAAACATATGCAAGAACAACTTTTCATTTTCATGTCCACCAAATAAGTCTTCCCATCGATCCCAATAATGTTGTACTCAAGCTGGTAGCTGTTTAGCTCAGTCACCGATAAATGTAATGCATTTGCACATCATGTGTGCAATTCATTCTCCACAAAAGGTACCACTTTCGATGTGTCCGGTGCAACACCAGATTCTTTCCTATGTTTGTTAAACAATTCAGAAAATTTTTTAAGAATCGCATCAATCATAGGTAATAGGGCGTACGTCCTTGCTTTCTTAAGCACATTGTTCATTGATTATGCAGAATTGCTAGTGTTTAAGTTGTACTTGTCTTTTTCAAAATGGCACATTGCCCATTTCTCCAGTCCTATACTCTTATCCAAATACTCACAAGCTTTAGGAAACATACTCCTAAAATCACCATACTCTGTTGAACTCACTCTTAGTATAAACATGAGCGCAATCCCTAATTTTTTTTTTTGCATCTTTATCCTTGTCATTCTTCACCTTTTCTCTCATGTTGTGAGACAAATGCTAGATACAATGTCCATGCAGTGCACTCGGGTACACCTCAAATACTGACTTGATGATGCTTGCATTTCTATCGCTTATAAGACCTAATCCACAAACATTTGGTATAACGGTTCTCAGCATTTTGAAAAACCAGGTCCAAATAACATCTTTCTCACTATCAATCACACCAAATACAATGGTGGTAATGATGATGATTAGGATCCTGAGCTATTGCAAAAACTAACATACCACTATATACAGTCTTAAGAAAAGTTGCATCCACAACTATCATTTTCTACATTGCCCTAAACCCTTCAATGCTAGCTCCCAAAGCAATCAATAGGTATTTGAATCTTTTTCCGGCATCCAATTCTTCACTTGTTACTGTCCCAGGATTAACCTTCTCTAGCATGTACAAATAAGAATACAAAATCTTGTAGCTCTGTTCAGGACTCCCTCGCACATTATTAACATGTTGTTTTTTCCCTCTCAAGGCAGTAGAGTAGGAACAATGCAAACCAAGTCTTCCTTTAACAATACTCATGATGTTTTTAGGAGACGGGGGTCTCCAATTGACCTAGATAGTCTTTATGCAAAATAGATGCTACTAGTCGTGGTGTGCTTTTCTGTTTACTATTGCTTGTAGTCTCAACAGACCGGGAGCATATATGCATCTTTCTGTATACTCTGACACTAGAAAATATGTTTTCTTAATTTTTGCAACTCATAAATACCATTTACAACCTTGTGAAGCTTGACGGCAGTGTAGTATAAGTTGTTTTGTGTCCGACTTAAAAGTTTGGACCCCAAAATAGTTTTTATTTGCAGCTTTATAAACTAAATCTTGCACTACCTCCTTAGAACTAAAATCTTGATCTATTTTAAGACCTGTACAATCTTCACATTCTTTTACATACTGACTTTCTTCTACAAAACGTGGAAGCTCAACATACTCATACCTAGCATCCAAACTGTCACCACAAGGTTATCCATCGGGATATCCACAGCTGCAATTTTGTTACGTGAAACATTCTCACAATCTTCATTAACAAATTATCATTAACATCATTCTCCATCAGCTCTTCAAAAATCGGCTCATTGTGTTGTTCTGCTGTTTCACCCTCTCTGAAAATAGTAAGGATTCCTGCATTATCTACAGCATCAACAATGCCATTTGAAATCAGCTCCCCATAATTCGGACCAAATGAACCTCCTTGCTCCGCTCTTGAAAGTTTGATGCATCGAGATATTTGGAATATTTCCAAATATTATTATTATTTAGATATTTTCCTTATTTATTTATATTTATACTTTAATGTTTATCTTTTAGAGCTTTCTAGAATATTCTAAGTATATAGATTTTTATGCATTATTATAAATAGCCTTCTGAGGCCTCATATTGTATTAAGTTGTTGATGAATTTATTAATTAAAAAATTTTAAAGAGGTTTTGTTAAACCACTATGAAGAGTATTCACAAATCTTAGAGTTTTTGCGAAAGCCTTGAGAGGAGGACTCTCAAACCCTAGTTATCCGGGTATTCTCAGAATCAGCGGATCTCTAGTTCAAGCTTTCGCTACATCAGTTGGTATCAGAGCTGTGTCTCTTTCAAATATCGATTCTGGATCATTTACCATGTCGCTTGGATGCCATTATCACACGGATTAAAATCCGTTTAGTACTACCTTTCAATTTATCTTTTGAAAACAGCATGTGACGGGAACATAATCTTTTCAAAATCCAATTTGAGACAAACTATACTAAATAATATATATATATATATATATATATATATTATAGTAATAGAAAACTAGACATATAGAATATTACATAAAATTTTAATTTGAAGTTTTTTATTTTTTTATGATGTTACCAACTTGTTATTATATTTCATATCATTAAAAATTACAGTTTTATATGAATCAAAAGCTTATAGTTAATTTTTATTTTATTATTACTAGGTTGTTAATGTTTAAAGGATTATATACGTTGGTTTTTCGATTTTTAAGGTTTTAATTATTAAGTAACACAAATAGAAGTTTGTTTTTAATTGCTTCTCGGGTATTTTATAGATGATGTATAATGGACAGATAAGTTTTAATTTTTATAATTGTTATGTTTTAGTTTTGGAAACTCTCGTTCTCATCTTATTTCATCCTATCTCATTCCGGTCTCGTCCTAAATTTTAAATGAGAAACAAATATGACATCTCTTTTGTTCTCAAATTTCTGTCCTGTTCTCATTCCAGCCAAATTCCATCGAAATTCTTGTTTGTCCATCCCTAAGCCCTCCATCCACACAAAGGGACAACTAGACTACACACTCTTATTTTTCATTATTCGGTTTCTTGAGTATATATTACATCTACTGTGAAAATGATCATTTTCGACCCGTACAATCCGTAAAGTGCCCTTTCCAATTTGTACAATAAGAAAGTGCTAATATATATCCGAACACTAAATGATATGATCCTAGGTGAGGATCAAGTCCTTGAATGCTCTCCAAGAGGTTGTGATGGATTGAGTGATGATGAGTGATGCGGAAGAGATGAAAAGTTGTTGACACAAGGGTAAGATCCGAAGGATCTTGGGGATTGTTGCGAAACTTCCAAAGGGATGGTGAACCTTTAGACTTTCAGACTTGTTCTGTACGTGGGTGAAGACCCTAGACGTGATGAACAAGGGGTGGATCGAAGTGAAACTTCCTACGAGTTGTGACAGACCCTAAGACTATCGAGCTTGCTTTGGTGAGGATGAAGATCCGATCACTATAAGCAAAGAATGATCAAACAAGTTCCAGAGAGTTTTGAGAATATGAAAAGAGTTTGATAACTTAGAAATTAAGCATTACAAGAGTTTAAATCAGCCAAAGAGTAAAGGAGAGAATCTCGAGAATTACATAGCATTAAAACCAAAGTTTAAACAAAGAAAATGACTCTTCATGTCTTCAAGTTTCGGCTGAATCTTCTTATTGGACTTGGGCTGCTTCATTTGGATAAGAGATAGAAGTGGGCTTAAGCTTTATCAAGAGGCTGATGAGTGAGTGATATGGCTTACCTCATTAAAAACCTTATTTGGAAAACCCAATGGGACAAAACCAAATGAAGGGAAAAAGAGTGTAAGTCATATCACCTCTCTTGATAAATGTTTAGGTGGCTTGGATCATAACCATTGTAGCTGGATTAGCACAAACTGCTCCGGAATGGTGTTGAGAAGATGTTTGCAAAGTTGTCTTGAATTGTTGAAGTGATCGTCTTAATATTCCCGGATCAAACGTTGTTGTTGAGCTAATCCATTTCTTCTTAGCTTCCTCGGCTACAAGCTGCTCCGGTTCAAGCTTCTCCTTCACTGTGCTTGGCATGATCACATCACTAAAAAACTTTAAATTTCAGACCCAAACTAATAACTTCATACCTATTTTGTAGTCGTCTTTAACGGATATGAGTTAACCGTTACGGTTGCTGCCTCAGCTGACACGGATTGGATTATGTGGCATTAAACAATGTCCTTTTGCTATTTGGGGTTCAATTTTAAAAAAAAAAATTAGGTTACCCGAGGCTCGAACCCTCGACTTGAACCTTTTAAGGCTTACCTTTTACTGGTTAACTACAACCATCGTACGTGTATAACCCAAACTTTTAAATTTATAAGCCTAAACCTTAAGAAAATCATTTTCAAAAAAATTAGGTGAACCCAGGGTTTAGCAACCATCGCCTTTTTTTTTCTCCTACTACTTAAGTACAACATAAACATTTATACTTATAAACCTAAAACATTTTATGTCTTTGATTTATAAATCTAGGGTTCCTAAACACCATGTGTCACCGCTGCATTGTATAGCCATCAAGAACATCCCGCTTTGATGAATCATCTGAGAGAATATTCCGGCGAAAGGTGTTGGCAACACAGCCGGAGACGGCGAGAGAATTAATTCCTTATGCATGACCACCAAATTTAGCTGCTTCTTCCATCGCCATTATGATTTCAACCATCACCAAATTTAGTCAATCTTTGATTCTTTCTGCGATGATGATTCGGCGGCAAAGATTTTCTATCATGATTGATTGAAGACGATGATGAAAAAAAATAGAAGAAATCAAAATCTGATGGTTTTTGTGTGTTTCAGTGTTTATGTTGCAGTTGCAATATATAAAATCGGAGAGGACGCTCCATATCTTTTTTTTGGTATTAGGAAACAAAAATATTATTTTCCTTTTTTCGAAGGTACATCATACAATTGGCTAACTGTATTTTTCAAGGTTTTCTTTTTTCTTTTGGCGTTTTCCTCGAATCAGGCAGCGGCGGAGATGTTTCACCAGTGGCGAGGCTAGCTGCGATGGAGAATGCTAGTCCGAGAGGAGGAAAAGAACTGGCTGCGAGAGATGACACAATTGAAATCACGATAGTGATGGAAGAAGGAAGTGAATTTGGTGGTTATGCACAGGAATACTTTCGCTGTCTTACGTTATGTTGCCAACATCTTCTGTCGAAATATTATCTCCGATGATTCATCAAAGCGGGATGTTCTCGCTGGCTATACGATGCGGCGGCGGCGCAAGGTGTTTAAGAACCCTAGATTTATCAAATCGAAGACATTAAATGTTTTAGGTTTATAACTATAAATGTTTATGTTATACTTGATGATAGTTGTGGGTCAACTAATAATTAGCGTGCAAAAAAGTGTTAAGGGTTGAGGGTTTGAGCCATGAGTTCTCCAAATATTTTTTTAATTGATTTTCTTAAGGTTTAGGCTTATAAATTTAAAACTTTGGGCTATACACGTAAGATGGTTGTAGTCAACCAGTTAAAGTCAAACCTAAAAGGTTCAAGTTCGAGGGTTCGAGCCTTGGGTAATCCAATTTTTTTTTTAAATTGAACCCCAAACAGCAAAAAGATGTTGTTAAATTATTAGTTTGGGTTTGAAATTTGAAGTTTTTTATTATTTCGGCATATATTAGTGCTGTCTGATTGTACAGGTTGGAAAATGCACTTTGCAGATTGTATGGACCGAAAATGACACTACATTATTGGTGAATTTTTTTTATCGTTTTTTCTTGAAGCCTACTGAATTGATTGATAAACTGAATACATGGGCTGAAGTACACACCAACGGACTCATCAAGGAGATTCTTACACACGAAAGAGATTCTATCGAAAATTATCCGTAACAATACACTTATTCTAGCAAATGAAGTGTATTTCAAAGGAGCATGGAGAAGAAAATTTGATGCAAATTTGACAAAAGATAATGATTTTCATCTTCTTGATGGTAACACAGTGAAAGTCTCTTTCATGTCCAATTACAAGGATCGGTATCTAAGAAGCTATGATGGTTTCCATGTTTTGCGCCTCCCTTATGTAGAGGATCAACGTCAATTCTCAATGTACATTTATCTACCAAATGAGAAAGACGGATTAGCTACTTTACTTGAGAAAACAAGCTCAGAACCAGGGTTTTTTGATAACCATGTCCCACTTCACCATATATCAATAGGTGCTTTCAGAATTCCAAAGTTTAAATTCGCTTTCGATTTTAAAGCTTCAGATGTTTTAAAAGATATGGGGCTGACTTCGCCCTTTAGCACGGAAGGTAGTTTAACTGAAATGGTTGAATCGTGTGATAACTTGTTGGCTCAAGCATTATTCATAAAGCTTGCATTGAAGTGGATGAAGAAGGAACTGAAGCTGCAACCATCACTGTTGCCATCATGACTGTTCAATGTTTTATACAGAAACTGGATTTTGTAGCTGACCATCTATTTCTGTTCACGGTGAGAGAAGACAAGAGTGGAGTGATTTTGTTTATCACATTTTGTAAATATTGGATCTTGCAACAGTTTCCAAACTCAATACTTTGAAAAGGTCCCTCTTTTGTTGAACATGTCATATAACATCAGGGGTGAGCAATCATTCCAAACTGAATTTATTGAACCACACTGAACCAGAATTTTGATGATTCGGTTTGGTTTCAGTTTCAACCTGAAAACCAAAAACTCAATTCTGTTAAACCGCTGTCATTTCGTCGAACACCTTATAAGCAATGTTTGCTTATACTAATATTTTAAAGAAAAACTTACAGAGCTACAAACAAACACTGGTTTAAATCGAGAATCAAAACCACAAGTTAGATCAAACAATGACTAATCTAACCAAAACCCTCTAAAAGCCACACCTCTTTCTTTTCTTTTTTTTTCTCTAATGACAGATTTCAGTGAAGAAGAGATTTGTTTTCAACGTTTATCCTCAGATCCGCTGAAATCAAGAATGAAGGATAAAGCTCTGAGAAAAAAACAAGGTTCACCTGAATCCCTATTACTCTCTATCCTCAATTACTTGTTTCTAAATTCTCAAAAGCTCGATTCATATTTGCCCAAAACAACGTATTCAGATGCGTCTAGGTTTATAGGTAGATTAAATTTTGCTAAAGTTGGAAACTTTACTTCAAAAACCAATGAAGCTGTAGCTAAAGGCAATGACTTTGATACTCGGTAAGGACAAGAACTTTGTAGATACTGTTTTAATTAGAACATCTGAGTTTAAATTACATGTTTTTGGGATATAATTAGGAGTAAATCTGTAATTATTGAGGCAAGAGTGGGATTAGATGTTAAGAATCTTCTCAAATCTGCATTAGCTGGAGGAATCTCATGTGCCTTCTCTGCTTTTTTAATGCATCCAGTGGACACTGTTAAGGTAATAATAATAATAATCTCTTGACTTAGCTTGAGTTCTTGTTTAGTGCTTATGATAATATCTCATTTGGTTTTTGGATTGTTGAGACACAAGTTCAAGCATCAACAACATTGTCTTTTCTGGAAATAATGTCAAATATTCCTGAGATTGGCGCTAGAGGTTTATACAAAGGCTCTATTCCTGCAGTTGTTGGTCAATTTGCAAGGTTTCATCTCTTATTCTCTACATTGGGGTTTTTAAATATAACCTATAAAAATCATTGTAATCTTAGCTGTTGGTTCGATATTGCAGCCATGGTTTAAGAACGAGTATATATGAAGCTAGTAGACTCGCATTACCCCTCGTTGCTCCTGGTCTTCTCGATATTCAAGTTATTCAAAGCTTCAGTTTACAACTGTATGGTACATTATGTTTTCATTCCTTTTGAATTTTGTTTTTGTTCTTCATTCTTTTATAGGTTCAGTCAATCGCGTCTTTTTTTGGTACGGTTTTGGGGACAACATTGCGAATACCGTGTGAAGTGTTGAAACAACGGCTACAAGCCAACCAGTTTGATAACATAATAGAAGCTACGATTTTAACTTGGCAACAAGATGGGCTCAAAGGACTCTTTCGTGGGACCGGTGTTACCCTTCTACGCGAGGTTCCCTTCTATGTTGCTGGTATGGGACTTTACAACGAATCAAAGAAAGTGGTAGAGAGACAATTAAAGAGAGAGCTAGAGCCGTGGGAAGCTATCGCGGTTGGAGCTTTGTCGGGTGGTTTCACAGCTGTCTTGACAACGCCATTTGATGTGATTAAAACAAGAATGATGACGGCTCCACAAGGCATGGAATTGTCGATGTGGATGGCTGCTTATTCCATTCTGACACATGAGGGTCCTTTGGCTTTTTACAAAGGAGCTGTTCCAAGGTTCTTTTGGACTGCTCCTCTTGGAGCCTTGAACTTAGCTGGCTATGAACTTCTTCAAAAGGCTATGATCAGACCTTTAAATCAATCAGTTAATAGTGATTGACTTTTTGGTTAACTACACACATTGCTGCTAATGGACTATCATTTTTTCACATGTATTGATTGTTTATATTTTCTTATTCGACTATGGATTACTCTTGAATCCTGATTTCTTAAATGCGAAACTGATAATGAGAAAGAAACAACTCGGCTAATATGTTTCCATTGGTAAGATAACATGTATAATCGTCGTCCAAAAATAAAAATAAAAAGTAATATGTATCATCGTCCATCCTCAGATACCTAGTTCATAGCTCTTCTCACACATTTGCAATTTGTGAAGACTATCCATATTGGAAGATGGGAATTATTGGAAAAGAACCTTGATTAAGTAGTATATCATGTTTTAAATTTTGTTAGGCGCTAGTGGGACGTTTGAGTTAAGCTTAGCGCCTAATCAAATAAATGGAAAATAATTGAGAATTTGTTTTTGACCATTTTACTAAGGAAAGGTATATAAAGTATTTATTGTGATTAGACCATTTCCAATAGCAAGTCAAATTTCCCTTCTTATATTCTTTTCACATCATTTTATTCTCTTTCCACATCATTTCATTTTTTTAATTCACACTCAACTCTACAATAGCAAGGCAAATCAATATTTTTTCTTCCAACTCATTTTCTCTTTCCTCTACATCATTTCATCATATATCAAACTATATTTATTTATTTTATCTTTAAAATCACAATAAATAATTTTATAACTTAAAAAAATTAAATGATATATAATGTTTATTTTTAATTAGAGTTTATTAATATATAAAAATATATAATTTTAATATTTCGAATGATATATTCATTTTCTAAATAAACAAACAACACTAGTTATTATTAATAAAACAAACCAAACATACATAATTCATTGAAATCGTACAACAAAACAAACACCAAACATTAATAAACTTAGAAATAAATATTGATATTTTTAATTGAGGGTTGCTCCAAATCTTTGCCAAATGTGCTCGTCGAGATCCTTCTTCAATTGAATATGTTGACCCCTATCACGTAAATTGGCTCTAACATGAAAATTCGATTCTGATCGGCCTTGCACATGAACTTCAAATTGTGGCAATATTTGGGTGTCGACGTTGATCGAGGAGCTTGATGCAGAATTATTTGATGGTTCGAAGTCGATATTTTCCCAGTTCCGCGAATATGTATCACGTTCATCCTCCACTATCATATTATGTAAAATAATGCAAGTCTGCATTATTTTACCTAATACCTCGATATCTCACATTCTAGATGGTTGGCGAATAATAACAAATCGTGCCTGGAGAACACCGAATGCTCGTTCCACGTCCTTCCTACATGATTCTTGCTGTTTGGCAAACAGTTGTGCTTTGTCGCCTACGTGAATTTGAATTGACTGGACGAAGAGAGGCCATTTAGGATAGATTCCATCGGCAAGATAGTATGTGCGATTGTACTGCCGACCATTTACGCTGAAGTTCACCTCCGGAGCTTCACCGGAAATGATGTCGTCAAACACCGGTGATCTATCGAGTACGTTAATGTCGTTCAATGTACCAGGAAGCCCAAAAAAAGTATGTCATATCCACAAATAATACGACGCTACAGCCTCAAGAATGACTGTTGTTGAGCCTTTGTGTCCACTAGTGAACTGTCCATCCCAAGCCTTGGGGCAATTCTTCCATTTCCAGTGCATGCAGTCAATACTACCAATCATTCCGGGGAAACCACGATCCTGACCAACTTGGAGTAACCTCTCCAAATCTGCCACATTTGGTTTCCGTAAATATACATCTTGAAACAAGGTAATTATCCCTTCACAAAACTTTTTTGTACACTCGAGTGCGGTGCTTTGTCCAATCTTCACATACTCGTCACATGCATCAGTTGGGCAGCCATATGCGAGCATGTAGAGGGCAGCTGTGCACTTTTGGACAGGAGAAAGACCAGGCTTCCCAGAATTATTGCGTCTTTGAGTGAAGTAGACGTCGTAATATGATAAAGATTCTACAATTCGTAGAAATAATAGCTTTTTCATTCGATATCTTCTGCGGAATTGCATATCGGTGTAAGTGCATGACTCATCAAAGTAGTCGGACATGATCCCTATAGATATAATTTTTGGAATGTGATATTTCATTTCTTCTTTGCAGTTCCTCAAGAAGTTCTTGTTGCCTTTTGATTAGAGATTCTTCTAACTTCCACTGTTGTTCAAACTCTTCGAGGTTAAACAAATTTGGTGGTACATCCATTGGAAGATAGGAAGAAGAAAGTATGAATGTTTGGAGTGAGTTATGTTAATGTGATGTGAACTACCATTTTTATAATGAATGAGTTTTAGACTCCAACCAGTTTACTTAACTAAATTGAATATGTAGATAAGACTTGGAGTATGATGAATTATTATGCTCGTGGTTCTGATCAGTTATTCAAAATTTGAATTAATATTTGCAGTGAATGGTCACATCTTGTCTGAAGTAGTGGGTCTGATTAATTATTCAAAATTTGAATTAATCTTTGTAGAGAGTAGTCATATCTTATCGGATAGTGGATCTGATCAATTATTCAAAGTTTGAGTTAATATTTACAGTGAGTGGTCACATCTTGTCGGAAGTAGTGGGTCAGATCAATTATTCATAATTTGAATTAATCTTTGTAGAGAGTAGTCACATCATGTCAGAAGCAGTGGGTCTGATTAATTATTCATAACTAACGGCCACAATTTATTTCGACAAACATATAATTGTAAATTTAGAACATAACATATTCAAACTAACGGCCAAACAACGCATTTGTCAAGATCATGTAGGCTTCTTCCTCTGCATCATCATGAGATTTGTTATGCAGTTGGATCCACAACTCCATGTTCTTAGAACGTGCAACTTCGTTCTGGCTAGCAGACAACTCTAAGATAGCTGAAAGAGTGTTTGTCCTGTTTTGTTGAAGGTTTTTATGAATTGAAGCTAAACTGGATAACTCTTCCTCAATGGCATGCTTTGATTTTCTGGTAGAAGATGATTTACTGGAAGAAGCCCTAGCTTTCTTCTTTGTTGCCTCCCTACCTACTGGATGAACAAAGGACTCTAATGGTGATTCAACATCATCACTACCACTTTTTCGCTTAGAGCCACTACTACCAGATTCATTGGATCCCAGTATATATTTGGGATGATGGTAAACCAATTTCCATTCATCCACATAAGCAAACCAAGAACCTTCTTTTGCTTCGTACAAACCAAGAGCATTTGTTATGTAGTCATCATCAGAAAAACCACTACGCCTCTCTCTGGTTGCACTACTATAACAACCAACAAAGGTGCAAATTTTCTTGTTCAAGTCACGAAAATGACTTTGGCATTTTGTTGCGGTGAACATTTTTCCACTGTTTAGTAGCGCTTTGCTGTCTTCAGAACTCCAACTAGTGTAACTAGTCCTCTTCTTTGCTGATTTTGGGGTTGGTTGAAGAAAAATATTAGGAGTATCTCCGCCAACCTCTTCCAAGGATATTTGGGTAGAAAATTGTGGAGTATCAGTCGATTCACTACTAAAACCGGTTGGCTCGTTAGTTGGTTGACTGATAGGATAGTTTGAAACGTTGGTGTTTCCTGGAACTGGTGGGTAGCCATATGGCATATATGAATGATTGTACGGGTATTGCATGCCAAAATTTGGTGGCATCATATATTGCATTTGAAAATTCGGATGCATTCCCGAATTCATAGAATTTTCTGGGAGTTGTGTATTTGGATTTGGTTGTTGTATGTTTGGATTTTGAGGGTTTGGGTTTTGAGGATTTGGAAAACCATAATTTGGTAGGAAATTGTAATTGCGAGATGGATCCATAAGGATGTTGAAAATTGAAAAGAAAAAAAAAATACCGAAGAGAGTGACAATGTAGGAGAAGAAATGAAAAAGAGTGTTAAACTTGAGATTTTTTTTTGTGTCCAAATGATATAAACGTAGGTTCTATTTATAGATGATAAAAAATAAAAAATAATGGTATAATTTTTTTTATTATTTTAATTAATTATTGGGTAAAAATAATATTTAAAAAGAATAGAAATTTAAATTATGCAGGACCGATCAAAATTTCATGGAAGGCAAAATTTGCTTTTGTTGAATTATTTGGCATTTTGCTTTTTGGATTTGCCTTGCTACTACACATAAAAACACTTCATTTCCCTTCCTATTGCATATGGTCTTATGGATAATGAATCTGTTTGGTCTATTGGTTAGAAGCGGGAAGGTATGTCTTCATGTACAGTACATGTGTTCAAGTATTACTTTATTAACCTGATAATTTATTTAATAAAATACAAAATCGTCAGTTTCATCCATTTACTTTTTTTTCTTGTTATGAATAACTAAATATGATAGATTCTTCAAGTTATTATCGATTTCAAACTTAAAATGATGAACTAACCGATTATAGTCTAACCACGCCAGTTTAGAACCATCAAACGCATTTCCGCCGCTTCCGCAAGTGCCTCAGCCGCGTTTTTTACACGAATAGTTTATAAAGTACATATGTCAATCTACTAATTGTCAATTGATTTTGAGTTGAAAACTCATAACCTTTAACATAATTCTTTGCATAAATAGCGAACGGGATAGAGAGAAAAATACAATGATTGTAAATCTGACCATATTATGAACCGACCCACTTTTCGGATCACTGGATTAGCGGATCAACTCGGATTGACTGTGATTCAATAGATTAATGATTTTTTCCCGACATATTAATGATTTTCTATAGATCATTATATAATTTTCCAATTTTTGGTTTTGAATGAACACCGTCCCGCACAATACGGGATGATTTCAATAGTAACGATTAACAAACATCTCTACATATATGTATATATATATATATATGTTTGTTACTATTAGAATTATACCCTATTTTTCTGTAGTCGTTCCACACGTCTCCACTTAGAGGCTAATAATGCATCACATCAACCAATATTAGTTACTTTCATCATTATTCCACTTATTTTCTTTAAACGGCATTGTAATTTTTTTTATATCAAAATCTAAAGAATTACAAACAACATATTTTATCAAATTTATTATAATTTATAAACAACAAAAAGAAAAATTAGAAAATTTAGTTAACATATTTCATCAGCCAGTAAACTGGATCACCAGTTCTATTGGGCTTTTTTGGATTTTTCCTGATTTATAATTAATGAATTTTACCAATAGACCCTAATCAAATTAGTGATTGGATCATCAATTATACCTATCTGACCATATATCTATATCGGGTCTCAAAATTACAAATGCTTTAAAATCATTTCAAAACCCCAAAATAAATAGAAATAACTTTTGGTGATATCTTATTTAGCAAGGTATTGGTAAAATACCGGGAACCAAAGAACCAAACTGGATGTGGGCCAAAAAAAGGGTATTGAATCAAATCCAAAACTTACAAAATACCCGATAGATCTTAAACTTCTATATCCAAAGAATCCGAACCAAGAATTGAATTGATACATGAAATATCCAAAATACAATTATATATCTAAAAATATTAATTTATTTAGACTTGATATAACCGAGTAACCCAAAATTAAAATTACAAACATGTAGATAACCGAAATATTCTTAGTTATACTTGTGAAAATTTACAAAAAACTTTATTCAAATTTAACCATTTTCTTGGGTTTTTGATGTTTCGGGTACCAAAAACCGATCTAAAATTAAACTAAACTTATATTAGTACTTATATGGATCCTAACATCCTAAATCCAGAAGTTCTAAAAACAATCGATTTCTATCCAGAATCGAACTGAATACCCGATTGCTTGGACCTAATTCTTTTTATTTTGATAAAGGACATTCTATTGAAGGTGCAGATGGAAGTGTTACAGCCAGGGGCGGACTCACATGGAAAAATGTAACTTCAATTGACCCCGGTTAAATAATATAAATTAAATTTTTAGTTGTTTTAACATTATAACTGTAGTTCATTTGGTTAATATGTCTACAATTGCATGTCATATCCACGGTTCCAGCCCCCTTTCTACCTATTTGGTTGTTTATTTTGTTCCCCTTTAAAAAAACTGACACATTGTGAACTTTTTTTTTTTTTTTTATCGTCACACATTGTGAACTTACTTTACATAAATACTTTTCATTTTTATAAGAAAGTCTTTATTACTTTCCTTAAAATGTTTAGAAATAGTTACATGTACTTTTTTATTCTCTAGATTAAAACTAAATATATATATATATATATATTTTGATAAACAATAGTTGTTTCTTTACTATCTAGTTTTAATTTTGCTGTTGATTATATTTTTTTTGTTTTTGCAGTTCAAGTATTTTACAAGATAAGAATTAAATGTATCTTCTAAACATTTTCTTGACAATATGCAGTATTTGTATTGTTTTATACTTAGTTTAATTTGGATACCTTTTAAAATATTTTTAAACAATTTATTGTTTTCAATATTATTTGAGTTAGTTAGTTTTCTATTAATTTGAAAACACATGAATTTCTAATATTGTATGTAATATTTATTTTCTGAAAGTCAAATATAAAATAATTAAATAATAGTTAATTTAAATTATAACTCTGATACAAATATTTTCTAGGTCCGCCGCTAGTTACAGCAGGAAAAATTAGTACATAAAAATAACATAAGAGGTAAAAATCAATATGGACCTCCAATTTTAGATGTCTATGACGAGTAAAAAATAAAGTTAATCGAAGTTCAGGGTGATGAAGATCCGTTGATGACCTGGACAAACTCGGTTGGTGCAAGCTTTTATTTTTTCAACGAAATTAATCAAAACGACGATGATACATGTACGGATCTGGAGAAGCAAAGTGCAAATTGTCCTTCATGTAAAAAGCATCCGATTGTGATCTGATCTCCTAAAGGTAACGTGAAACACAAGGAAACAAATTCTCAGTTTATTGGAACGTGTCTACTTATTGATAATTGGAAAATTAACGTGACTGATGTGGAAAAAAAATTATATTCTTTTATCTGAAGAATTTTATGGAAGATAGGTTAGAACAAAAGAAAGGAAAGCATTAGGTGCCTTCAGCGGAGGAAGTTTTGGAATCGAAGACCACGGCTAAGATTCGAGGACGAATTTTCTTCTACTGGGAGAGAATGATGCATATATATATTTGGATATCTTCCAAATATCTTTATTATTTATTTTATAATTTAGATAATTTTCTTTTATTATTTTATGGATTTTTTAGGGTTTTTGAATTTGTTATAAGTAAGCCGTTTATGCCAACTTTGTATTCAGTTTTGATATTAATTAATAAAATTGAGATTTGCCTTTTTGTTATTTGTTTCGATCGGTAGATCTATAGAGATCTCAACGAATCTAAGAAGACGTAGGATTCGGTATTTGTAGAGAATCAATGAATTCCTCACGTTCTCTCGTTTTACGATATTTCTGTGGAAACTAACATATCTGAGAAATCCTAATTTTTTGGTATTCTAAGAAATCAACGGATTTCTAGCCTATCTTATAGCTTCCGCCTCATCAAAGTTGCTCCACCCTTAGATTATTTTCTAAATCATTGAATAACTCCACATGCAAAACATATTTAAGTCCCTCTTTATCCAATGACCTTATAAAAACATATACATCCTCGTCATCTACAATATATGACTCTCTCCATGACTCTCTCCAGTCTTTAGATAGACTGTAACTCAATTTCAGCTTCCCTGAGGTTTCATGTATTGCAATCTTTCTGCAGATCTTATCTACTAACACCGAATAAGTTATCTCTTCCAAAGATGAAGGTCTTTAACAATATAACGTATATAGAATTTTTTGAAATCTAGTCAATCTTCGTGTGACTGTTCTTGTAACACCCGTGTTCTGAAAAGAGGAATTTAATAATTATCGGTAAAAATAATTATTTTTGGGTAAATCTGATTGGTTTTTATTTGAGGGAATTGTGTGGAAAACAAATCAAGGGGTAGATTTGAAAAGATCAGGAAGTTGTGGGGTCGATTTGAGAAGATTAGGAAGTTGAAGGCTAAATTAAGGAAATTGAGAAGTTGAGGGACTTCAGTGAAATTTTGAGAAAAATCAAACCCTAAGAATCTCTTTAAGTTGTTGTCGATCTCTAGCTAGGCATGACCAAAATCTAACCGTGACCGTATTTCGGATCGTAACCATTCCGTTTTCGACCGTAACCTTATTAAATGGTTAATAACCGTAACCGTTAACCGTAAAAATATATTAGTTACGGTTAAAATAAATTATTAACCATAACCGTTAATTAACCGTAACCGTATAAAACTGTTGGTTAACCGCATGATATAACCGTAAAATTATAACTGTAACCATTTTTTAAATAAAACAAAATGTATATATAATCAATTATAGTAATAATTATTAGTTAATATATCATCATCTAGTTCTTTTAATATAAGTAATATTATTTTTTTATAAAACATCATTGATATTAATGTTTATCATTATTCAAATAATTGAATTATATTTAACTGTATATAACCGTAACCGTTTTTAACCGTAACCGTTTTAATCGTATATTAAATGGTTAAGGTTAAGGTTAAACAAAAATTTTAACTATAACTGGTGGTTAATTATCTGTAACTGTCATAACAGTAACCGTGGTCATGCCTATCTCTAGCCCATGTTCTCCAAGTTTGCTTGTCGGCTCCATCGTGAAATCAAGAGAGAAAGGGAGAGCTGTGTAAGGCGAGACAAAGAGGAGAATAGAGGAGCTGTGCTTTGAGGCGTGGCAAAGAGAAGAAGAGTGAGAGCTGAGCGTTGGCTGAGATTGCCGTGAGTGAGAAGTCGGGTCTCTCTCTCCATCTAATCCTTCATCACAGTAAGAATCTCCCCTCCACCTTAATTATTTTGATGTTGTCGTTGTTGATGACATTGTCGTGATATTGGTTGTCAAAAATGACGCTGTCTGTGTGTGGTGATGGTGACGTGATGGTGTTGATCGCGTGGCTGTGTCGTAGAGGTGGTGGTTTCATGTTGGTGCTGGTCGTTGGAGATGGTAACTTTGAGCGGTGCTGTTACTTGGGTGCCGTGACGGTGTTGAACGGTGACGTCCAGTGGTGGACCCAGAAATTTTTTTTACCGGGGTTAAAAACAAAATGGGCTTTGGGTCTTGCAATTGCTGGAATTTTTTTAAAAATAAGTTAATGGGTTCAAAAGGTAAATGAGCTAAAAAAACCTAAAGTTTATTGGGTTCAAAGTTGATTTTCAAAAAAAAAAAAAAAATTTATATACACAAATTTTTTTTTTTTTTTTTTTGTGGGGTCAGCTGACCCCACTCCACTACACATGGATCCGCCCCTGGTACTGACGTCGGTGATGGTATTTGGCGTCGTGAAATCGTTGATCGTGACGGGTGGTGTTTGTGTTTCAGATGATAATGATGCCGAGGCAGGTTTAGTTCGTATAACACCTAAAGAAAGTGCTAATATTGATCTTAGTACATCACTAGTTAAGGCTGAGGGTGGTGACATAGTATTGTCAAAGCCTAATACTGATTTGAAATCTGAAATTACTTCTGCTCTCGTACCTGATGGTGAACGTGTATGGGAAGGTGCACTCCAGTTCAGTGCTTCTTCTGTGAGCTCTGTCATCGGTCTTCTAAAAAGGTCTGTAATCAATGGTTCCATGAGTGTTAGACCCTTAATATGTTCTCTCTCCCACTTATTTGTTCTATTCTAGTGTTTATCAATTACAAGATTATCTGAATTTATAACCTTCTTGTTTGTTTCATGTCATCCACAGAGATTTATTCGCATTATAGGATAATATGTTGTGTCAAAGTTCATACACTTACTGATACCACGTTTAGTCGTTTGCTAACCTAATTTTACTCTTGACAGTGGCGAAAAGACTACTAGTAAAGAGTGGTCTATGATGCTTGAGATAAAGGGTAGAGTCAGATTAGATGCATTTGACAAGTTCGTTCGAGAGCTCCCAAATTCCAGTAGCCGTGCTGTAATGGTATTAATTTACACGTTTCCCTCTATCATTATTTTCACTGTTTATATCCACACTCTTCTTGTGCACATTCACATGCATTGAAAATTGTCTGCTTAGTTGTGTCTGATGATTGTTTAAAGTTTACACATTCTGTGTTTGAGCCCCTGATAAACTATTAACTTCTGTCATGGTTAACCGACCTGATGATCAAACTTTTTTTGAATTCCCGAGCATCTAGTTAGAAGCATTAAGGAAAGAAGAAGAGAAGTTTAACGGCTGATACTGATTTGTGAATGATGAAGAAAAATACATCTTGTGAATTTCAATAAAGATATATGGACTTGCTAAAAATGTTTTCACCAGAACAATGACAAAGCCTATATTTCTTGAATAGGCCTCCATATTCCAATAAAACTAAAAACATGTTTGTTCTTACATACCTTGCTTTTGTATTTCAGTATTTCTCATGGGTACTTACATACCTTGCTTTTGTATTACAGGTTATGTCTTTCGTCCGCAGAGAAGAGTGCTCAAAGATAGAACAAGAGAACATTTCCGAGGTATGAGCATTAGTGGTTAACTAAGATTCTGTGTATAGGGGTGTTGGGTTTACTTCTCTATATTCAAAAAAATGAATCCGACCCAAAAAAAATGAAAATAAAAAAAAGGGTCAAAACTTATATTATTTGAAAATTTAAAATATATTTGATTCAAACCTGACCCAAAACCAAATTTGTAGGTCTTTGTTTGGTTACTATTGTAAACCGAAAACCCTAATTGAATCCGGATTGAACACCTTAAATTTCTGGAGTACAATATCATATTAGTTAGTGGTTATGTTGATGTCTGGATTTGTAACAAATTTGGTAAATTTGGTTTTACAATTACACAGGTGGTGGATTCATACGCTAAAGATGAGAGGGTGGGTTTTGCAGAACCGGCTTCAGGAGTTGAGCTGTACCTTTGTCCAACCCGCGGCAGAACCGCTGAGATTCTAAGGAAGATTGTTCTGAGAAACCAACTCTATTTCTTGAATTCTTTAGATGTTGATGGTCTTATAGGTGTTGTTGTATGGAGAAGACCACAATTTAAAAAACCACCACTCTCTAACAACTCTCACAAGAAGTACAACCATGAAAAGGGTTTTTCATTAACCACCACACTTAATACATCTCGTTACAGTAAAATGCTACAGGTCAACCATGATGATGGTAGTGATTTGCCGCCGGGGTTTGGTCCAATGGCCATGGCTGGGAATGATGATGATAACTTGCCTGAATTTAACTATTTTTCAAGTGGAGATGCTGCCAAGAACCGAACGAGTCGGTGCGAATCTGTAAGAGAGCTTATTCATAAATATGGAAAATCAGAACCTTTGTGGAACCAAAGTTTTAATCACGATGACAACGACATATTACCAGAGTGGCAATCTCAGCCGAACCCGAGTCATGGACTTAATTATGTAAATGGTGGCTCGATAGTTAGACAACGGAATGAGTGGTGGCCTCATGAGACTAATGAAGGAAGATATCAAGTGTTCTTTTTTCTTTAAGCTTAACAATTTTCTTTTTTCTTTTTGGAAGCATGTATTAGTGTAAATGCTCTTCAAAATTGAGTGATATTATTTTTTTCTAGAGTCAACGACAACATTTTATTCAAAACAGACATTCGTCGACACGTAATCAGGTACCAACTTGGAATAGACCATGTGATGGTTAGGTAAAATATAACTACGATGGAAGCTTTCGTAACCAAGGAAGTCAGGCAACAACTGGATGGGTACTAAGAGATGCGATGGGAAGCTATGAAGGAGTGGATCAAGCAAAAGGACAATGTGTTAAGACTCTTAGAAGCTGAGTTTCAAAGTCTTACTACAACAATTCAACATGTATGAAATCAAGGATATAGGAATGTCAACTTCGAAGGGGATAACAAAATACTCTTTGAAATTTTGAAAGGCCAAAGATCAAGCTTTGCTATGTTCAACTGGATTAAAGAAGTTCAAGATTGGATTTCTTGCTTTGATGGAACTGTGTTCCTATAAACTCCAAGAAAACCAAATTTGTCTGCTGATATTCTAGCCAAAAGGAGTTTCAAAATGGTGTTGACATTATTTTACATACATTTGTTCCTCAATGTATCTGCAATCCTCTGCATTATGACAATATTGCTTCGATTTAATTTAATAAAGTTAAGTGTTAAAAAAATTATTTTTTTCTAAAGTCATTAGATTTTGTGTGATTAAGATGAGTCTGCGCGGCTTACCAACTATATTGCTCCTCTTTTGTGTTGACGTGTTCAATACTTTCAACTCTCAAAAATGTTTGTAGTAAAAAAAACATAGGAAAGCTATGCTAACTATAAAATATGTTAATTAACCTATTTCAATATAATTTTTTTTATCTAATTAAGATAAATATTCTAGTGGTCTTCGTTGGTACCATATTGAGAAACGAAAAAGATATGATTGCTATAAAGAAAACAATTATTTTTATTGTTAATATGATAGTCTAATCGTTAGGCCTGAGCGGATGCGGATATCCGGGTGTTTTGAAGATATCTGGAATCCGGATATCTGTAAGAAAAACTGGATATGAATATGTATGAATTACTATATAAATATATATGAAATTTAAAAGACAATAATTTTAAAGGGAAGAAAAAGGAACATAAAAGAATGAAGTAATAAAAGAAGTGAAACACTTATTTATTTTATAGAGAATTTATAAAACTTATTAAACTATGACTTGTGTTTTTTTTACAACCGAATAAGTTGTCTTTTCATAGTGTAAAAATAGACAAAAATTATTGTGTAATAGTGATGTGGGATCCATATCAATTTTCTTTTCACGCCAATGTTTATTATATAACACTGTCCATTGGAAACCAACATCATTATTTATCATTTGAGGTTTTGTTGCCTCGTTACAAAATTTAATAAGAAAAAACAAGTGGATAAAACCATAGTAAGGTAAAAAAGTAAAATCGCATAAACTGTCTCTGGAACGACCATGATAACATTCTATATATGACTCGTCAATGATGTATTCTAATATTATGTATATATTTCCAGAATATCTAGGTAGACAGTGATTTTGTGAAGATTTGTTAACCAAGATAGAACTTCGTTTGGATGAGATATTTCATCGCAAATTCTCATTTCAAATAGTTTGTTGTTTTTGGTATTTTCCCTTGAGTTCTGATAATGTGTATATCATCACATATATCGCGATAATTACCAACTTGAAAGTTGTTTTCTGTATGAAAACACATGACATATAAAATTGTTCACATATCCTTATGTTATTAAATGCTCACTTATACGATTATACGACATCCGCCTAGATTGTTTTGAGTCTTTTGACCCATTTAATGTACATAACTCTTTTCGTTTGGATTTTAATGTTTCAGCCATCATAAGCCAATCAAAAATTTTCATGTAAATATCAATATTTAATGATCCGTATAACAACATCCATTAGACGTAGCTCTAGATTTTTATTAGCCGCTAGACTAATGAAGAATTTAAACGTGATTGCATCCATAATAGAGGAATATATGCTTCCTCATAATCCATCCCTGTTTTTTGAGAAAATCCTTATAATCTCATTTTTTCTGTTACGTTTTTGGATGAAAATCCATTTATGTATGACTGGTTTCACAACTTTAGGTATTGGTACAATAAGTCCGAATATATTTTTCTTGTTAAGAAAATCAAATTCGACTTGCATTGCACCTTTCCATTTTCCAGTCAAGTTTTTTTTAACATTCAAATATCAACTTAGGTTCTTGATCTTTGTTATCTTCACTTTTTTCCTTTGAAAATGTATTAAAGGAAAGGTATGTATACAATTTAAAAAACCACCACCATCCCATATTTTAAAAATTGCTAGGTGCTAATAGGACGGTGGAGAGGACCTACCGCATAATCAAATAATCGGACTTAAATAAGAAATTAACCGGGGCTTAGTTTTGTGTGTTTTAATATATATATATATATATATATATTAGATTTGTGGAATTAATATCGTTTTTATAGTCTGGTCTAGTGGTCCGCCTTAGTGTAAGTTGTCCTTCTAACATGAGTTCAACACTATTCAAGTAAAATTTAGCCTTTTCAATTTTGCTTTAATGAAATATGAAATAACCAACATACCCTCGTCTTCTACATAATGTGTGCGACCTCCGAAATCTTAATCTGTGCCGCTTCTTCATGTTTTTTTCGTAGCTCTGCACTATTTTACTTGCTTTTAATTTGGTTTATACCCTAATATGATAGATTTGTAACGAAAATTTATATTTCAAAATTCGAACTCCTATTAAACGAATTATATTTTGAAGTTCTGATTTTTTGGCCGGATAAAATGAAATCGCGGCTTCTCACTACGCCAAGTGTTTAACCGTCGACTAAACGAAGCTAAGGACGAGTTTTAAAACATGACCACTATCTAAAAACTCTCACAAGAGGTAACACCATGAAAAAGGTTCTTCATTAACCACACTTAATATGTCTCGTCACGGTAACATGATACATGTGAACCATGACGATGGTGGTGATGTGCCACCAGGGTTTGCTCCAATGGCCATGGCTCGGAATGATGATGATGACTTACCTGAAGTTAACTATTTTATGGAGTAGATGTTGTCATGAACTAGTAAGACTACTTACAATGAGGTAGTTGAATAATTTATTCAATTGTTGAAGCCTTGCAATGGTTAGTTGAATTAAAAATTAAAACCTATGTGGAATCAACACATGAATATTTTTAATAGCGTGAATTTTCTTTTGTGGGGTATGCTGCTGCCACATGGCAAGTTTTGATTAATTAAAAAAATTAATTATATAATAATATATAGATGGGGACACATGTTATGTTTCTATTGGGTGCAGAGATTTCTGATATTTTTTTCTCATCCGATTTATTTGAGATCAATTATTATATAATAATTATATTTTACTTTTATTTTTATACCAAAATTTATCATTTTTCATATTCTATAAATAGAGACTCATTTCATTTAATTTGGACACAAAAAATTATCTTTTTACTCTATTCTTTCTATTAGCCTGTTCAATTATTATATAATAACTATTTGAGTTATTTATTTATTAATATCTTTACCCGTGTTTTAAGTGAAATGAATATCAATGATAACCTTTTTAACACCCAAAATTAATCTAATTACCCTTTTAACTACCTAAATCCCAACACTTATCAATTTCAAAACGAATCTTCCAACCAACCTCAAAATATACCAAACTATGGGTTTTCACCAAATTTCTTCATGTCGTCAGCGGTTCCAAACTATCATCCATATTATGGATGGATGATGTCATAAATTATTTGTGTTTTATTTGTTGTGTCGTGTGCTTATTTTAGTGTATTGTGTTACATTTTAAGTTTTTTTTCGTAACTTTCTTTATTTTAATAATAACGATCTCTATTTCTCGTCTTTATCGCTTGCTAATTTTTTTAATTAAAAATATAGAAAATAAATTATTTAAAAATTTATTAAACTCTTAATTATTTTAGTTTAGTTCCACTCGATAATTTTTATTACTATATAATTATAAAAACAAAAATATAAAAGATATTAAAAGTATGAAATAAAAAATGGTGGGGTAGGGTGTTGAGTTCTATTAAACAATTCATCGTAGAGGGTAAAAATTGAATGGGTGTTGAATTAATAGGTGGAAGAGAGAAAATATGATGTGAAGTGTTAAAAATGAAAAAGAAGATGTTGAAAAAACATATTCAATATACATAGTCTAAAAGAGGTTATTCATGATATTAAGAGAGGTTATTCATAAATATCAAAAATTTGAACTTTTTTTTTATTATGAAGACAATGACATACTATCAGATTGCTAACCACAACTAAAACTGAGTTATGAGTTTAATTACATAAATGGAGGCTCGATGGTTAGACCATGTAATGAGTGGGGACCTTATCAGACTAGTGATGAAGGGTATTAATTTTTTTTCCATTTGAGCTTAGCAATTTCATTTATATTTTTGATTTTTTTTTTAGATTTTCTGGAAGCATGCATTAACATAAATGCTCTTCAAAATTGAGTGATCTTATTTTCTCCTAAAATCTTTTGAGTTTAGGTAATTAAGATGGGCATGCACAACCCACAAATCTCTATTGATTACATTTTGCGCTAACGTGTAAAATATTTTTAATTCTAAAAATTGATAATCCATATAAGCAAAATAGGGAAATTATGCTGACTAACCTATTTTACAAAGTTTTTTTTTGCTAATCAAGATACATAATTTAGTGGTCTTTATTGGTAATATGATAATAAAATTCATGATGAAATAAAGAATCATAATTATTATTATATTATATAAATATGTATGAAAACCCATTTTGGATCATGATCTTTGTTTTTTTCACTTATATCCTTTTACATAAGGTATGAAAACCAATGTAAGGATGTATGGAGAAGACCAAAATTTTAAAAACCACCACTATCTAACAATTCTCACAAGAAGTACCACCATGAAAATAGTACTTCATTAAACACATTTAATACGTCTTGTTGTAGTAACATGCTACATGTCAACCATGACGATAGTAATGATGTGCCACCGGGGGTTTGGTCCAATAGCTATGGTTCAGAATGATGATGATGACTTACCTGAAATTAAATATTCTTCTGGTAGAGATGTTGGTATGAACCAGTTGAGGTTGTGTGAATATGTAAGAGAGCTTATTCATAAATATAGAAATTATGAATCTTTGTGGAACAAAATTTTTAATCATGATGACATTGATATACTATTATGATGGCAGCCACAGCCGAAACCAAGTCATGGGCTTAATTACGTAAAAGGTGGCTTGATGGTTAGACCACGTAATGAGTGGTGGCCTCATTAGGTTAGTGGAAGAGAATATAATTATTATTTTTCTTTGAGCCTAGCAATTTGATTTGTTTTTTTAAAACATTTTTTTGTTATTTTTCTAAAAACATGCATTAAGATAAATACTCTTCAAAATTGACTAATATTGTTTTTTCCTAAATTCAATAGATTTTGCCTAGTTAAGATGGTCATGTGCGGCCCGCTAATCTATATTGCTCTTCGTTTACGATAACATGTTTAGTATTTTTAACTCTCAAAAATGATTTTAGTCCAAACAAAAAAAAGAAAAATTATGCTAACTAACGTATTTAAAAAAAATTTAAGCTAATCAAGATAAATAATTTAATGATCTTCACTGGTGACGTATTGAGGAACAAAAAATAATTTTTTTCTGAATATGATATTAAAGTTTAGGGTGAAATAAGAAATTATTGTTATTATTATATTACATGAATATGTATGAATCGTAAAATATAAAAGAAAATTGTTTAAATGGGATGGAAAAGAAACAGTAGAGGAGAACATAATAAAAGAATTGACATACTTAATTATTTGATAGAGAATGTGTTTTTTTCTTTGATAGAAAATAATAAAAGAACTGACATACTTAATTATTTGATAGAAAATAATAAAAGAACTGACATACTTAATTATTTGATAAAGAACTGACATACTTAACTATAAATTGTGTTTTTTACAATAGAAGAAGATATTGCTTTATATAGAGTAATAATAGACGAAAATTACTATATAGAATAAAGTACACAAAGTACAACGGCGCAAACTTTCCCTCGAACAACATGATGACAGTATATATGTCTTGTTGATAACAAATTCCAATATTATGAATATGTTTCATGAATATTTAGATAGGCAATGATTTTGTGAAGAGATATGCAGTATTGTCCGAAGAACGTTTAATTTGTTAGCCAAGATAAAACTTTATTTGTGCGAGATCTTTCATCTCAAATTCTCCTTTCAAATAGTTTGTTGCTTACAGTATTTTCCCTTGAGTTCCAATAATGTTTATATAATTAACATATCTTGCGATAATTATAAATCTGAGTGTTGTTTTCTTTCTGAAAACACATGGGCATATAGAACTGTTCACATATCTTTATTTTAGTGAAGGTTCACTGAGACAGTTTTAACATATCCATAAAGATTGTCTTTGACCCATATATCGATCTTTGAAATTTTATTGCACATCTCTTTTGGTTTCAATGATAATGCTTCATCCATCTTAAACTCATCGATAATTCTCATATAAATATCAATCTATAATGATCCATATAAATATGTTGTAACAACATTCATTATATGCATATATAGATTGTTATTAGCTGTTAGACTAATCGAGAATCTAAACGTGATTCCATAACAGAGAAATATATATATGTTTCCTCGTAATCAACGCCAACTAAAAATTGTGTACGCTCTGAGCCAAGATTCAAAATAACTCCTCTTAACATATGAAAAATATGTGATCTATGACATTGTTGCTGCAATCCAAAATATTAAATAATATCTCTTATCAAAAACAAACACTAAACAAAAATTCATCTTGCAGTTTTAATTCCAATATATAAACGATACAGCCAAACAAAAAAATCAGAGTTTTTCATTGTGCTCTTCCTTACTTTTCCTAGCTTGTCTTACAACCACTTGTTTCCACAAAGCCTTTCACACTAGAACATGTGTCCTCAGTTTAACTAATCTAAAACAAAATCCAGTAGTCATAAAAAAAATGTAATCATAAGAAATGAGTTTTCCGAGCTTTACTTGATGCAAAAATCATGAATAATAGTTTTAAAATCAATGCTCATTAAAATATTATTTTTGATACAAAAAATAGCTAAATCATTCAATCTTTCTTGTGACATCAAACATCTTAAATAAATGTTCAGCATTTTTAATTTTGAATTTTTTTTTTCTTCTGAGGCTACAACCACATGTGTAGTCAAAAGAAGTTCATAAGAAATTGAAACAATCTGATAACAACTAACACTTTCAACAAACTCGAAGAACTTCATTAGGTTATGGATACATCGGGTAAAGTTATTTGCAACATTTTTAATTCAAAATAAAGATCATTTAAATTTATATCCGAAGAACTACCATGAATTTTTTTTTATAAAAATTACTGCAATGCGTTTGTAGTTCACTTTCATTTAATATCTTTAATTTTATCGAACTAAACAAAACCCAAAAATACTTTTCAAATTTTATTGTCATGTCCACTTCAACTAAAAAGTAGTCAACTCTAAAAGCATCCTTACCTGATTGTACTTCTTCACCAAAATATGTTTCATCAAAATATTTTTTTTCTGAAGACTTGATGTTTATTTGAAAACATAGAATCAACGTCCATATCATGATTTAGCTATACTCAAACTAGAATTAAACTCTTCATGTTTATACTTCTCAATAATCAAAACTACATCTTCTAATTGTTTTAAACCATTATCAATGCACATAAAAAAAAATTTTGGGGGGTGGGGGGGAGGGGTGTATAAATAATTTAATAGAATTTGACGGAATTCAATTAGAGACATAAGCTATATATTTTCAAGTCATTATCCTTAATAGAATTTATATAGAATTTTAAAGGTATCAATTGTTCTAAACTCATTATGATATTAGTGCTAACTCCAATCATTTCAGCTAGCACCTTCTCTGAAGAATCACCATGAGTAGTCGACTCTTATGGCTCTCCATTACCATTGGTTTTAGCTCTTTTCCTAGGTGGCAATTTTTTTTCGGAGGTGTTGCTTCATTCACCTCGTCGGCATTCTCCACATTGATGACATCATCTCTTGCTTGAACATCGCTTTCTTCTTCAAAAGTTTCAGCAATGAATGAATCACCACCACCAAGTTCAAACACGTTGTTTCCCCTTGCTATAGCACTTTCAAAAATCATTTGTAAATCCTCAAAATCTTCAAAAGTCTCCAAACCCCTGATAAAATACCATACATTTTTTTTGTTATCAATAATAATGTTTCTTAAACCTTATGAAAGTAAAAAAAATATGATCATTCGACTCGTATAATTCTTATAAGTTCTATTTCATTTAAGCTTTTTATTTAGAACTTGTTATATTTTTATCTCTACTGTGGCTTTGCTTATGGAACCGTTTACGTCACGCCACCACTGTTTAATGCCATTAACTAGTAAAGCCTTTAACATTTGGCTCTCTTGATGTGTCCATGCTTGATATAGAGCTTTTGCTTTTTTTTGTGACGTTTCTCCCATTTTCATTCTAATAAAAAGAAAGAGTAATGATATAAATCAGGGGCGGATCTAAGTGGTCATTGAGGGAGGGGGTGTTGGGGGTAGGGGAAAAGCCCCTGGTAAATTTCTAAAACTTCATGTAAATTATTGATATTTTCAATATTGTCCCTGTTGTTATTTGTTATTTTAGTTCTAATTGTTAAAAAAAATTATTTATGCCCCCTATAAAGAGTAAAAAAACATGAAAAAATTATTAACATGTCGAGTGCAAACAATGATATAAAATACAAGAAGACTCACAAAACTTACAAGGATGATTGTTCTGTTTGTTAAAAAAAAAAAATTGAGACGATTGTTGTGTTTTTTGTTTTGTGAAGTGAAATGATCTCCAATATTATATAGGAGAAGTAACATAAAAACTACTATTTTTATGAATTTTATGGTATATATTATATATGGTTGATAAATATTATGGTAAACTATAATTTCAAATTTCAAGTTTTAAATTTCAAATTTTACTAGATAAGGATAACAAACATGCTTATTCTATGTTTGATAGAAGATTATTGGTTAAGAAGACCACAAACAATAAGAAAGTTATACAATTTCTCAAAAATACGAATCAATTGTTAATTATATATAATTCTATCTAAATCACAATATAAAAGCTTATAATTTGTTCTTTACATTTTGTACTAATATGTCTATTAAGTTCTTGTCAAATAACATTACCATACAAAACTATCAAATATTGAATAACACTTCATTTTAATAGAATTAAGAAATTAACAAATTGAATAACAGTAGAATTTAAAGTATTTTGAAAGAATGATAACAAATACTTAATTCAATAACACATGAATTTAAAAGAATTTATGAAATGTCTAATTGAATAACATTAGAATTTAAATTGAGTCAAATTCTATTATATTCCTTGATTGAATACCCTCACCTTAGATTGTAAGTTATCACTCACTCAATTAATAGGAAACAAAATTACATACCAAATAATCATGCCAAGTAAGAACTCAAAATTATCAAACACGATAACTAAACTTTCAACATCACTTGTTGTCATAACAACTAACATCATCACATGATTTATATAATTCTAATAAAGCTGATCTTACTTGCGGAGCTAGAAATCTGATAGCTTTCACACTTTAATTCGACTCTCCTAGCGAGTATTAGATAAAGATCTCACTATACAAAAAGGAACATATTCAAGAAAAATCTTCCATCTCTTTGTAGAATTAGAAAACAATGCATATATGCGTTGTAAAACTCTAGAGAAAGAAATAACTTTCACACATGAATGAGCTATATCACTAACCATAAGATTAAGACTATGACTAGCACATGACATATACAAAGCTTTTGGATTTATATCAACCAATCGTTTCTGAACACCTTGATGTTTTCCTTTCAGTTGGAACTATTATCATAACCTTGACACCTCACATTATCAACAAGTGTAAGAGACTTTAGATTATCTAGTAAATTTTCAAAGAGTCTTAATCCATATGTGTCATCTACCTTCAAAAACCACAAAAGTACTCTTATACTCTTACTTTTTGTTAGATAAGTTCACACAAGACATTATTAGAATAATTTTCACTTGATGGCGCACATCCGTTGCACAATCAAGAATGACAGAAAAACAATTTGCCTCTTTAATAAATTTTACAATGGAAAGTTGAACATTATAAGCCAAAAGAGAAATACACTTATTCTGAATATTATGATGTAGATAATGATTATGAATTTCATGTTTTTGAATTCATCTAATATGATCTTGGATTTTCAAATCAAATTTTGTAATCATTTCAATAGCTCCTAAAAAATCTTACCATTGTATAGTTATCTTGGTAAAGTTTCTCAATTTTCCTCGAAATATTAAATACCGTTTAGAAAGAAATTTCGAAAAAAATATTCTAGTTAAGATCAACCTCCAACGTTCTTTCTATTTTATGATTTCTTTCTATAATTCTTTATCAATTGTTTGATTCTTCTCAAATCTAACTTTCAGCTCAGTCCAATTTTCCATATTAGTTATATGATTTATATTTCTCCCATGATCTTTAAGTCTCTCGTGAAGATGCTTATAATCCTAAATCCATCATTTGTAAACATATTTGAGCAGCCTCTAGATTTAAACATTTTGCAACAAAAGCAAGAAAACAAAATTTTCCACATATTTTGTCACTAGTTTCCCCATTATTCAACTTCCTAGAATAATATTTGTATGAGAAAAGTCTAGAATTCTTATCTAAAGGAAACACAATATTCATTTCTCTTTTTGGTCTTTTCTCAACTAACATGTCTCTCATTTTGTTGTTGAGGTTTTCCCAATACCTAGGATCATAGATATGAACACAAGAACTTGATTGTTCATGAAAATTTAGAATTTCAACATTATATGCATTTAACACATTATTATGCTCACTCAAGTGAGTAGTATCATCATTAGAATTATCAATTGACTGAGAAACATTTTTAAGACTATCATATTTCAAATTTTCATCAGTACTTCCTCATGTCACAAATTTATCTAAACAACCTCTTTGTGATTTAATAAACAACTCTTTTACATTTTTATCTTTTATTTTTACATCAAGGTAAATGTCCAATCATAATGCAATATTAATTTCAAGTAAAAGAAAAAATCACACTTGGATTTAGGAATAAGAATCTGAACCGCCGAAAGAAAAAAATGCAAAACCTGGAAGAGATTAGGAAATAAAAGTTTAGTTGTATTTAAGAAACTAATATAATATCTGAAAATAGAATATAATCAAACTAATAAAACAAAAAGCATGGAATTAAGAAATCATTGATCGGATAATTCAAGCTCCGCAAATAAGGTCAGACTTTGCAGATTTGAGAATTCTCAAATCGGAAAATTAAGACAACATTGATCAAGGTCAGATTTTACAAAATTAAGATAACACTGATCATAAAATTTAAGCTCTGCAAGATAGTTTTCACACTTATACTTGCGAAATTATATTATACATTCGCAAGATAGTTTTCACACTTATACTTGCAAAATTATATTATGCATTCACTGATTCACAAGTACTATTCCAATGGATTTTTAATCACTTTAAAGCATGATCACAAAGGTTTTTAAACAAATCCCTACTGAATATGATCGATCTTTCTCACTACTAAACATCAATAAAATTTAATCGATCTTAAAACAAAAAGCACAAACTTTCTCTATTTTGAATATAATCAACTAAGCAAACTCTGTCACAGTAAATCAATAGCAAAATAAAGAAAAATAAAATAAAGGGAAATAAACAATAAAATTAAAAATTAAGAATTAATGATCTTTTATTATGATCAAGTGTAAAAACAATGAAACAAAACAATAAATGTCTAAATTGAGAACTTACAAAAACTGAACTTTTGTTTAAGCCGCCAATTTTCAAGATTTAGCAAGAAATTTACATCCTTTGAACTGAATATCTTACTAGATCGAGATCGCCAATAGTTCGGAATCGTTCATGTTCATCATAGAAAGAGAATTGTGGGAGTGGGAATATGGATTTTTTTTTGTAGTAGAGAAACAAAAAATTAATCTTTAAAAATTCAGAATAAACAAAGTAGAACATAATTGACCATCCCAATATTAGGTAATCGACATTAGCAACTGTTTGGACCATAACAATAGCATTTTATCAGTCCTTTTTTCAATTTACCCTCACACGCCTTGTTGACTTTGTCTTCCAATTTCCATTCAAATGGTACGAGTTACAAGACACAATAATATCTGAATTAAATTGCTGTAGTAAACGATTACAACTCGAGGAAATGAATTGTTTTTCACCGGCCCTCAACCACGACTTTAACATTATCACAAATAATGATAAATACAAATATATATAGTTAAATAACACTTTATATGTTTTTGTAACATGTTATATATTTGTGTATCATATAAGTATAAAAATAGACCTTTATAAATTACATTCCTTATAGTATAATATATATTCATATTATAAATTAACACTCTGCCTACAAATGTAAATTTCTAAAACAGACAATGATAAATGTATGTATATATTTAAATAGCACGTTATATGCTTTTGTGACATGTAAAATTATTTGTGTACTATTTCAGTATAAAAATGGACTTTAACGTTGTCACTAACATGGTAACTAAATTATTAGATGCTACATATCATATTAATGTTTCCATGTTTAACGTGTGACAATTAAACATATCATGTTATTTAAAATATTTGATAGGCTAAAAATCAAATAACAATGATAAATACATGAAAATTTCTATAACAGTGTTAAATTGATAAATAGCAGTGTGACCAATAAAAGCAATTAAGCGTTTTGAGAGAGGAAATGTTATGACAGGTAAGGATGACATATATCTAATATTTGTTTTGCTCCCACCTTAGTGAATTGGATTTGGATCGGAGGTGTGCTGGTTCTGGTGACAAATATGATTCAAAGCTTTTTGTTGTTGAATTCTGTATGATGTTATGGTGGTATTATTCATTGGTGTTATTTGATGTTATATTGATATAATTTTTTTTATGGACTCTTTAAAGATGATGAAGATAAGGAAGAAAATGGTGAAGGAGAAGAAGAAGAAGGAAGGAGAAGGAAGAGAAACAAGAGAAAGAAATAACTGAGGAAAGAAAAAGATAAAAAATCATAATTTATATTTAATATTTGATGTTTATTCCATGCGGAGATAGATGCTTTTTCTTCAAATCGGTGAGTGATTGTGTAAATATTATATAGAAATTTGACATATTTTGGTACCCTTTCATATTTTTATCTAGACAATTTCAAAAATTTAATAATATCTCTAAAACTTTTCCATTAAAAAAAATTATGGGCTCGTTTCACCTATTAGACGTTAGATATATATTTTTTTAAATCAGGATAAAGTTTAGTTAGCAAAACCATCACCGATTCTATAAAATAAAACCCTAAAATTAAACTAAAATATTTTTTGAGCTACTAAAATTAAAAAAAAAAAAACAAGTTATGCTTTAAGGCTGTAGAAGTTTTTTCAAAGATTTTTAACAAAACATTTGATTATTTTATTTCTTTTTGTTGTACTTTAAATATAAGACAAAAAAATCTATTTACTTTATTTTTACTAGTTTAGTTTTGTATAGATAATATACATAAACTGTTACTTGGATTTCACAGATAATTATATATAAATAATGTATATACGATTGACAGAAAGTGATAAATAATATATAGGTATATTTCATTTAATTACTATACATCTGTATAATATAAAATATATATATATATATATATATGTGTGTTTGAAGTTTATTTTTTATTAGAAATTTTATTTGATATTTGATTTAATATATTATAAAATCTTTTAAAATTTATACATTATAAAATTAATATACAATATTAAACTAGTATTACCAATCATATTTTTATTTTAAAATATTTACTTCGAAAAGCTTACAACGATAACCAACACACACATAGTCTAAATCCTACAATAATTAATCTACATGTAGAAGGCAACCAATCGCCCCCAAAAATTTGTATTGTAATTTTAAAAACAGAAACAAAAAAAATTATATATATTTAGCAAAACATATTCTTATAACCAAAAAAGGTTATAAGAATATTTTTCTCAAACACTTTTTGCTCTAGTCGCTAGCATTCCATAACTTCCATATCACTAATACTAGTCACTACTTTATCTTTTTTTGTGGTTGTTTTGAGTTTTTTGTCCTTCGTTTGTTTTGTTTTGGCCCGAACTTAGTTTGGAGAAAGAGGATACCAGTGTGGAAATGGCTTAACTTCTTAAAATAGGGCTAGGGTTTGAATTCCTTGTAGTTATTGGCATCGGTCCCGTTCAACAATAGTGTGGCTCGGCCAGAATCGCCGATGATTTCAAATTTTGAATTTAAATCAGACTCGTTTTCACTTATTTCTCTCAAAGTAAGCTTTTATAGATTTTATCTTCCGAATTTCATATGGTCGCTCTTAATTTTTGAGTTTTCGAGACAGTAGATCTAGATCTAGATTAACAGATCTAGAGATGTATGTTTAGCAAGAGGCGGATCTGTTTTTGATAATGACATATCTTCTGGGCCGTGGAGGATCTTTTTTTTTTTTAAGCTTCTTTGGTTCTCATTTGTAGGTCTTGTAAATCTTTTGATACCGAATTTATTTCAAGTCATCCGTGAGTTTGTTGTGGTTTGGCCTTGGTTGCTTCTGGTGGTAGAGAAGGTATGTTTTGGAAGATTGTTATATATTTGATTTTAGGAGCAACAAAACAGGTAGGTGAATGTCTCTATTTTCTGCTTTTTGAGGTCGATTTTATCAACAATTCAAATACTTAGTCATCCTAGATTAGTTATCAAAGCGGTTTTAACTCGTGGTTCCTGAAAATTTTCTCTTTAGAACAATATAATGAGTTTCTGCTAGTGGTTAAACCCCAATAAATTTTAGCAATTAGATGCTCATATACATTGAATCCTCTTTTTCATGTTTGATTCACCTTCTAGTGGGTGTTTATTTGTTTAAAGTTTATGATATGTATCAATTCTTGCTAGTTTTGTGTATTTCAAGATTTCATGATCAATAAGATTTTATGATATAAACAATTTTTACGGTGATTTTTCATACATGAACTAAGATACATTGCGTTTTTTAATTTTAACTTAGTAAATTTTCAGAAAATCTACATGAACTTTAATATGTGTCGAAATCAATTGTGACCGAAACTATATTAATCAAACTGATGAGTCAGATGTCAAGTGGCATATTTTCCTGAGTCATATGCCACATGGCATAATTTTCAGAATCTTCTTTTTAAACATTTTTCTTCCAATTTGGGTAACCAATTGTGGAATGATCTTTTAATTTAATGTTTGGTTGGAAAAAAAAAAAATTTACCCCATATTCACAATTTTCAATTAAAATTTCAACACATCACTCTACCTAAGTTTTTGTGTTTTTTTTTCGGTGACAACCTCATATCTTGATCTTCAAAACGATAACCTACTATCTCACGTTCAAGTGCCGAAGTAGAGTATAGCGTCGTCGCTAATGTTGTAGCCGAAACAATATGGATCCGCAATGTGCTACTCGAGCTCCATTGCCCTCTTGCAACAGCAACCATTGTTTATTGTGACAACGTTAACGTGCCTACATGTCTACATGTCAACATGCCTACATGTCTACGAACCGAATCCAACTTCCGCGCACCAAACACATTGAGATTGGCATTATGTTTGTGCGAGAACATGTAGCTTTCGGCCACCTCCTCGTATCAATAGGCTGATATGTTTACAAAAGGGCTTCAAACAACATTGTTTGAAGAATTCAAATCCAGCATTCACATTCATGATTACCATGTTTCTCGACTGCAGGAGGGTATTAGAATAATCGTCAGAATTATTATTGTAGTTTAGAGACATGTAAAAGGATAAACAATTTATGAAAGATTAAATATGATCTTAAAAACATTATTAGATAGTTAAGAAATGAATGAATGAATGGCCACGATCATGGATATGATCTAACATCGCGAGTTATGATTGTTAAAGAAGGCACTAGACCCGAGTGGATAAAGAGGCAATGCAAAGGGGAGATAATTTATGGGTTTAAAGAGTATCTGTCTAGTTTGGAGAAATCCTAGAAGTATAAACAGTTTTGTCATTGATAAAAAGCATCAAAGCTTTACCTTAAATATTAAACCTAATTACGTTTAGGTAAATTTTCAAACTTTACAATATATTATGTATCCTACTGCAACTGTATTCGGATCATGATCTTGAAAGCTCATGGAATTATGAACATCCAAAAGCAAGTAAAAGGAACGAGAGGTGTCATAACCAACTATGGGTCAGTCTAATACCAAATCCACAAATAAACTAAGGTGAGTACATTATTTTGGTTATTCATGGTTCATAACTGTTATATTGATCGGGAGGTTTGAGTGTTGGTTGCATAGTTATTGCATGAAAGGTCCAAGGTATGATCAATCTAGAGGCGAGCGAGAGTCGAGGTGTGGCAAAGCATTCAAACTCCACTTCTTTAACCCTTTTATTGGTTACCCTTGAGACGAAAACCATTTAAATGGATATCACTCTCTCTAGTTCAGATCATTCGTGATTGCAAATATGAAAATCCCTTACCCCACAAATGGGCAATCACTTCGGAACATGTAACCAAAGAAACTAGAACAAAAACGATTATTTACCATCCCTATACTAAATGGACGAGAGAACACAAGCAAATGAATTTGTGACAAGGCATGACTCAAACCACAGGAAATGCAACGAAAACATGAGACAAATAACACCATCAAACCATTTTAATAAGGAGATTAAAGAGGCACAAAAACTATCGCACCTAAAAAGGTCTGAGATTAAGAAACAAAGGTGTTCAAAAAGAAAGAGAAAATTTGTCTTTAGCCTGTTCATGGTGATACGACTAGAAAAAGGATTCAATGTCTTTAACTCTAAAAACCAGACCCTTCATAAGATTTATTAAGGCAGAGACTCTCATATGAACAATATACGGCGAAATACATGTTCATATTCGCATTTCAATCAAGATCAAAATGGTGGTGCATCGGGATTTACCTCACAGGCTGTTGGTTATAGTGGTTCTTCTCCTTCTTCTTTGCAGCAGCCAGCTTCTTACGTCTTGCAGCTGCCTCCTCAGCAGCAACTTTAGCTGCAGCATCCACCTCTTTGCTTGACTTCTTCTTCTTCATGGATGCAAGCTTTTTTAGCCTTTCTTTGACATCTATTGCAGATTCTCCCTCAGTTGGTTCAGACCCAGCAGCTTCATCTACAGCATCCGCATTGCTGTTTGCTTGTTGCTCTTGAGATTCTTTGACCTCCTTCTGTTTCTCCTTCTTTTTCTTCTTTTTTGCTGCCTTTGACTCCCCACCTGCTGCATTCTCCTTCTTCTCTCCCCCTCCATTGATATCTTCTTTCTTCTCTTGTTTAGCCTCTGTAAAAGAACATGCAAGGTATCGATATTAGTAAAACGCTAGACAGATCAAAACTCTAACAAGGAAAAAACACAAAAGCAGGATAGTGACACCAAACAAAAACATTAGAAATGACAATACGGTATCAGTTGCATTGGCTGAGTGATTAAAGAGGTCAGAATTGAAAACAAAAGTACCTTGAGAGTCCTCTTGGCCATTATTCTCCTTAAGGGCAACTCCAAAATCTGCCAACAAAGCCTCAAGCTCAGCAAGTTCCTTCTTCTTCCTCTCCTTCTTGGAAAGTTGCCTCTCTGCCTCTTTAGGAGGTGCAGGAACTTCAGGAGCCTTCTTCACATCAGGCTCTGGATCTGGATGAACCTGTACCTCTGTTTCCTGTTCATGCTCATCCTCCACATCATCATCACCTTCATCAAGAATGTCTTCCTCACTTTCACTTTCCTAACAATCAAAAGAAGAGAATCTCATCAGAAACCAAGTGAATCACACATCCAATTAGAACCAGAACAACAGAAGCTTTTTAACCAAGAAAAGGAGAAAACCAAGCAAATGCTACCACAACATAGGTAACACATAAGAGAAAACATTCAGGAGGGATAAAGCAACATGTGCAATGATACCAATTCCTCTTCTCCAAACAATGATCACCAAACACAAACAGAGTGAGAAATCAAACAGGAGAACAGAAACCAACTCAGAATTCACAAGTCATAAAGGCCACTATTCTGTTGGATTACCTTAATTTACTCGTTAAGCATAAATCGCTAAGCCTTAATTTACTATCAGCATATCAAATCTCAATAGGCATACAACCAATTCAGGAACCAGAGAGACACAACAACAAAAAAAAATGTTTAGATTTCTGACCTCAACATGAATATCTTTTGAATCAGCATGAGAAGGCTCAGAAGTACTCCAACCAGAGGTAGGAGGAGCAGTGGTGGCATAATAGTCATCATCTTCATCATCATCATCAATATCAGCCCAAGACTTAACTTTCAAAGGCGTAGGAGCCCAAAACACCTGTGGCTCAGGCTCCTTCTGTGTCTCTTCCCTTGACTTAGAAGACCCTTTGCTGCTCTTACCTGCCTTATCAGACTTCTTCTTCTTCTTACGAGTGTCCAAAGCTGCAAACAAATTAGTGCTCTGGATCGTGATCGATCCTTCATCTCTCCTGTTTCCACCTCCAGCCATCTTCTCAAGCAACAAGATTCAGATGATAAACCAAGATCGAGATAAAGCAACAAGCTTTGATTTCACCGGATAAACAAAAGACAAAAAGACCTAAAAGATAAAGCAAGAACAGAGACAAACAAAATATGAAATCTGAATCGATTTCAACGAAAAATCAAATCTTTATATGAAAATCCTAAACTTGTGACTAACCACTGATTGCCCAGATAAATAACAGTATAATCCGATGGATTGAAAATTTAGGGTTGGAGATGAGAAATCATAAATCAATCGGGTGGATGTGAAACGGAAACGAGCGGAGAGAAGAAGAGAAAGAAATTGTTTTGAAGCAATTTATAGGGAGACAAGATTAGAATTAGGGTTTTTGCTTCTTCCCTATTAAGGATGAGGAAATCTGGATGTAGCAGCCGTATAGGTTAGGGCTAATTCGACAAAGGAGATAACGCGAGAGAAGCCATTAAAAGGCTCGTGTCTCTGAATTTATATGAGACATGTGTAAATTTGCCTTTTGGTACCTAAAATTGTGATTTATTTGTTTTTGCTCAATGTGTTTTAGAAGATACAGTTTAGCCCAAACGTTTTGAGGGGTAAAAGACTATTTCAATGACAATTGATACAACTGTATCATGCTCTTGAATTTGTGTTCTAATTTAAAACAATTTGGCCAAAATTTATGTAAACTAATTTGAAAAGGCTGTGCAAATTCATATACAAACTGAAATAACCTTGCTAAATCTATATAAAATAACTTGAGAACATTTTAAACAATATTGTGCTAATCAAAACGGCTGAAACAATATTTTTGGTTATTTTTAGAGACATTAAGTTAGTTTATTTCTCGCGAAATCTCGTTATTATATCGTTAACTGATTTCCCGCGAAGTTTTTTGTTATATTATCTCGTTAACTTAGTTTCCGTGAAATCTCGTTATATTATCTAGTCAACTAATTTTCCCACGTATATATATTTTTTCATTGAAAAGGCAAAATTCAAAGGGAGTTGTTTGAGTGTGATTTTTTTGCCTACCAATTTGGTAACAACATGTGGATAAGATACATCAGGATCAAAACGGTTCCTGCGAATTCTCTAATCAAAACGGTTGAAACAATATTTTTCGTTATTTTAGAAGATTTTACATTAATTTATTTTCTGCGAATTCTCGTTATATTATATCTTTAACTTATTTACCGCAAATTCTTGTTATATTACATATGTACATCCTTAACTTATTTCCCGTGAAGTCTCATTATATTATCTTAGTAACTTATTTTCGCGAAATATCGTTATATCAAGCTAATTTCCCACAAATTTTTAAATAATTTTATGACATCTCATTATTTATGTAACTGACTTACTAAAATAATTTTAGTAGTCAAACTGATTAAAATTACCCTTTTGGTTAATTCTTTGTTAATTTATTCTTTGATACGATCATTAAATTATATACCTTTTTTAAAGAGTAATATATGCCTTTGTGGATATTTTCAAATATGAAGAAAACAAGACCTATTATTATTATTTCTACTGAAAGGTAAAATTGAAAGGGAATTGTTGGCTGGGACTTTTTGCCTACCAATTTGGTAACAACACGTGGACATGATACATTGGGATCAAAATGGTTCCCGCGAATTTTCTAATTAAAACGGTTGAAACATTATTCTTAGTTATTTTTGGAGACTGTAAGTTAGTTTATTTTCCGCAATTCTCATTATATTAGATCTTTAACTGATTTTTCAAGAATTCTCGATATATTATAATGTTAACTTATTTCCCGTGAAATTTCGTTATAACTTAGGATTCTCTTAGTCTTATTGTGTTAGTTATTTTGTCTTCGTGGATCGATCACAATGTACTCAACGTACTTGGGTTTAACTGATATTCCCAGTTGTAAAAAAACATTTATCATTGCAACGGATTTAAACGATATTTGATTGAAATTATTGTAGTTTTTTAAGTTGCTTCATTTTGTTTATCAAATTTTAAGTTTCAAGCATGTTGATTAAAGTTTTATCTAAATTTCTCTTTTGTTTATCTAGTCCTTCTGAATCCTTTTGTTTTAAATAAAAATTTTGTTTTTTATTTATTTATCCATTAGTTAAGTTATAAATTAAAAACCTAATTGCGTCTCTCATTGTGTTTCTTAAACAAGTGAGATTACATTAAGGATGTTGTTTCCGATTGGATTTTTGTTTGTCTCTGAGACAATTCTTAAGGTTTCTAAATATTATTGTATGTTGGTTTATCTACAAAACCAATTGTTATGAAACTTAACCAAAACTGCTTCTCTATTACCTATGAATCCATTTGCTTAAACCTCTCTTTATCTCATGATTTGTCTTTGTTGTTGTCACTGGGGTTACTTCTTGTGAAATCCAATAGTTTTTTACCCTTTTCCTTTAATTCTAAAGAATATGCATGTAATACGGGTACAACGCGAGACGCTTGATTAAAAACAACAAAAAAAATTATTTATATTTAAATACATCATTATTTGATAGTTGTTATCTAGTGAATTTTTAATACCTAATCTAAATTATAAGGATTATCAAATATATGAAACTTGCTATACACTTTTATCTTTAAAACGCATTGTTGAAGCCAACTCTTTTATAATTCTCTACATCTTTTTTCCATGTAAAATATATAGGAATTCTAACTTGTATGTGATGGTTTACGTAATTTTGTCATAAGTTTTATTTTCGAAACAAGAGTCCACAAATAAATTTAGGTAAAAATAATAAAACTATGAAGATATGAAGTTTGTATTAATGGTGAAGAAGTTCTTGAAACTCAAGAAAACATAGAAAATAAGCCAACTGGTTATTATTGAAGAGAAACAATTGCTGCAAAATTTGAGAGATTCAATACATGTAAAAATCCTAAAGTGAGAAGTGGAAAAGATGTGAAAGTTTTATTTTCATTTCTTATTTTTATTTACATTAAAAAACAATACAGCCAAACCATTTTCTTGATTTTAAAGATCACTTGCTTCCATTTAAAATCCACTTTATTATTACATATAAAATACGCAAACCATTAAACCACCACAACCATAAATTATAAATTATTATTTCATCATAAAATTTTTATTTTAAAATTATTAGTTACAAAAATAAAATTTTATTGATAATAAATGTTTGGAAAAACTATATTCAACATGTATCAGCGACCCAGTTTGCATCACATTAATATCTAACTCAGATCATTATATTTCTAAACTTACTAGATATAAATGAATGACTCATAAGAAATTATAATCTTTAACTCAAAACAAATTGAAAAGACAATTATTAATAACTTCCCTCTCATGGCATTTGTGAGCAGTTTTTTGGCATCTTCTTGTTTTTAACATATATAAAACGAGGTTTGTGCAAACAAGAAAGATATATACTATTTTTTTGTAATTTTTTTTTCATTTGTACTATTTTGATTTATATCGGGGTAACAGTTAATGTACTCTTTTTGCATTTCCTTCATTATTTATTAGTCAAGAGATTCATTTCTATCTCTTTTTGTATAAAATTGGTGACATTTTTCATGCAATATGAATATCTCAAGTGAAAAATTATAATCTTTGATGATTTAAATAATAGCTTGAAACTGATTGGGTTTTGTTTGCATTATTTTAGTTTTTAATCCATATTATTTATCCATCGAATTTAATTTTGTAACGAGTGATAACCCCAATTTGATGGTGAGACTCCATTCTTCGTCCCTTTTCAATCACGCTCGATGGATCGAAGCTATTTTAACTCTCATTTGAATTCAACGTAAATCCCGTACCATGTTAGGAATGAGGCTGGTGAGAGAACCGACGTCTCGTCATCTCATCAGATGTCGTTGATCCAATTGCCAGTCGGGTCAGCCCAGTTCAGCCCCGGACAACAGTCTGTAATTCTGTTCAAAATATCACCGAGAAAGGCACATAAACGGTCGAAAAGTGATACTGTTGGACTCAGTTCGATGATCTCTCTGAATTCTCCAAAGCTGAATGAACCTTAGATATTAGAGCCGTTTATTGGAGAATCAAGCAGAGGAAAAGAAGGTGTTGGTGAGATGCAATATGACGAGGAATTTGACAAAAAATCAATTTCAATGCGTTTATAAATTTGGACTTTAATACTTTTGACTTTAGTGTTTTTAACTTGGAAGAGAATAAAGATGAGATCTTTATAAATATCAGCTATGTGGAAGATGAAAACAGTGTGATTGAGAGTGGGTCTAAGACTGGATCAGCTAGTTCGAGTGTAAAGAAAAGAGCAGGCCAAGAATATGAGCTTTCAAGCAAACACTGCATAAGTGTTTCATTGGATAGTTGTTTCATATGTTGCCTTTTTAGGATGATTTTCATTGCATTTTCTTTTTATTTTCTTGTGTTTGCATTGCATATTTAGGTTTTTAAGTGCATGCTTGCATATATTTCTTGTTTATAGGTATCGGAGTGATCTATATAAGAAAAGAGATAATTTGGATGCAAATAAGAGAAATGATGATCTAGAACCAGTTTGAGGTGTCTCAAAGATTGACTCAGATGAAGGTCTTACCTTAGTACTTTACCGAGAAGTGGCAGTGGGATGATGACACCGTGGAGCTCTAGTGGGATGATGACACTGCTGTGACGCATCTGAAGTTCTGGTTCAAGTTGCTAAACCAGTATAATTCAAGCTGAATCTGAAATTACTCAGTTGGTTATGTGTTGAACCAACTTTCTTTTATCTTAAACTATAAATACCCTTTAACCTAGTTTATGTCTTATGCTTGTTTGGAGACATTTTTGATTAGCCCCTTTTGGGTTCTTAAGAACTCTTGTATGAATCTCTTTATTATCAAGTATCAAATCTCTTTATTTTCTTAAATCTTTCATCTATTCTTCTCTTAATCATGATTAATCATCTATCAAACCAATTGATTTGTATTTTAATGATTATAAGTGAGTAGTATTTTAAATGAGTTTAGGGTTTGGTTGATTAGGATGATTTGATGATGATGTTTAGGATTAGATCTTAGGTAATCCTTCATTTAGGCTGTTAGTAATGCTAGATTAAACATGTAATCGAGAAATCTAGATCATTTGCATTTCATGCTCGGAAGGTGTTTGATGAAATGCTTGAAAGAACTTAAATTTCTTTTTCATGCCTAGCCTATGGAAATAGTTGATTAGGGTGATTACTAGTTTGATTATACATGATTATTAATGCTCATTAGTCTTTGAATTGCAAAAGGAAATTGTTGATGATTCATTGATTAGTGTAGAGACTAGTACCATGGAAATGGATTAGTCTAGATAGTGATCTTTAGCCTTAGAAACTCAGCAACACCCTCTCTTATATGCATGTCCACCAACCACAACAACAAAACATCATCCAACCCAAATTAGAAATCTGGAAAAATAGCAGAAACAATCAGCCTCAAAGATGGAGTCACAAATCAAAATCTAACCGTTATATTCCATTCTTTATCATTGAAACTCAACCCCTAGATTTCCTGAAGCTACCCTCAAATTTTCGTTATGATCCGACCATATATGATCTCGCGATCTGTCTTTAAATCCACGTTGGTCCAAATCATGTCTGAAACAGAGCACTTCACGAAAACGCAAATAATTTTTAGAAAATTAACTCAAATCCAATTCCGCAAAGTGGTACATCTAGGTCTAAGGCTTAGCTACAATTCCATAAATTTTCGTTACCTTTCGAAACGATCTGCTAAGTCAAACCTTTTTTCTACCATGCCCTGTCAGTTCTGTCTCTATCTCCCTTCACCAAAGCTTCAGCCTCCTCCTTCCTCAAAAGAAGGAAAAATCGCTCAGCCTCTCTTCTCTAGCTAGGTGGCCACGAAATTTAGAGAAAAAAAAGACTAGGGTTTCTTGATATTTCAGCATATAAATAGGCTTAAGATTTATTTCTGGTTTATTTAAATCAAATAAAAAATAGAATTAAATCAGAAATTAATTAAACCCTCTTGGTTTAATATTAATCCAGAAATTCATCCTTCTTCAACCAAAAATTGGAATTAACCCACTCCACTCCTTAATTCTTACTGCATAAAACCTATTATCGATTTTATTTCCTTAACCAACTTCCGTCATATAACTCCAAATTTCATTTTCAGAAGACGGGTGTTACACAGTGTGGATGGATAACAGTGGCAGAGGTCATGGTCGAGGACGTGGTAGAGGACTTGGTCGTGGTATTGGTGGAGGTCGAGGTCGCGTTCAGAGGAACGCGAGGGCTCTGGTGGTTAAGGAAAGTGTAGCACGGAGTGCTACGGTCGAGCAGGTCGTGGGGTCGCAGGCAGATCAGGAAGGGCCGGGGGTGTGGCTGGTGTGGGTGCCGGTGTAGCTAGAGTTCCAGTGGGTGCTGCGGGTGCTGCTCAGGCTCATGATGATCGGATTGCGGATCTCTTCACCAGGTTGTTGGAGCGGTTACCAGAGAGGGTACCAGTGCAGGCTTTAGGTGTATCACCGGTAGTCGAGGTGCAGCCGAGGGTTCCGGTTGCAGGAGATCCCCCATCATACCTTAAGATGATAGAGCAGTTGCAAAGGATTGGCACGAGATTATTCCCAGGTGGTGCCAAGCCTGAAGAGGCAGATGCGTGGAGGATGCAGATGGAGAGGAATTTCAGTCCCATTAGGTGTTCCGAGGGATACCGGGTTGACCTCGCAGTCCACTATCTAGAAGGGGATGCACATCACTGGTGGAGAGGTGTTATAGCCAGGAGAGTCCAAGCCGAGATGTGTTGGGAGGATTTTGTGACAGAGTTTAACTCCAAGTATTTTTCTCAGGAGGCGCTAGACCGGTTGGAAAGTCAGTTTTTGCCTTGTGATGTTGTGTTAGGGTTCTTAGCATATGAGAAATGTGTAGGGACCGTAATCGTGGGAGGAATTGAATCTCACATTTTATTTGATTCTGGAGCATCGCATTGCTTTGCTACTCCGGAATGGGCTTAAAGAGGGGATATCCGGGGTGAACCGGGTGAGTACTTAGGAGTCGTTAAGGTCGCTGGAGGGAAGTTTCTAAGCATGCTTGGTTGAGTTGAGAGCGTAGACGTTCAGATGGCCGGAGAGTCTATGCCAATAGATTTGATCATTTGTTCTGTGGAACTGTATGATGTTATCTTGGGTATGGATTGGCTCGGTAAGTTCAAAGCGCATCTGGATTGTCATCGGGATCGTGTTGTGTTCGAAAGAGAAAAGACGAGGTTGGTTTATTAGAGAGTGAGACCGACTTCTGGGAGTCTCGTGATCTCGGCTATGCAGGCGGAGAAAATGATTGAGTGGGGTTGTGAAGCTTATCTGGCGACTATTATCATCCCATAAAGTGTTGGGAAGGTTGGAGTTCAGGATATTCGGGTTGTTCAGGAGTTTGAGGATGTTTTTTCAGTCGTTTGAGGGGTTACCACCATCTCGATCAGATCCTTTCACGATTGAGTTAGAACCGGGAACAATGCCAATATCTAAGGCTCCGTAAAAAATGGCTCCAACAGAGATGGCAGAGCTCAAAAAGCAGCTGGAGGAGTTGTTGGGTAAGGGTTTTATCCGTCCGAGTAGTTCACCGTGGGGAGCGCCAATATTGTTTGTGAAGAAAAATGATAGAAGTTTTCGATTGTGTATCGATTACCGGGTGCTTAACCGGGTCACAGTGAAGAACTACCCATGATCTTGAGATAGCTACAGTTGTTTTTGCCTTGAAGATTTGGAGATCTTATCTTTATGGGGAGAAAGTTCAAGTGTTCACGTATCATAAGAGCCTAAAGTACATTTTCACGCAGCCAAAGTTTAATTTGAGGCAAAGGTGTTGGATGGAGTTAGTGGCAGATTATGATATGGAGATAGCCTACCATCTTGGGAAGGCAAATTAGGTTGTGGATGCATTGAATCGCAAGCGGGTAGCTTCGGCTAATAAACGGGAGATAGAGTCCTTGGTGAGCGAGGTTAGCACGTTGAGATTATGTGCTACATCTCAGGAGCCGTTGGGCTTAAAGGCAGCGAATCAGGCGGATTTTTTGAGCAGGGTTCGGTTGGCTCAGGAAATAGATGAGGGTCTGGTTAAGGTTTCCCGTGATGTGGATTTGGAGTATCAGGTCTCTGCGAATGGGACTATACTGGTGCATGGGTGATTATGTGTACCCAAGAATGAGAATCTGAGATGAGAGATCTTGAGTGAGGCCCATGCGAGTATGTTTTTAATTCATCCAGGGACGACCAAGATGTATCGGGACTTAAAAAGTATTATCATTAGGTCGGGATGAAGAAAGATGTGGCTAACTGGGTCGCGGCTTGTGATGTGTGCCAGTTAGTGAAGGTTGAACATCAGGTTTCGAGTGGGTTGTTTCAGAATTTACCTATTTTAGAGTGGAAGTGGGTTGCCCGTTTCACGGACCATAGATGCTATTTAGGTCATTGTTGATCGTTTGACCAAGTCAGCACATTTTCTGGCCATTAAGAAGAATGATGGGGCTGCAGTTTTCGCTAAGAAATATATGAATGAAGTGGTGAAGTATCATGGTGTACTGGTGAGTATAGTGTTAGACCGTGGTTCCAAGTTCACTTCGACGTTTTAGAAGGCTTTTTAGGCTAAGATGGGCACTAAGGTACACATGAGTACGGCTTATCAGCCTCAGACGGATGGGCAATCCGAGAAAACCATTCAGACTCTCGAGGATTTGCTGAGGATGTGTGTGCTTGACTGAGAAGGTCAGTGGATTGATTATTTGAGGTTGGTGGAGTTTACTTATAATAACAGTTACCAGGCGAGTATTGGGATGACTCCATATGAGGCACTGTATGGGAGGCCATGTCGTACACCGTTATGCTGGACCCAAGTGGGGAAGAGAAGCATTTATGGTGCGGATTTTGTTCAGGAAACTACAGAGAAGATCTGGGTTTTGAAGCTGAACATGAAGAAAGCGCAAGATCGGCAAAAGAGTTATACCGATAAGAGGAGGAAAGAGCTCGAGTTTGAAGTAAGAGATAGAGTATATCTCAAGATGGCTATATTGCAGGGTTCTAACAGGTCCATTATAGAGACTAAGTTGAGTCCGAGGTATATGGGTCCATTCAGGATTGTTGAACGGATTGGACCGGTTGTGTATCGATTAGAGTTACCTAAGATTATGCGAACATTTCATAAGGTCTTCCTTGTGTCGATGCTGAAGAAGTGTTTGCATAAGGATGATGAGGTTGTGGCTAAGATTCCATCGGATCTTCAGCCTAATATGACCGTAGAGGCAAGACCGGTGAGGATTCTCGAGACAAGAGTCAAGCAGGATCATAAGAAGAAAGTTCTGATGATCAGGGTTTTGTGGGAATGTGACGGGGTTGAGGAGTAAACTTGGGAAGGATGAAAGCAAGATTCAAGAGATGGTTCGAGAAGCAATCAAAAGCTTGATTTTTCATCGATGGTTTCCAGTTTCGAGTTTATTATTATGTTATGATGATCATTATGTATTCCTTTTTGGTGATGTAGACGATTAATACATTATGATTTCTAATAAGATGAGTATTTCTTATTGTTGATGATGAGGATGTCATGAGTATGTAAATGACGATGCATAATGAGTTTAATAAGATGTATAGTTCTTATTGTTGATGGCTGGTATTATCATTAGAGTTAAGTGAACATGGACTTTTAAAAAGAGTTTTTATTGGGATTTAAAAACTTGAACTATAATCTGGAAGAGATTATGTGAGTACCCTGAGTGACTGGGTATGCGGTGAGATACCTGACTATTGGTTACGAAAGGTTTATATTCTGTGTTTTGAATATGAATGATGCTGGTATTACCTTGTGAGGTCGTACTCAGGTCATGGGAGGTAGTTTCAGTCGGGAGTGCTTATAGACGTATAGAGGGTCATGATTGCTCAAAGAACGGACTGGTCCTGTACAACTCAAGGGAGCATGGATAGTTCCTCTGATACCCAGAACTCGTAAGGTATATAGCCCAGGGTGGAGTGGTATGTGATATCGAGAACCCGTATGGTTATACTGCCCAGAGTGGAGTGGTATGAGTGTGATACCCATAACTCATAAGGTATATAGCCCAGGTTGGAGTGGTATGTGATACCGAGAACCCGTAAGGTTATACTGCCCAGAGTGAAGTCGTATGAGTGCGATGCCGAGAACTCGTAACGTGTATAGCCCAAAGTGGAGTGGTATATGATTACCGAGAACTCGTAAGGTTATATTACCCAGAGTAGAGTGGCATGATTTGGATACCAAGAACTCGAAGTACTTTGTGGCCTGAGACCGGAGTGGTATGGATACCTAGAACTTATAAGACTTGGTGACTTAGAGTGGAGAGGTATGAGTTTGAGTTGTGAGCGATGAATTTACAACCGGAGTCTGAAATCAGTGACTGAAAGTAGATCTCGGAGGTCAATGGTGTTTTATCTCGTGATCGGTTTGTGTTGGCCAGAGTGGTCAAGGATTGATCGAATCATTGCGACGATTATGGGTTGAGTTCAATATGGACAGATTGAGGTGTTATATTCGAGGACGAATCTATATTAGTGGAGGAGAATCGTAACACCCGTGTCCCGAAAACGGGGAATTCGATTTTATTTTTGCGGGATTTAGAGTGGATTGGTTAACTTTGGTTTTTGGGTTAAGGAGCCGATCTGTGATTTTATTAATTAACCGAAAGAGTTTTAGTTAATTTTAGATTTAATTTAAACCCTGATTTAAATTAATTGGACTAAAAATTAATTAAATCCAGTTTAATTGGTTTAATCCTATTTTTTAAAAAAAAAAGAAAAACCCCTAAACCTATAAATCCTTCTCGATCAGCCTTGTCTACTTTTTTCTTCATCCTTCGCCGCCTCCTAAGTGGAAAGAAGAGAGAGAGAGCTGAGCTTCGTAGTGGTGCTGATCGTACGACGTGGTTGCCTTGAGCGTGAAGCTTCAAGTCCCTCTCTCACTCTTTTCTCGTCAGGGTAAGTCTTCCTCCTCTATGTTGTTTCGTTGATCGATGATGGAGGTGATCGATGTTGGACGTTGATCGATGTGGACGTTGGCGTTAATGGAGATTGATCGGTGGGGGAGGTTGGCGGTGAGACGTGAGACGTGAATGGTGGCGAGATCGTGTGGCCGTGTTGTTCGGAGTTGATTGGTGGCGCTGTCACAAAGAGATCGTGATGGGAGAGTGTCGGGATGAGGAGTTGTGACGTGTGAGTGTTGGTAGTGTGACGTGGAGGAATCCTTGTTGTTGCAAAGTTTCATCTTCACGAAGAAGATGATTCATGGAATCATGTTTGTCGTTTTGTGATTATGAAATGGGTTTAGTTGCTTTGTTTCCAAGTAACATTATTTTATTATTTTCTAGGTCGTTTGGGAAATTTAGGGTTTATTCATCCTGGGAAGTTCCAGAAAATTGCAGAATTTTGTCACGAAAATTTCTGTGCTTGGCTAAGGTGAGTGCATAACCATAAACTTATCTAAACGATTTAATTATTTGATGTGTTTTGCATGGATATAGGTCGTGTATGATCTCGGGTGGATCTAGATCGAGTGTTTCGTGAGATGATTGATTTAATTTGGTATTTTCATGTTTAAATACGTTAAATATTTTAAATCGTTTGTGTATATAGCTTGTAGATGAGAGGATTACCTCACTAAGTATTTATCGAAATACTTATGCATCTCCTTTTATTTGATGCAGAAAAAGAAAAAGTGTGACCGTGAGATCATGACAAGGAAGAGGAGATGATCTAGAACTCGGTTGAGGTTTTTATGATTGACTTAGTTTAATTCAAAAAATTATGGAATTGTTGCAAATTATTTATTTTATGATTTTTGGAGTTAAAAATCATGTTAGAATTTGGTTAAATTATTTGATAATTTCGGAAGTAATGTGATTTTGGTTTTGGAATTTAGGTAATTAATTGTGATGATTTTAATCATGTTTAATTAATGAATTAATTATGGTTGAGTTTTTGTGTGATGTATTTGATGGTTTAATTTGGTTAAGCTGAATTAATTAAATTAATATGAATTTTTGTGAATATTTATTTCAGTAGAAATTGGAGGTTTTTAATATTTATAGAAAATTTATTATATGTTAAAAAAAAAAAAAATGGGTGCGGTTATTTCAATGGCAAACCGAGTGGCAGCTGCACGTTCAAAGGAGAAGAAGGACCAACGTATTGAATACTTGGAACACAAAGATATGACTCTGAAGAAGGTGATCCATACATTTTATGGTCAGTTACCGGTTTTTGAGGTTAGATATATCACATTAGCGATCATCTCCTTGTCATTTCTAAATTGTTCATGTTAAGAGCTTGTTAAGTTTGTATTATTGATGCATGTAGAAAAAGAAAACAGCGATGGTGACTGAGAACGAGGAACTAAAGATTAGGAATTGTTACTTGTATCTGATGGTTTAGGTAATTTTTTCATAAGTTTTATTCTCAAAACTAGTGTCCAGCAAATGAAGTTTAGTAACAAAAAAAACTGTGAAGATATGAAGTTTGTAACCATGGTGAAGAAGTTTTTGAAACTCAAGAAAACATAGAAAATAAGCCAAACTAGTAATTATTGAAGAGAAACAATTGCAGCAAAAACTGAGAGATTCAATACATTTAAGAATCCTATAGATGAGAAAGTGAGAAGTGGAAAGACTCGAATTTTGTTTTTCATTTCTTATCTTTTATTACATTAAAAGAAAAATACAGCCAAACCATTTTCTTGATGTTAAATATCTCTTGTTTCCGTTTAAAATCCACTTTATTATTACATATAAAATACGCAAGCCAATTTACCACCATAATTATATATACTTATATGTCATAACTAGGTACTATAAATTATAAATTATTATTTCATCATTAATGTTTTATTTAAAAATTATTCGTTACTAAAATAAAAATTTATTGATTATAAATGTTTGGGAAAACTATATTCAACATGTATTTGCGACCCTGTTTGCATCACATTAATATAATATCGAACTCAGATGGAACCTTCCGCATAAGGTTATCACTTATTGACATCTTCTGGAAAGCATTAAACGTGTGATATAGCACTGTTACACATATTGTATGCTATGATACAAGTTACATTATTATCGTTTTATCTGTTGAACCAAGCAAATAAATGTGTTTTTCGTGAACTAGATCATGTCTTTCAATCTCCCAAACCAAGTATCATTGATCATGATACTAAAACAGAGACCAACGGCTTAGTATACTAACCCAAAAAAGTACAAATCTATAAATACATGTTATTTAAAATGGACAGTGGCTAGTAAAATAGATAAAGAATGTTTCTAAAACAATATACTCATAACAAGTTTCATTGTGAGTTAAATCCCTTCCTAAATTCTTATGATTTTTACTAAATTGAGCATTAAGCGTCTTCTGAAAAAAAAAAATACACAGATGTTTATGTTATTCTTGTTTTTTTTCCATTTTAGACCTTTCGATTTATTTCCACAAGAGAGATAAGGAGAAATAAAAATTAATAATAAATACTCATTTAATGGAAAAATTGGTAAAAAAAACCATCATCTTTTCCAAAAACATTAAAAAAACCCTCATCTTTTTTTGTGGGTTTTTAAACCCTCACCTTTTAACAAATAATGAAATAAACTCTAATTATTACAAAAAATAAGTACATCATTATATTAAATTAGAAATAAATAAATAAAATTTAGTTTATTAAATATTTTCTAAATTAGAATTTGTGATTTATTTTCCTCAAAATTGAGTTTTTTAACAAAAATATTATTATAGATTAGCATATTCCATGTTTTGATTTGAATTTGTTCAAATTTTTCTTTTTGAATAACTAACTAACAGTAGTTAATATTAGTCACTTTTTGAAATATTTAAGTTATATTTTAAATATATCTTAATTTTATGTATTTAAATTAAAAATAGTTTAGTGTAGAAGTTTATGTACGTTTATAATAATAAAAATAATTTTGTTTGTTTTCATGTTAATAAGTTTGTGTTACGAAACCAAATAAACATTTATTAACATAAATTCATATTCGGTTCAACATTTATTAACATATTCATATGATTTTATTTTTTCATAAATAAATTGGTGACAGTTTTCATGCAATACGTATATCTCAAGTAAAAAATGATTATCTTTGATGATTTTGATAATATGTTGAAACTGATTGGGTTTTTGTTTGCACTATTTTAGTTTTTAATCTATATTATTTATCCATCGAATTTAATTTGGTAACGAGTGATAACCCCGATTTGATGCAGAGACTCCATTCTTCGTCCCTCTTCAATCACGCCCGATGGATCAAAGCTATGATAACTCTCATTTGAACTCAACGCAAATCCAGTACCATGTTAAAAATGAGGCTGGCGAGAGAACCGACATCGTGTCGTCTCATCAGATGTCGTTGATCCAATTGCCAGTTGAGTCAGCGCAGTTCTGCCCCGGACAACAGTCTGTGATTCCGTTCACAATATCAAACCCTGTGAGTGTCTCCGTCAATACTCTACCACCGAAAAAGGCACAGAAACGGTCGAAAGTGATATTATTGGACTCAGTTCGATGATCCCTCTGAATTCTCCAAAGCTGAACGAACCTAAGCCATTAGAGCCGTTTACTGGAGAATCAAGTAGAGAAAAGAAGATGTTGGTGAGATGCAATATGATGAGGAATTTGAAAAAAAATCAATTTTGATGCGTTTATGAATTTGGACTTGAATACTTTTGACTTTAATGCTTTTAATTTTAATGAGAATAAAGATGAGATCTTTATAAATATGAGTGATGTGGAAGACGAAAACAGTGCGATTGAGAGTGGATCTAAGACTGGATCAGCTAGTTCGAGTGTAAAGACAAGAGCAGGCCAGGAATCTCAGCTTTCAAGCAAACACTGCAGAAGTGTTTCATTGGATAGTTGTTTCTCTGACTTAGTGAAGAAGCCTCCTCTTCCTCCAGCGAAGTTTAAGAGTAGAGTTTCCTCTACCAATTCGGTGCATGAAAACAATATTTTTGGATCTGATCCTAAACGTGCCAGAAGGTAACTCAGATCACTATATGATTAATTTCTTTTGTTTATGCAGCAATGAACAAACAGTTGAATGCAGAAGCGACACAACTAAAGGCGGCAATCCTTAAACCAACAATTGAGTAAACAAGTCCAACGACTTTCTTTAACAAAAAAAAAAAAAAAAAAAAAAAAAAAAAGTCCAACGACTTAATGTTGCAACAGATGTAAACGATATTTGATTGAAATTATTATAGTTTTTTTAAGTTGCTTCATTCTGTTTATCAAATTTTCAGTTTCAAGCATGTTGATTAAAGTTTTATCTAAATTTCTCTTTTGTTTTATCCAGTCCTTCCGAATCTTTTTGTTTTAAATAAAAATTTTGTTTATTTATTTATTTATTTATCCATTAGTTAAGTTACAAATTAAAAACCTAATTGTGTCTCTCAATGTGCTTCTTAAAGAAAGTGAGATTATAATAAGGATGTTGTTTCCGATTGGATTTTTGTTTGCTACGAGACAATTCCTAAATATTATTGTATGTTGGTTTATCTACAAAACCAATTGTTATGAAACTTAACTGAAACTGTTTCTCTATTACCTATTAGTCCCTTTGCTTAAACCTCACTCCAGTTATTTATCTCATGCTTTGTCTTTGTCGTTGTCACTGGGGTTATTTCTTGTAAAATCCAACGGTTTTTTCCCTTTTCCTTTAATTCTTAAGAATATGCATGTAATATGGATACAGTGCGAAACGCTTAACTAAAAATAAGAAATTTGTTTTTATTTATATTTAAATACATCATTATTTGACAGTTTTTATCTAGTGATTTTTAATACCTAATCTAAATTATAAGGATTATCAAACGTATGAAACTTGCAATACACTTTAATCTTTGAAACGCATTGTTGAGGCGAACTCTTATATAATTCTCTGCATCTTTTTCCATGTAAGATATATAGGAATTGTAACTTGTACCTAATGATTTATGTAATTTTTTCATAAGTTTTATTCTCAAAAAAAGTGTCCAGCAAATAAAGTTTAGTAACAAAAAAAAAATGTGAAGATATGAAGTTTGTAACCATGGTGAAGAAGTTTTTGAAAACAATTGCAGCAAAAACTGAGAGATTCAATACATTTAAGAATCCTATAGATGAGAAAGTGAGAAGTAGAAAGACCTGAATTTTTTTTTTTCATTTCTTATCTTTTATTACATTAAAAGAAAAATACAGCCAAACCATTTTCTTGATGTTAAATATCTCTTGTTTCCGTTTAAAATCCAATTTATTATTACATATAAAATACGCAAGCCAATATACCACCATAATTATATATACTTATATGTCATTACTAGTTACCATAAATTATTAATTATTATTTCATCATTAATGTTTTATTTTAAAATTATACGTTACAAAAATAAAATTTTATTGATTATAAATGTTTGGGAAAACTATATTCAACATGTATTTGCGACCCATCTTGCATCACATTAATATCGAACTCAGATGGAACCTTCCGCGTAAGGTTATAACATATTGACATCTTCTGGAAAGCATTAAATGTGTGATATAGCACAGTTACACGTATTGTATGCTATGATACAAGTTACATTATTACCGTTTTATCTGTTGAACCAAGCAAAAAAATATGTTTTTCGTGAACCAAGTATCATTATTACCGTTTTATCATGTCTTTCAATCTCCCAAACCAAGTATCATTGATCGTGATACTAAAACAAAGACCAACGGCTTAGTATACTAACCCAAAAAAGTACAAATCTATAAATACATCTTATTTAAAATGGACAGTGGTTAGTAAAATAGATAAAGAATGTTTCTAAAACAATATACTCATAACAAGTTTCATTGTGAGTTACATCCCTTCCTAAATTCTTAGGATTTTTACTAACTTGAGCATTAAATGTCTTCTAAAAAAAACAATACACCGATATTTATGTTATTCTTGTTTTTTTCCATCTTAGACCTTTTAATTATTTCCAAATTCCAACTTCCTGCTTCGCCAACATATCCCTTGAAGATTCAAAATCTATAACCCCACAAGAGAGATAAGGAGAAATAAAAATTAATAATGAATACTCATTTAACTAAGTATTTTTCTAGATGTCACATTTTTATGTTTTTATTGCACTCAATGAAACTTACATGTTTTTGTTATATTTCATGGCATCCTATAATATATTGAACTAATTTAATAATTTTCAAAAAATTTAAGTATATATTGGCCAAACTATTAAAAAAACTGAAGCAAACAAAAAAATATATTAATAAATAAAACATGTCAGATGCATTTAATGTTCCATATCGATCCAAACACAAAGGTAAAGAAAAAATTACATATGGGAATTTCAGTCAAAGTAAATTTGATGGAAGTAAGATAATCAATAAATCAGTTACTAATGCTAGTTAATTCATTTTTTCATCTTCCATATATACTAAGCAAGTTGACCCTAAAATAAACTATAAACCAAAATAATTACATAGTAAATGTAAATAATGCACTAACTTAATTAACTATAAAATTAATTAAGTGCCAAAAAGTTTAAATTTTTAACTAAAAAGACTCAATATCCGTATATATCTACCTTATATTTGTAAACTCCTAATTTATATCTTTAAAACAATGTTTATTTTTCATTTTGACTTGAAATTTGGGTTTTATTTTGTTGACAAAAGTAATTCTAAAGCTACTTGATATAAATGAATGGCTCATAAAAAATAAAAATCATTAACTCAAAACACATTGAAAAGGCAATTATTAATAACTTCCTTCACATGGCACTTGTGAGCAATTGTTTTGGCATCTTCTTGTTTTTATATTATATAAAACGAGGCTCATGCAAACAAGAAAGATATACCAATTTCTTTGTGATTTTTTCATCTGTACTATTTCAATTTACATCGGCGTAACAGTTGAGGTTCTATTTTTTGCATTTCCTTCTTTATTTCTTAGTCAAGAGATTCATTTTTATCTCTTTTTGTATTAAATTGGTGACAGTTTTCATGCAATATGAATATCTCAAGTAAAAAATGATTATCTTTGATGACTTCGATAATAGGTTGAAACTGATTGAGTTTTTGTTTGCACTATTTTAGTTTTTAATCCACATTATTTATCCATCGAATTTAATTTTGTAACGAGTGATAACCCCGATTTGATGCAGAGACTCCATTCTTCGTCCCTCTTCAATCACGCCCGATGGATCAAAGCTATGATAACTCTCATTTGAACTCAACACAAACCCAGTACCAAGTTAGGAATGAGGCTGGCAAGAGAACCGACGTCTCGTCGTCTCATCCGATGTCATTGATTCAATTGCCAGTTGAGTCAGCACATTTCAGCCCCTGACAACAGTCTGTGATTCCGTTCACAATATCAAACCCTGTGAGTGTCTCCATCGATACTCTACCACCAAGAAAGGCACATAAACGGTCAAAAAGTGATACAATTGGACTCAGTTCGATGATCCCTCTGAATTCTCCAAATCTGAACGAACCTAAGCCATTATAGCCGTTGGAGAATCAAGCAGAGGAAAATAAGGTGTTGGTGAGATGCAATATGACAAGGAATTTAAGAAAAAATCAATTTCGATGCGTTTATGATTTTGGACTTGAATACTTTTGACTTTAACAAATTTCCGTGTGTAGCTTCAGCATGTGGCACGTGTCGATCGACATCAGGGGTCTGTCTTGGCACCAGCTTCAGCTTCTCAGCAACAATGCTCCAAAATGTCCAAAAGTTCCCGAATGCGTGTAAACCTGTAAAAGACTCTAATGGGACTCTTCTAAGCTAGCTTACATTTGGATTTTATAGTTCCAATGAAGTGAAACATTCAAAATTTGACATACTTAGGGCAGAATGTCAAGTTGTTTGCTAGTTCAACAATGACCAGTTTCAGAATATAGACATGATAACATTTAAGAGTTTCAAAAGGATCTAGCAGCCATTGGATCTATCTGCTTCAGGAACAGCGTTACATGTTTCTGATGGTCTTGACAAAGATTTCGACGTTGTGACAACAATAATCATGTTCAAGAAACCTCCTCCACCTCTTTACCAAGCTTACGATATATGGTTGAGCAAGCAAAATCGAGGATGAAGTGGAACAGGAGATCAAGAATTTAGGAAGTTGATTGTTGATCATAAATTTTATTTATGTTCTGATAACAAGATTTTACTATCTCAGGTTCAATTCCTCAAGGCTATCATGTCATTGCAGCATATGAGGTGTCAATCCAAATGGGTGTGTCGTTATGCAATCAGGATGTGATCAAATACTTTTAATTCAAGCCAAATAGAGAGTTTGTAAACTAACAACCTAAGTGATCAAAAGTAAATGACAGGTGAGAATTAAAGCAAACAAAGCAGATGGTGATAAGCAATAAATAAGAATAAAGGCCCTGAGGAATGAGTTCATGGATCTGTGATTCCTCCTAATCTATCCTAGATGTTTAATCAACTTCACATAGAAGCTATCCCTAGACGATAGTCATCACAGAAAGGTGAATCCGCTCCAGCGGCAGACACCAACAAACCTATGTTATTTCCTAACTCAATACCCAATCAAAGAGAACAAGGAGCAGGTATCAATGAAACTTAGCATAAGTAAGCATTAAAAACCAGACTATCAATGCCAAAGTACAACTACAACTACCAATGCCTTGGTGAAAAGTTATGAATCTCTGGTATTAGTAGATCAGGTATTTCATCAAATACCTTCCGGGTGTGATATTCCTGGGATCTAATTCCAAGGGGTTAGCAAGGAATAACATTAAGAATTCCTAATCCATAAGGGATCTATGCAATTTCAAGCTTAAACATCTAAGGAGATCAGGATTCCTACACAGATCTAACCATTCCTCAAGAACCCTAGTTCACTACTCAGATCCTAAAATCATGAAAAAAATGCTCAAAACCATAAATCTCTAAAATCGACATATGTTAAAGATAAAGGAGAGATGAAGTTTGTAGAAGAAATAAAATGCAAATTCGTAATAGATTAAGAGAAATCTGAGTTACAAAATCCTAAAATATGTTCTAAGGAGGTAGAGAAAAATAAAGCTTAGGTAGCATAACTTGTGGGTTCTGACCTACAAGGGATATTTATACTAAATTGGTCAAAACCCTAAAATGCAAAAAGACAAAATAAGAAAAATACCAAAGTCGGATGGTAGAGCTTGGTTCCTTGATCGAGTGCACTGGTCGAGTTAAGCTCTTCTTCAAGGTTGCCTTCTTGGCCTTCAACTCGGCTTCAGATCAGGTGGTGGACTCGGTCACAGATCGAGTCCTCAGACCGAGTGGTCATCTTCTTCAAAGGTTGCATCTTGACATTAAGTTTGGCTTATGATTGAGTTGCACTGACTCTGGCAGTTTGATCGAGTCAACACATCGAGTCAGCTACAAATCCAAATATGGTGGCTTTTTGCACTCAGACTCGAATTGTTGGTCGAGTTGCATTGACTCTGGTAGTTTGATCGAGTCATCCACATCGAGTTCTCCACACCATTTTTCCTCAAACTCCAGATAATCTTCAAAAGCATCCATTTGACCTGAGAACAACTCCAAAATGCAATATGTATGCAAATCTAATGCAAATCTAATACAAAACCTAATATGAATGCTAAATGAGTGAAAATGACAGAAAATAGTAGGAACATGGGGTGAAACAATGCTAAACTAATGATAAATGAATGCTTAAAACAAGTAAAATATAGACTTATCATGTTCTTAAATGCTTTTTTTTTTTAGATTCCATTGTTTCTTATTGAGTTGTTTTTATAGTCATGACAGTATATATATCATCAATGTCATATGGAATTAGATTCTTGAACTAAAATTTTGCACAAGAGCTAAACATAAAATATAAGATTTAATATAAAAATATAAAGTATATGGCTCCATACGAAATTAAATGATAATTTTTTTAAAAAAAAACATAAAATATATTTAAAATATAATATTTAATGATTAATGTTGTAAAAATCAAAATGATCTTTATTTTTGTTTTAAATTAACAATTATAAAATAGAATTTTTAATATAAACTAATAGTTTTAAATTAATAAATAATTTATTCATTTTATTTTTCTAGTATAATTGGAGTTTTTTAAAAGTAATTTGATATTTTATCTACTAAATTATTTAAGTGGAGTCTTTTAAAATTGGAGATCCAATGCAAATGTTTCAAAAAGATGGGTCCAGCCATACCCGGCTCTGGCCAGTGGTCTGTTTTCAAAGAGATAGATATATGAATGTTGGTAGGTTTGACAAATACACTCACAAATGGGTTTTTCATGGGCTATATGAAAATGACATTAAAAGGAGAAAGGAAGCTTTTAGAAAAAATGGTTTAAAGACCAAGAACACATATATATATTACAAGGATCGTACAAAAGAAGGTGGATGAAAAGTTGAAAAGACAGAGAGAGTTCTAGAGAAGTGATCCTAGAGAGTTTTTTTCTTTGACTTAGATCCTTGTGTTCTTCTTGAGTGTGTACCTTTAAAACCAAGACAACATCACAAGTTTAGTGGTGTGTAATCTCTTTCTCATAAGTGAAATTTGGGAGCAATAGATCTCCCCCGAGACGTAGCGGTTTGAGGCCGTGAACTCGGTTAACAAATTCTGTCTTGTCTCTTTTATATTTGCAATCATTTCTCGTTCATTTTGCAACAAGTAGTATCAGAGCACCGGGCTTGGTGTACGGTTGTAAAGGAGGTTCAGGTGAAGGTTTTCAAGAAGACTTACAAGATGAGTAGCACTCGGGTTGAGGTGGACAGATTTGATGGAACTGGTGACTTCTCCTTGTGAAAAGTCAGGATGTTGGCTCACTTTGGTGTTCTAGGGCTGAAGACGATCTTGAACGATGAGCAGTTGCTGAGAGATCCACCTGCTGCATAAGAGGAAGCTGCAACAGCTAGAAAAGAAGCTGAAGATTCTGAACTGCCTGCAAACATCGATCCTGTCAAGTTTGAAAAATCAGAGAAAGCAAAAGATCTTAAATGTGGGAAATCAAGTACTAAGGAAGATCACACATTGGTCACTCTAAGCAGGTTATACATGGAAACATCTCTCCCAAATTGCATATACTTACAACTTAAATTCTATACTTACAAGATGACTGACTCCAAAAGTATAGATGAGTGGACATTACAGAAGAGGTTCAAGCTATACTTCTCTTGAGTTTGTTGTCTAATAGGTATTATCAACTCAAAGAGACTCTTAAGTATGGAAGAGATACTTTGAGCTTAAATGAAGTCATAGGGGCTACAAAATCAAAGGAGAGGGAGCTGACAGAAAGTGGAAAGCTTTCAAGATCACAAAATAAAGGTCTATTACGTTAAAACAAGAGGCAGATCTGAGAAGAGGTTTGACAAAAGAAAAGGCAAACCATGGAGAGGACGATCTAAAAGCAAAGGCAGGTCAAAATCAAGACCAAAGTATAATGAAAACAACAAGGGCTGTTTTATCTGCGGGAAAAAAGGACATTGGAAGAGAGACTCTTCTGAAAAATCTTCAAACAAACCTGCAATTTTAGCAAATATTGCATCAGAGCCAAAACAGCCACTAGTTCTAACTGTCAGCTCTCAAGAAACTAAAGAAGAATGGGTAATAGATTTTGGTTGCAGTTTTCATATCACACCAGACAAAGATTCTCTATTTGACCTAGAAAAGTTTGATTGTGGCAAGGTTTTGATGCGTAATATGACTCACAGCGAAGTGAAAGGGATTGGTAAGATTAAAGTCATAAATCCAAATGATTATGTGGTCATATTGATAGGTGTTAGATACATACCTACGATGGGAAAAAATCTTATTTCATATGGTCAATTGGAGAAGATTAGCTGTAAGTATGAAGGAAAAGATTTCGTAATCACTTTCTACAAAGATGGACAAAAGGTTATATCTGGAAAATATCAAGATGGGTTGTACTATCTACAAGGAAAGGTAGTAAAAGGAGAAGTTATTGTGGTAAGATCAGAAGTTGACATGACAAATATTTGGCACTCAAGACTAGGGCATAAGAGCGTGAAGAACATGAATATTCTAGTCAAAGAAGGTTATCTGCTAGATAAAGAAGTAGACAAACTGAATTTTTGTGAGAGTTGTGTCATTGGAAAATCTCACAAGCAGAGTTTCCCAACCGGACAGCACACCACAAGAGGTATTCTTGATTACATACACTTTGTAAAGTCGTTGGGGATTTCCTTCTACTCCATAAAGTCTTGGTGGGTGCAGGTACTTTGTAAGCTTCATTGATGATTTCTCGAAGAAGGTATGTGTTTATTTCCTAAAAACAAAAGATGAAGCATTTCAAAAGTTCAGGGAATGGAAACAAGTTGTTGAGAACCAGACACGGAAGAAGATTAAGTACAGAAATACAGATAACGGTCTTGAATTCTGCAATTCACAACATGACCATTTGTGTAAGGAAGCAGGAATTATAAGGCATAGAACATGTACATATACACCACAACAAAATGGTGTATCAAAGAGGATGAACATGACCACTATAGACAAGGTTAGAAGTATACTAACTGAAACAAGATTATGTCAAGAATTTTGGGCTGAGGCTACTTGTACAGTAGTTTACTTAATCAACAGAACACCAAAAGCATCTCTTGGTTTTAAGCTACCTGAGGAGATGTGGACAGGTACAAGATCAGATTTGAGTCATCTAAAGAGGTTTGGATGTTCAGCCTTTGTCCATGTAACTCAAGACAAAACAAGTCCAAAAACAGTTTAAGGAGTCTTTATGAGATATCCTTTTGGCATTAAAGGATATAAGATTTGGTTATCCGAGGAAAAGAAATGCACAACAAGTAGAAATGTGGTGTTTATTGAGAATGAGGTGTACAAGAACACATTGAATAATGCAGATGAAAAGAAAGAGGAAGTTAAAAAGTCAGAAAGAAGATTGAAGAAGGTTGGAAAGAGAGTGTCTTTCAGCCATGATCTTATTAGAGGTCCTTCTACAGACTCAGATCTTGGAGAAACATCTACTCAAGGTGGAGAGATATCTTCTGAAAATTTAGAAAATTCAGAAAGTTCAGAAGAATATGCATCAAACGAGGAAGTTGATAGTTTTAGAAAATGAACAGTCTCTGGATAATTATTTGTTAGCCAGAGATATAAAAAGAGAAGTAATATTCGACCTCCATCCAGATTTGAAGATGCAAATTATATAGCATATGCATTAGCAACAGCAGAAGACTTGGAAATAGAAGAGTCGAAGTCTTATGAAGAAGCAATGAAAAGCACCAAGAGAAAGTATTGGGAAAATGCAATGAAAGAGGAGATGGATTCTCATAAAATGAGTCATACTTAGGATTTAATTGAGAACCCAGAAAAATAAAAGCAGATAGGATGGTGCAAATGGATTTTTAAATTAAAGTCAGGCATACCAGGAGTGGAGAAACAGAGATACAAGGTCAGGTTAGTTGCTAAAGGTTTCTCGCAGCAGGAAGATATTGATTATAATGAAGTTTTATTCTATCAGGTTAATGTTGTCTGTTGTTGTTAACATGGATTATGAATTAGAGAAAATGGATGTCAAAACAACTTTTCTGCATAGGAATCTATAAGAGATGATTCTAATGAGTCAACCTGAAGGATTCGTTCAGATTGAAAATGCAGACAAAGTCTGTTTGTTGAGGAAGTCCCTATACGGCTTAAAACAGTCTCCTAGATGCTGGAATCAAAAGTTTGACAAGTTTATGAAGGAGCAGCAGTTTGAGAAGCGTAGTCATGACCCGTGTGTCTACATGAAAAATATTCATATTGATCTAGCTGTTTAATTGTTGCTGTACTTGGATGATATGCTGATAGCTTCAGGAAGTATGACATAAATTCAACATCTCAAAGACAAGTTGCACAGTGAATTTGAGATGAAAGACTTGGGAAAAGTTTCAAGAATTCTGGGTATTGAAGGATTTTCAGATTCAGATTTTGCCACAGACTTGGACATGAGAAGGTCAGTTACAGGCTATGTGTTTAAAGTTGGTGGAAATACAGTGTCATGGAAGTCATATTTTCAGTATGTTGTGGCTCTTTCAACCACTGAGGCAAAGTACATGGCTCTTACCGAAGCAGTGAAAGATGCTCTTTGGTTTAAAGGTTTATGTTCAGAATTGGGTTTCAAACAAGAAAGTGTGAAGGTTCATTGTGATTCACAGAGTGCTCTAGCCCTAGCAAATATTTTAGTTCATCATGAAAGAACCAAACACATAGATAACAAATTCTATTTCATCAGAGATATCGTGGCACAAGGCGATGTGGTTCTACACAAGATTCACACAACAACAAATCCAGCAGATTTTCTAACTAAGACGGTATCTGGTCCGAAATTCCAGCTTTGTTGTGAGCTTCTCAACATTCACTAAAGTGAAGTTGCGCCTCCAGGTAACTCCAATTGTCTCACAGAACAAGAAAATCAAGTTGAGTTATTTTCGTTGAGAAATTCTCAAATGTCAGAATTAAGTAAAGCGTTTAAATGGAGTTGGAGTTACCTGTAGAGTTTCTGGAACTATGAAAGAGTCGTTAGTTCCAGGTGGAGTATATGACAAAGATGATTTCTAGAAATTTGTGGAGTCATCGTTAAATGAAAAAAATGAAGAAGTTTCAGATGATGAGAAATCGACAAGAGAGGTTACTTGGAGATGTCGATGACATGGGGCTTGCCGGAGCAGCTTTGGAGTTTGCCAGAAAATTGATTTTAAGTTTCCAATTAACAAAATTTCAGGCAAAATCCTAATCTCTAATTGTCACAACAACAAAGAAGAGAGAGATTAGTGGTAACCTGAGATAAACGGAGGTGGGGGTGGTCCGTTTCACCAGAGAAGCCTCATGGGAGATGAATATGGAGCTGTCGGGGTCAGAAGCAAAGATACTAGATGAAGAGATGTTTTTTTAGTTTCGTCAAAGATTTAAGCCGCCAAGAAGGATGTGGCTTTGGTCACACCGGAGGTAATCGTTGGATAGCATGTGACGATGATCGAAATTAGCTTCAGATTTTGATTGGAACAACAACAAAAAAAATGAAGCATCGTCTCTCCATGTCTAAGAAAGAGAGTTTGGAGGAGAAAGATGGAGGTGATTCAACAGAGATGTTCGCCGGAGTAAATTACCGGTGGAGACTTTGATCTGGTGGTGATGAATTTCACGAAGGGAGAAAGAGATAATGTTGATGTTGGTGTCCTGAGATGATGTGTGGTGTTTGTCAAAAAGTGGAGATTTGTTGATGGGTTTGACAAATACACTAACAAATGGGTCTTTTATGGGCCAGACGAAAATGACATTAAAAGGAGAAAAGAAGCCTCTAGAAAAAAAAAAAAAAAGGTTTAACGACCAAGAACACATATATATTACAAGGATAGTACAAAAGAAGGTGGATGAGAAGTTGAAAAGACAAAGAGAGTTCTAGAGAAGTGACCTAGAGAGTTTTTTTCTTTGACTTAGATCATTGTGTTCTTCTTGAGTGTGTACATGTAAAACAAAGACAATAGTGGTGTGTAATCTCTTTCTCATAAGTGAAATTTGGGAGCAAGAGATCTCTCCCGAGACGTAGCGGTTTGAGACCGTGAACTCGGTTAACAAATTTTGTCTTGTCTCTTTTATTTGCAATTGTTTCTCTTTAATTTCTCAACAATGAAGAAATCCACAATAAGAATATTGGGGCTCCTTCAGTTAGAAATATTCCTATCCATGGCATCTGCATGATAGGAAATGACAATGATGATGATACATAAATTGAATTTACTCGTTCTTCTTTTACGTATTTTCACCAGACTGAAACTGATGTTGAGATGGCTTTGGAGCCTTCTCGTGTCTTATATGACATAGAGAGCGATGATGAGCAGTGGCTCTCGAGAATTCGTGAGTGTACGGATGCTGAAAATTGTGGCTCTTGTGAGGTCACTGAGGAAATGTTTGAGAAGGCAGAGCAGATCTAGCCATCCAAAAAGCTGCAGCTGCTTTCATGTCTGCAGAGGCAGTTAGAGCTAGTTATGGGACCAATGCAGAAACAGATTAGAAAGCTCGAGTGAAAGATGAGACCATAGATAGTCAAAGATGAGTAACTTTTACTCAGGTCACGTCTGTGTTTCCTAGATAGTCAAATAGCCATTTTTTGGAAAAATGTTGCACAGCAATTTGGTTCATCTCTCCACTTTCTATAATTTGTATCACAAACATTGCACATTGATTTCAAATAAAGTTGCAATCAAACTAATTTAGTTACACAGTTCAACGTAGTATTGAACTTTTTATTGGAAAGCATAGAGGATGAGGAGAAATAAAGATGATGAAATACTAAACACAATGAAGACCTTCAAGGATGTTCAATGGATTGTGGGGGAAGGCTGCTCGGCTTGACCTGTCTGTAGTTCCTGATCCACAAAACTACATACAAAACAATCCCAGCCACAAAGCCTATGGCAGCATTTGAGCCCAAAGAAGCAGCAGTGCATATAAGCATCACAAATGCATCTCCCTTTGTGTTCATATCCCTAGCAGCCATCGCAAGCTCTATCCCCGCGAATAGTAGCAAAGCCCCAAGCACACCAACCGGAAACTTCTCCAGTATACCAACCAATGAACCTCCTAAAACCAAACCAAGCACCATTTTAGCTACTCCCAACAGAGCCACACATCCACCACTCCTCCCACCAAACTTGTATTGTCCGGCTAACCCACCAGCTCCATGACAAGTAGGCATTGCCCCGAACCAACATCCAACCATATTCATCAACCCAACAGTCATCGAAACCGACGCAGCCGAGAATTCCTTCTCCGGGAACAGATCATACGACAGCTTACACACAGCCACAACAGAATTAAGAACAGACAAAGGTAACTGCGGTATCGTCCCTTTCAAAAACCCGTTCTTCCACGCTTTTCCGCTCATTCTCACAACCTTAATCTTCGACGGTCCAAACCTAATGTCATGTACAATACTTGGCTTCCTTATAAATGCTAGAACAACACCTAACAAGAAAATCAACAAAGCAGATGGCACATTAGCTATAGCCTTCCTTATCGAAAACAGTCTTCTTCTTCCTCTCGAATCATCACTCTCTTGCTCTTCTTCTTCCTCCTCCTCTTCTCCATCTCCATTCACAAGAGCTATAAAAAGAACACAAACCAAAGCCAACACCAAACCATCTAACCCTAACCATGGCCTATCACCAACACTCTTAGACTTAGAAAAATTCTGTTCCTTCTTAATATACTTAACGGCAGACATTGCAAAAGCTAAGCCTTGTGACAATTGAATCCCTCTAACAACTGATAAAGGAATGATATTAAACACAAGCTGCATCAAACCAGAGATCCCTAACACAAACAAGATCCCTCCAGTACAAATTCCGGCAGCCATAATCTCCGGTATACCGAAATCCTCCTGACTCGATGAAATCGCCACGGCTGCAATTGATTTCATTGGTTGAACCGGCATGGGGACGCCGTAAACCGCTCCGGTTATGGCGTTGTATATACCGGTGAATATCAATGTTGTGCCTAAATCCAAATCCTTGGCTAGAGTTAAAGCAAGGACGATTGGTATGTAAGTGCCGAGATCACCCATTGCACCGTTTATCTCAGATAGATTTGATCGGAAAACAAGATTCTTCTTCAATTTATGGAACATGCCGGTGAACGGAGAACGTTTTGGGGTTTCCGGTTGACCACTCTGAGACTGAGACTCCATTGTTTGTTTGTGTTGAGTTTTGAGTTCTGTATCGAAAACAGAGCTATAGTCGTGTCACTTTATAACAGTATCAAAAATAAAAGCGTTGACTATAAATAAAAGGGAAATGAAAATGAAAAGCTAGATGGTGACAGTATCTGATTCTTATTGTGTGTTAAACAAAATTTCATTGAATTTATCAAAATAATCCTTTGATATGTTTAGGATTTACTTATTATCAACTAATTTATTTATGACTTTTGATACGGCACATTTTTTTATATCTTCAGTTAACACCCGTTGCGTTTTGCAGGTGTTCTATTAATGTTAGCAGTATAAATCATATATTATGAAAAGATATTTATATATAAAGATTAAAAGTCAACACGCAAGATAGAAGACCTCAGTATATTTTATTGAGTATTTGCAGTATCTGGTAATAAAAAAGTGTAGCTATATTAAAATGAGATCATTGAGAAATTTATTTATTTTAGAATTATATCCTAAAATAATACTCTCTTCGTTTATAAATAAATGTAACTTTAAAAATATTTTTTGTTTTAGATTAAGTGTCGTTTTAGTTTTTTAAAGCAAATGTTTGGTAAAATTTACAGTTTTATCTTTATTATATTAACGTATTGACCAATAAAATTTTTTATAGACTATATTAATGCAAGGTAAAACATAAAATTTAATAATTTTCCTAATATATGTGAAAAAGCCTAGGTTTTGAACACGACTCAAGCTTATCAATCAAACAAATAAAGAACCATGATAGATCTATACTGTATACCCTAATAATCGACAGAGAATCCATAACATTGAAGCATATTCTTCATGATTCCTATTAAAAGAAACATAACAGAAATCCAAAAACACAATAATTGAAACAGAAACATGAGTTCAGTTAAAACTCAAAACCCTAATCAAATCAATCACCTAAAATCGAAAGAGGAGTAACGGAACACGAGAAGAGGGGGAGAGAGAAGAGAGTCAGGTCTTTGAAATTATAATCGAGCAGAGAACGAGGTAGGAGATGAATGTTGTAATCGATTAAAATCTTTCTATATTTCCACTATTTTTTTTGCCAACACATATATGTTTTTTTAATTCTGTTTTTAAAATCAAAATAAAATATTAATAATTATGAGGGCAATTTTGATTTTTTAATAATATAAGATTTATGTTATTAAACTATTGTAAAAAAGTATAGATTCAAAAAAAGTGAGGTAAAAAGTTCACTTTTCCTAATTTTCTCTAATAATTAATCCAAAACATGTAATTATATATAATGAATCAGTTACATGATGAAACGTTTCCGATAGATAATTATCATCGCATGGATCGGTTAAAAGATGGGAAGTTCTCCAACGATACCAGACATGATGGATTTCCGTTCCAAAATAGACAGGTCTAAGACAAATATTGGATAATGAATCATATAATGTATACTAAAAGTATAATATTATATATATATATATATATATATATATTTCAATATTAGAATTACAAAATATTAAAACATGTATCACATCAAACAACCAACAACATTAACACTTTAAAATTTAATGAAGTTAAAATTACATAAAAATAATTATAAAAAATAAAATGAGCAAAATCTATAAATCTATAAATAATCTGAAAAACTGAACACAAAATATTAAACGAAAAAATATAAACATGTGCTACAATGATCAAGGAACACATTGATCTGTGGTATACCGCTGGTTCGATTCAAGTAACGTAATCATTAAATAGTCACTGTTATTTAAAAAAAATGATATTTGCCACAATAACCTACTTTATTTTTGAAATGGACAAAATAACTTATCAAAACTTTTAAAGTTTCAAATGCAATAATTTCTAAAAATACTCTTAATGACATATTTGGCAAACTCTGCAAGTATTTGGTAAACTATGCGAGCATTTGGTAGACTCTACGAGTATTTGGTAGACTCTGCGAGCATCTGGCAAACTCTGCAAGCATTTGGCGGACATTGCGAGTATTTGACAAACTCTGCGAATATTTGGCAAACTCAATGAGCATCTGACATATTCTGCAGATATTTCACATGCTTTTCACATATCTCGCAGACTTTGCAGATATTTTGTAGACTTTGTAGAGTAACTTACAGATTCTGCGGAATAATTAGCAGACTCTAGAGAGTAACTAGCAGATTTTACAAAAATTTGGTAGACTTTGCGGATATCTAGCAAACTCTGCAGAATAACTAGCAGACTTTGCATGTATTTGGCTGACTCTACAGAAGTTTAGCAGATTCTGCATAATAATATGCAGACACTACGGATATTTGGCAGACTCTGCTGAATAATTGGTAAACTCTACATATACTTGACAGAGTCTACAAGCATTTGACAGAGTTTGTGAGCACTTGGCAGAGTTTGCGAGCATTTGGCAGAGTGCACGAGTATTTGACAGAGTCTGAGAGCATTTGGCAGATTTTGCGAGCATTTGGCAGATTTTGCGAGCATTTGAAAGTCTTTGCGAGTATGTGGCAGACTCTGCGAACATATGGTAGATTCTGCGAATATTTGGCATATTCTGCGAATATATGGCAGACTCTGCAAATATCTCACAAACTTTGCTAATATTTGGCAGACCTTTGTAATGATTTTTAAGTTTTTTAAAAAAACTTTATTCTTTAACTTAATCAAATATTTTAAGTAAAAATAAATATTAAAAACTACAGTTTTAATAATAAATATGAATTAAAAGAGAATAATTAATTAAAATAATAATTTATTAATAATTTCTCTTCAAAAATATTCATTAGTTAGAAAGGATAATTTTGATATTATGGACATAAAATAATTTTAAAGTAGGTTTTAGGTATTTTTTATTAATGTTAAAATCATTTAGGTATAAAAGAATTTAGTTACATAAATTTTAAATATATTTATGATAAAACTAATATGGAATTATCAATTTTGAAAAACTAATTTACCATTTTTCTTTAACAAAACAATCAAAAGGAAAATTTTGGAATTATGAAATTTGTTAGAGAATAAATAAGTTATGTAGGCAATAAAAATTAAAAAAGGTTATACTATCTATTCAAAAGAAAAGTGGGTTATATTAGACTAATTTCTCTTCTAAAAATTTGTTAATTAAAAAATTTATGGATACTAGGGTTGTTTGGTTGCATGGACTCACATATTCTTTTTAAGAATTAGCCAAAAAAAAAAGCCCATTAATAAATGTCCCATTAGCCACGCAATTACTTAGTTATAACTTATAAAACTTATAATTGTTAAAATAGGATTAGTAGTAATTAATTTGACAGTAATTGGTTTCGTTTTGAATAAGCTAGGGTTTAGAAAAGTTTTCCTTTTTGTCTCCTCTATTAAGTATTAACAGAGACGGCTTTACCTTGTGACAAACAAAGCTTCTAAGAATTTTGTCTTTTGCTCGAAGTAACAAAACCTAAAAAGCGTTTCGGTCAAGTATGTGGAATCAAAAGGCGAGTTTCAGGTTTGAGATTGATAATTTCTCGGAGAAGGAAGATTGCATAGCGTGTCCACTATTCGTGAGTGGCGGATGCGAATGGTAAAACAAGAAGAATCGGATCTTTCCAGAGACATTGTGTCTCTGATGCTGATGGTCTAATTAGCTTTTTATTATTATTATTATTATTAATATTCTCTCTGTATAATAACGTGTTCACGAAAACTGATGAATTTGAATTTACCTAGGAGTCTAGGACTAATTAAAAAGTTTTTTAACTAAAACAAAAAAGTATTTGATCTTTATTTTATATTCTTTTAGGTTTCTCAACCTTTATCCGAAGGGAGAAAGTCTTTGTGATGATCACATGTCTTTGTACCTATACGTTGCAAACTCTAATTCACTGGGAAGGGGTTGGAAAAGGAGTGCTACTTTTTACTTAGTTGTGTTGAATCAATCCGACAAAGAGCTCCACAGATCAATTGGTAATGAAGCTATATCCAATTCCATGCGTGAATCTTGTGTATTTTTTTTTTTTTCTTTTCTTTTTCTGGTAGAAATATTTATATCTTGAATCTACATACTTTTATGCACCAGATAGCACCTATTGGTTCCAGAAAATAATATGCTAAAAAACGGAATAACATCCAAACCAACCGTAAGAAATATATATATAGTGCAGTGCCAAAAGCCTAAGTAGAAATGTCAAGTTTTTTTTTTTTGGATAAAAACTTACAATTTAGAATTTGATTGATGTTTTACCTTGTTATATATGGATGCGTTTTGTTTTACCAAATTTGATAGTACTATTTTTTAAAAAATATTGATTAAAATTCTATATTTTTAATTTGTGGCTTTTGATTTCCACTGGTAGGCTAACATTTTTGAGACGCTTTAGTCAAGGTTTAGTAGGGCAGTTCTTTATTTCTGAAGATGTAACAATTTTTTGTCCATTTAACCTTTAATATATATTCTCGCATCCCAAGAAGCTGTATTATGCTTGAATCTTGAAGAGGCAGCATCTAAACATCGGCATGTGATTGATGAAGTATGTTTCATAGTTCCACAGTACACAACGTTTCAAGCAAATACCACGGGCTTGGGTTTCCGAAAGGCCTTGCCTCTTAGCAAGCTTCAGGAAAAAGGGTTTTTGGAGAAGAACACACGCATCATTGAAGTCTACATTAAAATTATTGAAGCTTTTGATGGAGAAGGAAGAGACGTACCAGAGAAGAAGGAGACTGCGGATATCAACGGTTTTCAGGTTTTTGCTTCTCAGGTAAGTTAAAAAGGATCTGTTTTTCAATAAACCAGTTTCTTTATAGGGTTGCTTATTGGCGTATAGACTGAGATTTATTTTTCTTAGGAACATAAACATACTTTTCATTGGCAGGTTACTTCAGCAAGGAAGATGTTTGCGGAGCACTCAGACATTGCAGAAGATTTGAAACCAAAGAACAAAGTAGTGAAGACGGAATACATGAATGTCCTTCTCAACCTCATTGAGACACTTGACAAGTCTTCACAAAATCTCTCAGAGTCTGAGCTAAACAATGCTCACATCGAGTTGAATGAGCTGATTGAAGTGGGTTTCAAGCTGGACTGGTTGAAGTCAAAGCTTGATGAGCTTTCCTTGAAGAGCAAGAAAGCAGATGCTGATGGGTTTCGGGTCCAACAACTCGAGGAGCGAGTCAAGACTATTGAGCTGATGGAATTGGAATTTAAGCTGGAACGTTTGAAAACAAAGCTTGAATTGGATATAGCTTCATTACCAATTGATCTGGAGAACTGTTTGAAGTCAAAGCTTGAGGAAGTTTGCTTGGATAAGATGAAAAAATCAAATGATGCTAATGGGTCTCGGTTCCAACAACTATAGGAAAGTGTCAAGAATCTTAAAATGATGGTGTCAGATCTCAAAGTTGAACTGGACAAGGAGAAGGCCAAATCTTCTGTTGATGATTTTTTGTTCATCGATGAGATTGCTTGACGTAGAGATCAAGTTATTAGTTTATAGAGAATTTCTCTAGTAGACAATACTCTCGTTTCCTTTGTTTTGTTTTTATGTTGCTTTCTGATTCCTAATAGTTTAGAGATTCTGCTTAATCGAAAAACCTGCTTAAAGTTGTAAAACTATTTAAGGTGCTACGTTTTATCTTTAACTACAAAAATTATCATATGATTATCCACTCAGAAGAGAATCTATATTCATGGTTGAAAAAACAGAGATTTGAAAAGAGGAGTGTATGAAAAATGTCATATAAAAATCTTTTTGTGTGATGGTTTTCGTGCAATCGTATTTTGGGTTAATGTGTTCTGATCCAATCCCAAAATTAACCAGCAAATCAATTCTCCTTGACCTCACCAAAATTTAACTCACATTCTAGATTCAACGTTCAGATTATAAAACTAACACCATCAACTTTAACATCTTCCTCCTCTGTTTTTGGTCACTGGTTAACGATCTTTCTGATTTGATCTGTCTACTGTGTTATGCAAAAAATCTCATAAATAAAGTATTGAATCCTTCTTTTAGGTAACAGAACTCGTGTCAATCTCAAGTTAATGCTTGATTATATTCTGACTTTAAACACTAGAACTACTGAAGATGAGTATTACTAGGAAGTCTATAATTATTATTAGGGGCCCTAGCAGGGCAAAAACATTTTTAGGCCCCTATAATTAAAAGGATTTACTTATTTTTAAAATATAGTATATAACTAAAAATAAAGTTTAAAATTCTGTAAAAGTTAATTTTCTTTTGAATAAATACTAACTAATTTTGTTTATTTTTGTTTGAACTCTTTTTTTTTTAATCCGAGTCTTTTTGGCAAATACATGTGGTCAATTACCCAAATTCAAATTTTATATAATGTATATGTTGGACAAAATATTTGACACCTTTTTATTATTGGATTTGGAATTGGATGTCACTACCGGAACTCAAATTCAAAATAATACATATTACTAAAAATGGAATATTACAAAAATAATTACTATTTCGAAATTGCTTTAAAAAAAGGCACTTGCTATAGTAACAGGCAAATAATGCAACTACAACGACAAATTTTTGACAAATTTACCCTTATTTTGCTGAATAAAAATATTGGTACACGGACACATAATTTGGTAAACAAAAATATTTTTGTATGAAGTCTGTCACAAAAATACAAAATAAAATATTACAAAGAATACCCCATGTCACTTTTTCTTTTAAAAATGTTCATTTCTTAATCCCCATTCAAACTTACCCTTTCCTAAAATTGAAAAAGTAAACTAGCCTCCAATTTACAAACATTATCCAAACATCTCTCCTCTCTCTATCACATGCTCTCTTTCTTCTTCTCTCTTCATCAAACGTTCTTTTTTTCTCTTTCCCTCTATCTCTCCTTCTCTCTCCCTCTCTCTTCCTCCTCTGTTACTCTTTTTTCTCTTTCTCTTTCTCTACTTCTTCAGCAGAAACAATTTCAAAATTTGAATTGGATTTATGTATGCATATCTTTTTCATTTGTTTCTTTGTCCACAACACTGATCAATGTTGATGATCATGATTTATGAAATTTCCAATATATATTTATTCATAATCTGTTTATGGATTTCTGGATTTTCAAGAATATCTAATAAACATTCAGATGTGTTTTGTCTATTGCAGCAGATTGTTGTCCATCTCAAATAGAAGTGTGTTTGTTTGGTTGATATTCTTGTCTGTCAACTCTCGTGGACGAAAATAAAAAAATGCAAAGGGTAGTTTGGTCAAATCACTAAGGTCTGTGCCACCACAAAAAAAGATATTTTGAAAGGCGGCTAAAAAAATAGCAGTTCTGAAAGCCAAAATTGAATATGTGGCATTCTTAATAAAAAATCCAATAAAATATATACAGTTTTCATAAGAATAACAACAATTAGAGAAAAACATGTGTTGTGTATGTGAAAATAAAAAACATATGATTTTACAGTCTTTATTTCGTAACTAAGTTATTAAAGAATAAATTTATACCTAAACATATATTAGGGAACCCAAACAAATGATTTTATAGTATTTATTCCATATCAAGGTTACAAATATATACCCTACACCCATATGGAATGGGAAACCCAATCATATAATTTTCCAGTATTGATAATACTATACCTTAGACTCATATGAAATAGAGAATTCAAACATGTGATTTTACATAATTTATTTCGCAATAAAGTTATAAAGGAATAAATTTAAACCGTAAATACATATTAATGGACAAAACTCAGTGCATATATTTGAATACAAAAACACATGGACAAATAAAAAAAGTAAACAGAATTGTCTAGTGGACAAAACATATAGTTTTTCAACGGAAACACATAGACCAAATTAAAAAATAATCGAAGTCTTTTGAGTATAAACAAAAAATTTGATGTCATTAAGTTTGAATCAAATACCAAAATCTATACCCTAATAAAACTAAATCTTACATTGTAAATAGAGAACCCAAACAAAATGTTTTAGCTATCCAAACAAAATTGTCTCGTGAAAAAAACACATAAATATTTGTCTACAAAAACTGGGGGAAAAAATAAAAACTAATGGAAAAAAAAACAAAAATTTCAACTGATCAAAAGGTAAAATCATTATTTTACACAGAAAAAGTGGTATTTTTCAAGTGTCAGTAAAAACCCTCCACTAGTCACTTTGTCTGGAAAGAGCGAGAATCCACAAGGAAGAACCCACTAGTGTGTATACCACCAATGTACCTGATGCATCATTCTAAATCTCTTGCAGAACTAGCAAACGATTCTCCTATATGCAAAACTCACAAAAATTAGTGGAAAACATAGACTACAACTCAACCAAAATGTTTGTATCATTCTGTTTGGAAAACTTAGAAGGACTCTAAAAAGAGAGATGTAGCTTCAATGGCGTTTTGACTTCTGAATGTGAATGGTTCTTTCCATGGAAGTGTTGTGGGCCAAGATGTCCTACAAGTGTCTGAAACTTGGGTCGCTAGGAAACTAAAAGGTGTTTGCTGCCTCACTGGAAACCAATCAGAAGTGGATGCACTCAACACAACCCAAATGTGCTCAACAGGCTTATTCACGTTCTTTCGGATCATTAGTTTTATGTTTTGTGCATGAATTCTCTCCCACTAGATCACCAAAGAACCAGTGATACATGAGTTGTAGTTGAGAATCATTCTCTGCGCTAACCTCACTATTTCATTTGATGATAATCATTTATCCCTTATTTCTATCTTTTCACATGCAGTTATCTATTCTTCTTAACTTTTCGTATTCTAGTATCCTATTAACATGTTGGTGACAGATCTAGTATCCTATTAACATGTTGGTGACAGATCTAGGATCCTACATCAGTCTTTATCTCATAGAATCAACTAGAAGCAACCAAATCACAATTTCAACATCATGACAAGCAAACCATCATTAACCCATCATTTCTAACAAAGAATCAGGAGATATCAGAGTGAGGAACCTAATTGGGATTAAGGATTTCCAGATTATGCTCGCACCTTACTGATATCGAAGAGGACGGCTAGGTTTTCTAGTAGATCTCTTCACTTTCTCCTCCTCTTCTTCTTCTTCTTCTCTCCTCTCGGCACCAACTCTCCTCTTTGCCTCAGCTTGAGCTTGTGTGGGATGACCTCGGTGATGGTGGAGAGTAGCGGCAGCGACAGTGGTGGTGGTTGAAATCTGCTCGCGCATCTCTCTCTTGATCTGAAAGTGGCTGCAGCTCTATCCCTTCAAATTCTCCTTCTCTTTCTCTTATATAGTGTGTGTTGTTAGTTAAGTGAAAGGGTGAAAAGACTGAACTGCTCCTAACCCTAGCAGCTGCATGGGCCTCCAGATTGGACCTAGGGTTAGGGATGTCACAAAATAATTAAGTTTTAAAAACATATTCTTCTATCAAAGCATGTTAAAAAACTCACACCAAAACTAAAAAATGATATAAGTTAATATAAAGAACATTGGCTAATACATTTTTTGTTAATTACTTTTGAGTTGGCAAAATCCTAGTTTTAAATAATCGAATTTGAATATATGTTTTCTAGTAACAATAGGTGTATGTTTTTATGTGCAGGATCATACCATATTGATACATGTCTATCGGGTTTGTAGTGTCACAGAGCGATTTTTCACTCACATAAGTTTTGATTCCATGCAGAAGGTTTTTGATGAGGAGCAGTGTGTAGGTGAAGTTTAGAGTGTTAAATTCGTTTGTAGTGCGAGACTTGATAAAAATATTCAAAAAACTGCAATGTCATTAAAACAACTATGTGGTAAACAATCTGCGATAACATAGCAATAACAAATCTACCATATTAAGTCTGCAGACACTAAAAATATTATTATAATAAAAAAATATCTACCATAAAGAGATTGAATAAGTCTATCGTAACTACTGTTTATTTTTCTGAAAAGAAATATATGCCATGACTTCAAATAAAATTTTAAATCTTCGATGGAGAATTATGTATGCAAAATAAATATGCGACCAAAAATTAAATATGTCGTAGAAATTTTAACATGTTAGAGAAACGAAAAATATGCTACCTCTCACGATCTTCAGAAAATATATATACGAAAGTAAAAATATCTGCGATGAATTAGAAAATTTATCACAAGTAAGACTTGTAAATCTGCAAAAACAAATTTGCCGAATAAAACTAAATCTGCCATACAAACAAATTTTTCGCAACATAGACTCATATTTGTTTTGCAGATTTTTCTTTCAATGGTTACACATTCTGATTTCGTTACAGTCGCCAGATTTAATATTTTTTTTTTGCAGATTTGTGTGTTATTGTTTTGTTGGTAGCTGCAGATTTGTTTGTTCTTTGTCGTAGATTTGTTTGTTCTTATATTTTTGTTTCTCGCAGATTTGTTTGATCTTGGTCGCATAGTTATTTGTTCTATAGGTCGCATATTTTTTTGTTCTTAGTCAGAGAGTTCTATGTTGGTGGCCGAAAATTTGTTTTGATCTTGGTCGCAAGCTTATTTGTTTTGATTGCATATGTTTGGTGATTTCACTATTTGGTGTTTTGATTGCAGACAGATGGCATCTTACCCTCCTAGAATTTACAAAGATGGGAAATCTCCTATTCAAATAAGAAGCATGAACAATAATTTATCTTGCCAAATTTGGGAATATGAAAGAGGATATTGGTCCAGATGTGTGGAAACAGTTGAAGGATTCATCTGTTGGGATTTTTCTTAAACTAGTAGACCTAGCACAGAGTGAAAAGTACATATGGTTTGATTAATGGTCAACCACTCAGTCAAAAATAATTGTGTGCATAAATGTTGTCTACCAATTATTTGTCAAAATGCATGAGAGAAATTATTGTTAAGTTTCTATTTTTGACTCAGCATAGTTAATGAAATGAACTATTCTGGATTTTCTAAGGCATCATGTTTTTTATTGCGCCGAAAAGTTTGGAGATAGCAAGAGTAAGAAAGTAACATGAACACCTAATTAGAAGGCATAACGGCTACATTTAAAATACCACTCAAATGTACAACATCAAAGATCTAAGCAAGGATTTTGCTGCATGATGCAAAGCTAACAACACTGGAAGTTCACATTTCAAGCCCGTGGCTTTACTTGGAAACTTTTAGTGGAAATTTTTGTTCTCCAGGGGAATTTTCGTTGCTTGCTCTTATACGAAAGAAAGACTGTGGTAACTTTTCAGGCGCAGTGAACATGTCCAAAGGAAAAGGAAAAAGGAGAGCATGAGTTTTTTTGGTCATCTAATGGCTAAGGTGGGGTGTGATCTGTGGACATACAGTGATATCTTTCCTTCAAGAATTTCTGAGTATATACTTAGAATTGTTTGTTTGTTGATCATTATTATTTTCTTTGTTTGCTTCTGAATGCATGAAAAATTAGGTTGCTTAGTATCTGAAAGTGGCATGATATGTTTGAATGCCTGATGACATGTTTTAGTATTAGTTGATAATGAGATTATGTGATGATGTTTGATGACATGAGATGAGTTGAAATGTCAAGTAAAGAGCCATGAGGGCTAGAGTATACAGTCAGGAAGGCTAGAGTAAAGAGCCAAGATGGCTGGAATTTTATGCCAGGATGGCTAAATTTCTCTGCCAGGATATCTAGATCATATGTTTAGAGTTTAGAGGCAGTATGGTTGGACTCTAGGATTCACACCAAGATGGTGGTTGTAATACCCCGGTATGTGACCTAATTTCCAAAGGAACGGGCAGTATCGCGGGTAAAAGACCAAAAAGAGAAATCAAGCCGAAAACGAGAAGTCATATTAAAATCTCAAAAGTTAAGTGATAGTACGGATCACCAAGAAGGAACAAGAGGTGATCCTAGGAAAAATCCTTAGATAATTTTCGAATGAATGGTGAATGGCCGGAGAAGTTTTTGAAGAAGGCTGATGAGTGCAAAGCCAACTATTTTGTAGAAGACTTCAAGTTATTCGAGGAATAAAATAAGAAGCTAGGAAGAGGAGATATTAAGAGTAGGACTGTAGGAGGTTGTTGAGAGTTTCTGATAATCCAAGAAAGCACCAAGACAAGACAAATGAAGAACCCAAGAGCTAAGCCTCAGAGAGTTGATTGAAAAGGAGAATTAAGCAAAGTCTGATGTTAGCCAAGATAGAATTGAGCTAAGTGAAGGGAGTTAGAAAAACACCAAGTCATGTTGTAGCCGATACTAAGTCACCACCGAGTGGAAGGTGGTTTTGCAAAGCAAGAATTATGCACAAAGACTTTTGAGAGTCATTATGGGCAAAAATAAAGGAAAACATGTGTCTTAAGGGTATGATAGCTTAGTGAAAGGCTTAGTAGGAGGTGGCAAGTGGTGGCATTGCCACACTCTATGCATTGACTCATGCTCCCTTGACTCACGTAGTTGCTATGCAGCTTAGGAAACCTATATAAACTCCTCATTTCTCTTATTTCAAACTCAGAACAAAAATCACAGAAACCTTTCGTGCACCCGGAGATAGAAGCTTGGCAGTCCATTTGCCGAGCACTAGCTAGGAATCAATAGGGTTTTCCCGTATCCGGTAGCCATTAATTCAGTTGGTATGTATGATAATTCCGATCTTTAAGCTTTAATTCTAAGTAGCAAATGTCAAGGTTTCTTTGAATTTAAATTGGGAATTTTATGAGAAGGTTAATGCTATTACTTGATTATTTTATGCTTTATTGAGTGATTTAGCATGAATATAGGTGTGCTGCTTGGTGTTATTTTCATACTTTAATTTTAAATATTCTAGCATGATGATGTTGACCGGTTCGGATGCATAGAAGACATCGAGCATGTCCTGTGAATTTTTAAAAATTATTTGCATGCATGAATCTTATTGTTGGATGAGTTTTTTTATTCTTTTGAAGTCATTGCTAAAGGGAATTATGCGTATATTGCATAGATACGTGTTTGCATGATTAGGAAAATGCATAATGGTAGACATGCATGTTCATAGGGGAGACAATGTGATGGTTAACACTTACTTGAGTGATTCGCGACCACCGGGTACTGCATGGCAATGTAGTAATACCATAAGGATTAGTTTCTTAGGATATGGTCGAAGGTGTATATCTTTTAAGCATTTGTGGTTAAAAGTGGGAAACATACCTCGTGCGTTCAATCATATTTGTATAAGCTCCCATAAGGAATTCGATAAAAGCATGCTTAGTAGTGGGTTGTATCATGATATTCGTTAAGGGTATCATTGCTTGTATTTGATCTATGTAATTCTTATGCTTGATTGAAATGCTTATTTGGGGTTTTGGTTGGGAACTTATCTTGCTAGAGACCCTGGGCTCACAGACTAATCCTAGATTACTCATGATACTACTTTTGTTTTGCATGAAACCTTAGAGGGTGAACCATAGCAGATATCGTGATTTTTAGGCCGGCCAGTCTAAACTTTTACGGTAGATTGCAAAACCTGTAGTTTTTACTAAGTATAGTTTTTCCTTGGATCCAAAAGTTATATCTGAATTGGTAAAGGGTCTTGTATGTAAATATACGAAGTATAGATCTGGATTTTGACAAAAGAATGGAGAACCATATGAGAATATCTTGTCCGGATCGACCCAACCCATAGCCTAGGAACTGGTTGGCAAGCCTTAGGCCTTGGTTATGGGGGATGTTACTTACATTTGGATGGTCTGGGTGAACAGATGTGTTCCGAGAACCTTGGTCATTCGTGTGCGGGTGTCCTCACCGGAGCGTCATGGTTCATTCTTAGTCCAAGGATGGTTCAGGGACGTTATAGTGGGACCACATGAAATTGATATGCTTTCGAGTCATGATTATGATAATTGAGATGTGTGAGTTTCAAGATAATAAACCAAATAGATAGATGAGCATGTGTTGAAAAAGTTAATATTTGCATGACGATTATGATGCTAGTATATTGATTGTTTGAGTTTATGACATTCTGATTCAATGCTAAGTAATGATTATTGAATGTGTTTGGAAAGTTTTTATTGTGTGTCAAGTGGGCAAAAAAGCTTCTGCTCACTAGATAAAACTTGTTTTACTCACTTTTTTTTTCTCTTTTTCCTTAGGTTAGTATGTTTCCATGAGTTAGCAGTTTTCAAGTTTCATCGTTGGTGAACTTTTAATGAAATATTTTAAGCGAGACTAAGTAATAACACATTATTATTGCATGTACAGCGGAACGGGTGTTACAGATACAATTATCAAAAATGTTGAGGATCTTCTTATAACACATACCCAGTTCTTGTGACGGATCCTCAGATGGAAACTCTATATAATCTTTAAATTTGAAATGTTGTTGTGCAACCAATACTTATGCCAGTCCAATCATTCTCACCAACAAATATAATGTCTTCGTATCTAAATCTTATTGCAATTTCAAAAAAAAAATTATCGTTGGACAACCTTGTGTAAGGAAAAAAAACAATAAAAGCCAGTTAAATTGAATGGATAAGTGTGATTATATATAGTAAAACAACTGATATATTAAAAAAAAAAACAAAGCATCAGTTAGTTAAAACCAATTTTACATTTCATTTGGAAAAGGTCTAGATTATTGGAAAACTAAGAAGACAAGATGTTCAAAGATCAAGAAAAAAAGTTAGAAGATCCACAATGACAATGGTGTTAAGTTTGGAAATGGATCTTTGACAAAGAAGATAAATTTTCATTTCATAATTTAAATGAATGATACTAATATTAAAAGAAAAAAATTATTACCAATAAATCAAAACGAATACAAAATGTAAACGAAGTATAAATCATTAAAAATATTAATTAAAACTCGAAGTGAAGTAATGTGGATCTTGTTTCAAAGAAAAACCCAACTTGTGGGCATCAAGATTTTGTTTGTGAAGCATAAATAGATCGAGGTGGTGAGAGAAAAACTCATGTGCCTAGAGTTGTATAGTGAGATGCATACAAGTGTATGTGGTGTCGTTTTACTAGACAAGACAATAGAGTATGTTGGTGGTAACTCTATGGAGACTGCAACCGTCGGAAAAGAATTAGGGTTATTGGTTGTAACGTTGTGGAGATTGCATCCATTTGAAAAACAAATAGAGCTAACGCTGTGGAAACTGCAGCAGTAGGAAAAGATGCTAGGACTCAGTGGTAGTCAAGCATGTTGTGTTTAATTCAGTTTCCAAAATCCGTATAGAAGAGAGTGGTAAGCATCTACCACATGTAATTGTATTCACAATCTTTTCTAGTAAATTTGTTTAAGACTAGGTCTCGGAGAGGTAGGTTGGAGAACCGAACCTCGTTAACAATGTATCTCATTTATTGTATGCTCGTATGCTTTCTTATCATACAAACATGTAGATCTAGCCCAAATCCGTATTAACAAATATGGATTAATGAAAACATATTTTGAAAGGTTTAACCGAGTTCAAAATTAGTAATTACATGGCACAAGCAAAATCCTTGGTATATTATCAAAAACCAAAAGAACCAAACCAATTTGAAAGATTTGGTTCGGTTTTGGATAGCCAAAAATATCCAATTGGATCTATTATATATATAGTTTCGCCTTTTTGGTTTGGGAATCCGAAGACCAAAAAAGATACCAAAATAACCAAATGTCGGTATAATATTAACAGTAACGCTGGTTCCATTTCACCTAGGGAGTTTTGATTCGGTATTATTTGAACTTTTGTAATTTTTATTTGATATTGTTTAAGGTTAGTTCGGGTAAAAATACCTAAATCGAACCAAATCCAGAGATATTTTAGCTACCGAACTACTCGAAATCCTAAAAACCAACCCAAACTGATTAGATTACCCAGGCCTAACACAAGCTATCAATCCCTTCGGGTTCAAAAAATGTGGTGCAACTAGGGAACCATACAAGAACTTAACCGAGAAGAAGAAAATTATCCTCACTTCTTATAACATTATAGATATATTACTTATTTAATTAAAATCTGCATACAAACTTATGACTGTTATGAGGCCATAGATTGACCCAAAAAACAGAACTCAGAAGGAAAATGGAGTAGTCACACAATCCCTTACGTGCAACAACACACTATTTAGGACTCTTATTTGGTTATGATCTAAGTAGTATTCTTCGACTTCGATAGCCAAAAAAAAGAAAAAAAAAAACGAAACCCATTACAGAATATACAAAAAGAAGGCCGGCCGATCCATCCGTGGCTGCTGCAGCTTGCTAATAGATGCGCATAAACACAGCTCTTTGTAGACGGGTGAATCGGTTTAGTGCCACAGGTTACCTACCATTGGCATGACACTAGTCAATAACTATATAATAAGTCTTTAGGTAGTTAAAAGACGATGGTTGGGTCTATAAAAGCTCATCCCATGCCTATCGTCTTAGCTACTTCTTGTTCAGAAGAGCTTCTTTAAAGATTCATCCATAGTTATGAACGAATCTTCCAGGTCCTCCTCATCTATCATCATCTCCTCTTCACGACACTCGGCACTGCAAAATGCTTTCTCTCTGCAGTTATCATCACACAAACAAAACAAGTTTAAGTTTTTCGAAACCTCTAAAGCTTCTCAGTTCATAACATTCTACCTAGGTACCATTTCCTCACTATGATATATCTAAAATTTCAAATCTATACTTACGCAACTCATAAACATCATATTCTTGCGCGAGCATAAGTGCATTTTTGTGTGTGTGTTAGAGAGTATTAGAAAAGGAGCACGCACCGATACATATATATGTCTTCACCAACTTCAAGTTTCTTGTTACAGAAGTTACAGAGGCTGAGGAAGTAATCCAAGGGAGCCATCGTATCGAACTGCATTTCGATATGCTTCTCTTTGTTATCATCATCTTCCTTCAACTCATTCTCGTGACACCCTAAAACTCGGTCACCATAAATATGTGTGGTTTTTGCATTAGGACCATGTGCAATGATACAAGTGTAATCCTCCATATCCTCCTCAGATAGACAAGAGGAGAATGCACCATTCGAATCAATCCGAGGGAAGTCCGCTTCAGCGCCTAACTTGGATCGAGACAGAACTCGGGTTTTTCGCAAACAATCATTCGCAGAAAAGGATCGGTTTCTTAACCCGATTGGCTCGCTCTCAAACGAGTTGTCACCGATTTCGAAAACAACACCAGACCTCTCCTTTTCGATCTTTTTTGGGAACAACTTGGTACATTTCTCCCTAATCTCAGAAGATTTGATCCTTAAAGAAGATCCAAACACAACATCTGGTAACAAACTCCGATCATCACCAAGAGAATCAACAATGCTTAACCCAACTTTAGCAGAAGGGACACAACAACAGTTAAGATGAGCAGTGAGTGATGATCTTGGAGATCTGAGAAAGAATGGATCAGCCATTGTAGACAATACCCTAAATTCAAGAGGAGATTTAGGGCTCCTGACAAAATCAGAATCTGAGATGCACTTGTTGTTGTTCAGACCAATCAAGAGACTCAAAGCCAGTGGGTTAGTGATCGGTTTGATGATGTTGTTGTTGTTTTGTCCGACCGGATCTGGAACCAAAGACTGAGACATCATTTGTTGATCTTTTTGAGGAAACATTGCTCTTGTTTTCAGCATTTACGGTTATGTTTCTTCTTCTTCAAATCTGTTCATAAATTTTTTTAAAAAAAAACTTTATTAGAGATTAATAAACACCAGATCATGTTCATACCAAGATTAATACCGATTAATTAGCGTCAGATCAGTTTTAAATCAAAAGTACCGTACTTTTTTGGTATTTTAGTTACTTTTTATTTTTTACAGCAAAATTATATATATGAAATATCTAGAATGAACCAAAGATTGAGATTATCCAAGAATATGCCATAATATTCTTTAAGCAGCTTGAAATCAGCGGAGAAATATTTGCAACGGAGAAAACAAAATGGTAATTTTTGATAAAATTTTATCCTACAAAATAAAGGACATTTAAAAATATATTACAGAAATAAATATGAACCTCCAATGAAACAATATGCAAAGATCATATCTTTGATAAAATTAGACCAAGAAAGTTTCTATAGAAAAGCCAAATATGATCAAGATACATAAGAAACTGCATTTTAATACTATGCTCTACAAGCTACATAAATAAAAAATAATAATAATAAAAAAAGAACCATTTTTTCCTGATTAAGAAGGAGAAAAATTAGCTTCTGGGTTTTTAGGGGTTTTCCAAAATACGAGCTTTTTGGATAATCGATTTCAATATCTGAGATGGGTTTCTTACATGGATCTTGTAATCTCTCAATCTGTATCGATAATTTTTGGAAAAAAAGAAAGACTCGGGAGCGGTAGAAGAAGAGAGACTTAAGAAAGAGAGAAATGGGAGAAGATAGAGAGGTGAAAGAAAAAAAGACTGACCCGGTCGGATCTTGGGTTTGGATCTTGGGCGGGTCAAGAAGATGGATCCGAAAACGCGTGAGATGAAGAGGTCTAGAAGAAAGAGAAAGAGTGGGGCTTTTTGAAAATACTTGGCTCTCTTCTCACTCTTCTCTATACCAAATTTTGGCACTTTTTGCACTGCTCCCACTCTGTATATTTTTTTTGTTTTTTTGGTCTCAGAGAGTCAGAGGTGTCGGTTTCATACGCACTTCTTTTTAAAAGAGCCAAATAAATTATAATATTACAAAGGACAAAGTAGCCGGACAAACCAATGCATATTCTTCTCTCTTATTTTTCTGAAGATGAATAATATATTACGTTTTTAGTGTCAGAAGAGTATGTTAGAATTTGGGTCTTTTAGCCACTCTGGAACCATATTTAAAATAGAGGGTTACATGGAAACTAAGGGGTTTATTAGTGAATTTTAATTAATTTGGAAGTTTAAGCAATATCATATTTGCTATTAAATCATTAATTAAAAAATTTTCGGTCCAAATTATATGTTATTCGTTTTATAAACTTTAAATTCTTGTTAAATTTGGTATTATTTGATTAATGATTTCGAATTCTATTTTAACACATAAAATCTATGGGTTTTTACTCATAGTACTATCCATTTTTAGAAAAGAAAATCTTGTGGATTTCATACTTTTACAAAGCAAGTAACTTTGCCACTTTTTCGTTTTTGTCTATCAAAAATAGTGCAAGATTTAATTTGAGATGTCTACTCTATATTAAAGGATAAATTGTTAAGAAAAAAATCATTTCCTTTTTATTTACATCATTTAATTAGAAAACAAATATTAAAGAGTAAATTAACAAAGATTATTTTTGTAATATAGCATTTAGTGATTAACTACTTCAAAACTTACACTGTTAATATACACTATCATTAATTATTTTGGTTTAAATTATTATGAATTTTCTACTTAATTAACATGTCTTCACTAATAAAAGAATATTAGGTTGTAGATCTCAAATTCATTGGATTGTTCAAATTTTTATTTATAGATTTCAATAAGTAGAAATTAAAATGATGATAGCATTGGTTGTAAATTTGTAATTATGGGTATTAGATCTTTACTTTACGTAGAGTTATAAAGTAACTAAAATGATATTTACATAAGAGTTATAAAGTAAAATGATAATAGCAATGGTTGTAACTAAGGAGTTATTAGATTGTTAACTTAAAACACTTCTAAATATGTTAAATAGGATTTGAGAAAATAGCCAAAGGAGTCCATTTCTCCGATGTAAGAAAAAAGCCAATAAATTTAGAAAAGAAAAAGTTATAAACTAGGTAAAAAGTCAAAAGTTGGTCGCAAGCTACAAATCACAAAATCACAAGGAACAATTTTTTTGTTTTTTTTTCTTTTAAGAAAAATTCAATTCAAAGCAACATTGCTTCTTCTTCTCTCTTTATTTTTGGTTTTACATTGCTTCTTCTTTAGCAAATTTTCCCAAAGCAAAGTTTTTTCTTTTTCTAGATGGTTTTTTATATATATATAAAACAAGTACTACTATCAAACAAACATGGAGCATAAAAGAGAAATCAATGTAATTGGTAGTAAAATATTGTAAAGGGTAGAGGAAAATAAGAATTAAAAAAGTGTCGGTCATTGACTCTCCACACAGGTTTGTCTTCAGAACTATCCAAGTTTACCATACGTAGGCTACTAACGCGTCAGAGGGAATCCCAGTCTGTCTTGGTCCTTTGGCTCCGATGCATTTGATAAGTAGACCGAACAGAGCCCAAGGATCGTTCCAGTTCTATGAGTTTAAGCAGATGCCAGAAAATCCAGGTTGATGATTGAGAAGGTTTGATATCCCAAAAGCTTCGATCTTTAATTACATTTTGATGAATCCAAGCCGACCACACTGATTCTGTTCTGAACAACAACGTCCATATAAGCTTAACTGAACATGTACGGTTCCATTCCAACATAATTTTAACTCCCAATCCGCCTTCTTCCTTAGGTGTAGTAATTGTGTCCCACACAATCCTTGCCACAAGTGTAGCAAACTCATGTTAGTTTTTGAATCGATAATTTTGTTTTGGTGCGTTTTGTGAATGATGTTATGATGAAGGTTAGTTTCATCATGTTTTCTATAGTTTTCTTGATGAGTTGAATTTATACGTTATGTTCTTGAGTAGTTGATTGTCATACGAAGTAGACTACGTATCATACTAAACATACAATTTAAAAAAAGTTATAGCCAACTAAAAAAAACAAAATATATTGTTTTTTTAAGAGCTTTTCTTGTTTTTGTAAGTGAAACATTTAGTTTGATAAGATAAAAGAAACATGTAATTGTAGAAAATTTAGGGAATGATTAGCTATGAATAAAAATTTTTGAAATGGTTTGAGTAACATCAATAGTTAAGCTTTGTCTTCACAACTATGTTTTGATATTCGAGTAATATGAATATCTTACTTCTAGAATAACTTTCATGCAACATTCTCTCTATTCTTGTCACCTTCAGTCTCTTCCTTTTCAGTATCAGCTTTGACTGAATTCTTTTCACCTTCAATCTCTTCATTTTCAATATCACCACTGACTGAAGATAGACATTGTTTTTTGGAAGATGAAAATTGTTTGAACGATAAAAGCTTAATATTAAAAGAATGTTTGAATGATTAGTGAATTATGAAGATGAAAGTCCTAGTGTATATTTATACTATTAAGAAAGTCAGCTAAAGTACTCAGATAATATTCGTGGTATATTCTATTGCAAGATTGAGGATATTTTTAAAAAAATATTTGACCTTGTCTACTAATCTACATTACTAATTGAGAGGGAGGGGCAGGAAAAATTACAAGTCATTTAAGATTTTTTCAATAATTACGGTCCATGCCACTGTCTTTTAGTTTTGAAAAAAAAACAAGTTTGGGCATTTTCGCGAATTTGGTGAGTATCCAAGCCGCTTTTTTTGTCCGACCTGGATTTTGGGACTCTGATCCTCCATTTCAATTAATGGACTTTCAATTCAATTGGCCCAATATAGTGAGACTGATCCAAAATCAATTAACATACAATCGTTTAAGAATTTTTTTTTCCGCTTATATATAAATACGAATCTCCAAATTTAAATCTACGATATATTTCCTTTCTAACAAATTTATAAAATCTTACAAAATAACCAAATTCTAAGACCATGTTTATGGCAAGTCCGTAATGGGTTTCTTAGCATTATTTTTAATATATTTAATCAAATGCAGTTAAAATGGAGGAGGATCGATCCCTATTTTGGGACTTTAAGGATCTGTTTCTCCAAGCGACGTGTCACCAAACTATTGGAAGCAACTTTGTTTTTTTTTTCTTTGTTCCATCTCTTCCATCTCTTTCATTATCGCTTCTCCTCCCGAAACCAACCCGACGAATGCATCTCCATGGACGGCGATTCTCCACGATGTTCGTCTTCATCCTCGCCTGCGCCGTCGTCCTCCTCGCCTGCGCCGTCGTCGAGCTATCTCTCAGCAGCCTCGCCAGCATCTCTTTCCTCTGCCTCACCAGAATCGTTTGCAAGGGCCTCCGTCGATTCCTCTTCATCAATTTTGTTAGGTTCTTCCTTTACTTCGATTACAATAGATCTATTTCATGGTAATAGATGGGTGCTATTGATTTTTTAATTGTCTGAGCAATTGAAATTGTTTGAGCAATTGAAATTGTTTAAGAGTTTGTCAATTTGTCAAGTCGATGTGGTTGTTTAATATTTTGATTGTCTGAGCAATTGAAATTGTCTGAACAATTTGAGAAATCGTTTGATTGTCTGAACAATTTAAGGAATTGTTTAATATTTAGATTGTCTGAACAATTTGAGAAATTGTTTAATATTTTGATTGTCTGAGCAATTGAAATTGTTTAAGAGTTTGTCAAGTCGATGTGGTTGTAAACTTGTGATGAATGCATTCTATTTCTTTGCTTCTAAAATGCAGTCTCTGGAAATCCTAAAAATCTCTTGACCTCAATTTGTTTTGGTCATTGAAACCATTATTTGTTTCTTGGTAATAAATGCATTAGTGTTAGCTAATATTGTGTTAGGTAGTAATAGTAAAAGGTTTGTGATTAATAGCAAGCTTTGTGATGAATGCTTGTCAAGTCGATGTGGTTGTGAACTTGTGATAAATGCATTCTCTTTCTTTGCTTCTTCTCTTCCTTGGTTATCTTCTATTAAATGCCTCTGCTTGGATTCTTTTTCTCTTCAGTATCTGTTAAACACTTTCCAAAGCTGCAAACCTCTAGCTTTCTCTTCCAATTCGTTTCTCTTTCTTGGATATGTCATCTAGGTTTCCATATGGGCAGACACCTAACTTTGTTGAACTGTTAAACAGTCAACAAGATAGTGTATTTGGTGATCAATTTCAGGCCTTTGAAGACACACCTGCAGATTCATTTGCTCCATGTGAAGACACACCTGCAGAGAGAAGAGAGCGAAGGAAATGGACTCCGAGTGATGATGTCTTGCTCATCAGCTCATGGCTTAACACAAGCAAGGATCCGGTGGTAGGTAACCAGCAGAAGTCGGGAGCGTTCTGGACACGTATTGCCAGGTATTTTGCTGCAAGTTAGAAGGCAGGAGCAAGTGAAATCCGAGAGCCTATTCAGTGTAAGCAGAGGTGGCAGAAGATCAATGATCTCGTGTGCAAGTTCTCTAGAGCGTATGAGGCTGCAACAAGAGAGAAAGCTTCAGGTCAAAATGAAAATGATGTTCTGAAGCTTGCCCACGAGATATTCTACAATGATCACAAGAAAAAGTTCATGCTAGAGCACGCTTGGAAGGAGCTCCGCAATGATCAAAAATGGTGCGACCTATTTACTAGTAAGAAGAGTTCTGGAAGCTGCAAAAAGAGAAGGTGTGATGATGGTGCTCATTCTTCAAGCTACCCAAGTGAAGAAGTCCAAACCAGGCCTATTGGTGTCAAAGCTGCAAAAGCCATAGGGAAGAAGAGCACAGGCACAGCAGATGGCAGCGTGGTCTACAACTTTCAGAGCTTGTGGTCCATTAAAGAGAAGGAAATGGACAAGAAGGAAAGACTGTGAAAGCTGGCCGTACTTGACAGTCTCATTTCCAAGAAAGAACCATTAGCTTACTATGAAGAAGCACTCAAGAAGAAGCTCATCGAGGACATGTTGAACTGATTAGTTATGCAGTTGTGTTGTTTTTTTTTTCTGAAGTTTAAGTATTGTTCTTGTTATGCAGTGAACTCGTCATGAAGTTGGAGTCGGCATAAAAAACCAACACAAGTCACGGGATCAAAATATTATTGCCATGTTTTTTTTGTTTTTTCAATCACATGGTTTTGTATTTTTCCTATCTTTCATTTGACACCATAACTCTTGTTCTTTTATTTGCCACCACATATGCTCTTCATGACTCTTCTATTTATAGTTTGTAAACACATGCCACCACAACATTCATAGTCTCTCTTTTACGTTTCTAAATCCACTCTAAAAAAAATAAAATTTATGGCTTCATCTTCTAATAATGATTTTCATGAATCAATTGATGAAACTTTTGATCAAGTTTTTGATGATTATTTTGATAATCAGTTCATTGAGTATGGACAGCATCAGGAGGCAACCAAGGCAAGAAAAAAGAGTTTTTACTGAAAGAGATCGAGAAGAAGGCCATATACGTTTATGGAACGATTATTTTACTGAAGATGCAACATACTCTCCTAATTTATTTCGACGACGTTTTAGAATGAACAAGCCATTGTTCATGAAGTTTGTTGATCGACTCTCCAATGAAGTTCCATACTTTCGAACGAAGAAAGATGCTCTCGGAAGGCCTGGTCTCTCAGGACTCCAAAAGTGTACTGTAGCAATTCGTCTCTTGGCATATGACACTGCGCTTGATACAGTAGACGAATACCTCCGGCTCGGTGCAACTACAGCTCGGAAATGTTTGGAACATTTTGTCGAAGGCATAATAAATTTGTTTGGCTATGAATACCTAAGAAGACCCAATGCGGAGGATCTTCAACGCTTACTTAATGTTGGAGAACACCGCGGATTTCCCGGAATGATAGGAAGCATCGACTGTATGCATTGGGAGTGGAAGAATTGCCCTACCGCGTGGAAAGGGCAATATTCACGTGGTTCAGGCAAACCCACAATCGTTTTAGAAGCGGTAGCATCATATGACCTGTGGATATGGCATGCGTTTTTTGAACCTCCAGGTACATTAAACGATATTAATGTTCTTGATCGCTCACCCATGTTTGATGATATAATAAATGGTCGAGCTCTTCAAGTGAAATTCTCGGTCAACGGACGGAAGTATCATTTGGCTTACTATCTCACAGATGGTATTTATCCGAAATGGGCTACGTTCATCCAATCTATCTCAATTCCACAAGGCCGAAAAGCATCATTATTTGCTGCACATCAAGAAGCTGCCCGAAAAGATGTCGAGCGTGCTTTCGGAGTCTTGCAAGCACGATTTGCCATTGTTAAAAACCCGGCTCTTTCTTGGGATAAAGAAAAAATAGGGAAGATTATGAGAGCATGTATCATACTCCACAACATGATAGTAGAAGACGAACGAGATGGATACACTCAATTTGATGTTTCGGATTTCCAACAAGAAGGTAACCGAAGTTCACATGTGGATCTCACGTATTCTACGGATAGGCCTTCAAATATCGCCGACAGGTTGGGAGTTCGAAGATCAATGCGGGATAGACAACAACATCAACAATTGAAAGATGATTTGGTTGAGCATATATGGCAAAAATTTGGACGTGATCAAGATGAAGATTAAGAAAAAATTTGAATGTTAAATCAAATGTATGTTTCAAATTTTAATTATATATATATATATATATTTTTAAGAAACCCATAATTGGTTTCTTGCAATAAACATGTCTTTTTGGACATTTCTTACCTAATTTTCCTAATTGTACTAAATTAATTAAATAATACCTAAGGACCCCTAATGGGTATATACCAATAAACATGTCCTAACAAACTACATATTTTCTAATATTCATCATTATAACATTTGGAAAATTGTATTTTCGTTTATGAATTTTCTACAGAATGTTCCACAGAAAAAAACCTACAGTAATTGATTCAAGCAACTCATATAAATAATTAGCCACCCTAACATCAATTTCTCATTCAATTTTCAAAACTCACATAAACCCTAAAAAAACAGCATGGCTCCAAGAATTGGTGAAACATATCTTAAGGATGTGAAACTATGGAAAACAAGATGCCGCATCGGTGTGAAAATCCTCCACATGTGTACTTAATACACTCCTGGATTTGGAGACACATTAGACTTGGTCATTTGTGATGAATCAGTAAATTTTTTGTACTTTATGGTATTTTTAACAAATAAATAACTTTTGATGTGGCTAACTGTTACTTTTTCTTATAGGGTTCAAAGATGCAAGCCACCGTTAGGAAAGCTTACATAACTCGATTTCAGAGGGAACTTAAAATCAGTGAATGGAGAATCATTGATACATTTTCCGTGAATTCTTGCTCTGGAAAGTATAAGTTGTCAAACATTACATACAAGATAAAATTACATTGAGGTTTACAAAACCTTTAGTTTGATCCAGTCTTATACATTTCAAGAATCTTTAGTTTGTTATGAAAACCATTTTATTATGTTTTCAGTTTTCATTTTCAACGAACAAAACTCAGAAGCAAACAATTAATGTTATTTATATATCTAATAAGGTTTATAGTTTACTATAGATTTCAACAAATAAAAGTGGCGAATCGATTAGTTCCTAATATTAGGAGCTAAGGAGAAGGAATAGTCTGACACTTGACTTAAAGAAGATGGTGATGATGAATCTTCTTCCACCGGATTCTTCTCATTCGCCTAATTTCAGAACATAAACAACAAAAGATGTCATTGATTATATTCTGTAATCATATGCTTCAAAATTTAAACTAAGTTGTAAGCAACAAACTCCGATCTCCTTTATTGATAACCAAAACAAGTACAAAGTATTAGAGATAAGGCATTTCACACATCATGAAAGCTCAATCTCTCAATCACACATCACGATCTTCATACATCCATAATCATAAATCCTCTAAACAATCGAGGAGCCTTTTATACTAAGAAAATAACAAAACAATCTATAGATCTTTAAAAAGAACAAATCTGTAACAAACTCACCTTGTGCAGGCTTCACTCGCTCCAATCGCTTCCTCAGATTGACTTCTTCTTTGATGAAGCTCTTGAAGCTCGGCTTCCTTTACTCTTTAGTCTCACGTGACTTGTTTCTCGCATGTGTTTGTTCTTCATTTAATCCCACACGTGTCTTTTCCTCAGCCTCATTACTTCTCACATGAGTATTACGCCTCACATACACATTCATTGGCTTATCAATACCACTTTCATCAAAAGTAAACTTGTCCTCAAGCTTTAAATCAGGAAATTGGTGTTTAAGAGCACAAAAACTTTCCTAGGAATCTTCATGAGCTGGTAGTCCCTTCCAATGAACTAGTGCCTCCAAGGCGCCTTGATCATTATATTTAGTATCCAACACAGACTCCGGAATCAGCAAAAAATTATCCCTCCGAGACCATAATGGGTAAGGGATGTACGTTGTGATGTGAGCCCAAGACTTGTTTAAGTTGAGACACATGAAACACATTATGTATCTTAGAATCCAACAGTAACGCCAACCGGTAAGCCACTTTCCCGACAAGTTCAATGATTACAAAAGAACCATAATATTTGGCTGCTAGACTTTGACAAAAACTTTTTGCCACTGATCCTTGACGGTAAGGCCTCAATTTCAAGTATACCATATCACCCAGCCCAAAAGACACATCTCTCCTGTGTTATGCATTGTTTTTCATCAACTGTTGAGTATGCACCAAATGAGACTTAATCTGCCATAACATAAATTATCTTTCCTTCAATGAATGCTCCAAATCAAAATTCTTAGTGGAATGTTCCTCAAACCTTAAGGTAGCTGGAGGTTCTCTTCCATATACTACCTTGAAGGGAGTGGTCTTTAAAGATGTATGATACGAAGTATTATACCATAGCTTAGCCCAAGGAAGAAAACGAGCCCAAGTATGAGGGTGAGCTGAAGCATAACAACGAAGATAGGTCTCTAATGATTTGTTCAACACCTCCGTTTGACCATCGGTTTGCGGATGGTAAGTTGTACTGTACTTCAGTTTTGTACCAGCCTGCTTGAAACAATCCACCCAAAAAGTACTCTAAAAAATCTTGGTCCTATCTGAAACGATTGAAGCTGGATAGCCATGCAGTCGAACCACCTCTTTGTTGAAAGCATTGGCTACATCTACAACATGAAAAGGATGTTTTAAGCCAATAAAGTAGCCATATTTACTCAGTCTGCCAATGACCACCATTATCACATTCAACCCTTGAGAAGTTGGCAAACCCTCCACAAAATCCATACTAACATCCTCCCAAATCTGATTAGGAATAGGCAATGGTTGCAATAATCCAGCTGGCGAAAGAGTAGAATATTTGTGTGTTTGACAAACTTCATATTCTGCTACAAACTGCTGAATATCCCTCAACATCCCAGACCAAGAAAAAGATCGATGAACTCTTTTCAATGTCTTAAGCACTTCCGAATGGTCCCCTAATAATCCCGAGTGATACTCTTGTAGAATAAGAGATTTAAACCTCGTATCCTTAGGCAACACCAGCCTATCCTTCTACAATAACAACTCCGCTTCGATAACATATCCCACCATATATGTCGGATTGTGTTCCACTCTGTTTTTTTCAATTCCTGAATCTGTACACTCTCATTGATCTCTTGATAAATGTCATGTAATTGAAGAACAGATGGAATTGTGAAAGCGAAAAATATAGATGTGGTAACTTGTAAACTGGAGTACTGAATTTGTGACAACCCATCTGCAGCTTTATTCTCTACTCCAGGCTTATAAAGAATCTCAAATTCATACGGGAGAAGTTTATGTAACTAGTTTTGGTAATCCATGGTAACCTCTCTTTGTTCGACAAAAACTTGAGACTCTTTTGATCGGAATTCACCATAAAACGATGCCCTACTAAATAATGTCTATATTTATAAACTGCTAAAACTATAGCCATAAGTTCTCTCTCATAAACCAATTTCAGTTGCTCCTTAGGTGTAAGAGCATGACTGAAAAAAGCAATTGGTTTCTTGTCTTGCATCAATACTGCTCATAATCCAAAGCCTGAGGCATCAGTCTCTACCACAAAAACTTTCAAAAAATTTGGCAGAGCCAAAACAGGAGCTGTAGCCATAACAGTCTTTACTGCATCAAATGCCACATATGCTTGTACACTCCATGAAAAATTATCTTTCTTCAATAACTTAGTCAAAGGTCGAGCAATCATCCCATAACTTCGAATGAATTTTCTGTAATACCCGGGAAATCCCCTAAGTTCCTTGACATTCCCAGGGCATGGCCAGTTCTTCATAGCTGTAGTTTTCTCTGGATCAGTAGAAACACCATCTGCTGAAATAATGTGACCAAGGTAGTCAATCTGGTCTTTAGCAAATATATATTTCTTCTTGTTTATAAATAATAGATGTTTTCAAAAAGGTTCAACACCACCAATAAATGCTTCAAATGTTCCTCTATAGTAGCAATGTATATTAGAATATCATCGAAGAAAACAAAAATGAATGACATGAGATATAGTCTAAAAATCTCATTCATAAGAGATTGGAAGGTGGCTGGAGCATTTATCAACCCAAAAGGCATGACCAGAAACTCATAATGACCATCATGTGTGCGAAAAGCTGCCTTCTCAATATTTGTTTCATTCATTCTAATTTGATGATAACCAGATCTCAAGTCCAATTTAGAAAAAACTCTGGCACCTTCAAGTTTATCCAAAAGTTGATCTATTATAGAAATTAATTTTTTTTCTAGAATGGTGGCTCTATTTAAAACTCTATAGTCAACACAAAAACGCCATGATTGGTCCTTCTTCTTCACCAATAACGCAGAGCTAGAGTATGAACTATGACTATATCTAATAGTTTCTGCCACCAACATATCTTTTACCATTTTCTCCATTACTTTTTTTTAGCATGCGGATAATAATATGGTTTAATACTTACCGCTCGAACACCTGATAAAAGGTTAATTGCATGCTCCCTTCCTCACATCAGTGGAAGAGTGATCGATTCAACAAACACATGAGAATACCAACATCTTCCTTTCTGGTAAATCCCATCCACGACACCTACCAAATGTTTTAGCCAACTCATCATACTTTGGTCCAACTCCATGCGAAACACCTGACTCTATCCAGAAGTTAGTGTAGTTGGCTTCACAACTTTCAATTGGTAGTGCATCTGTGTTTAGCCCCGTAATCTCAGCAAATTCGTATAAGCTAAACCTGATTGGTTGACCACCAATCACTACCCAAATCTCATTCTCATTCTGTATTGCCAACTGACGGGTGAGTAGAAAATGTACAGTCTTAGCAGACCACAGGTAATCGCTATCAACTAGTTTAAGAATCAGTCCAAAAGATTATTTTTTAATTTCATCCTATGCATCTTTTCCTATTGCTTCTCTAACGTGTGAGAAATTGCACAGCTGACAGTTGTGATTCATGCTCTTATTCTGCAATGGAGATTTCCCTTCCTCGTAAAGTGTAAGCGGGTACTTCTTTGCTCCATCAGAAGAATCCATCTGTTTATAAATACATAAATCAGCCAACAAAATAAATAAATTAGCCACTAAATACTCATAAATCAGCCATCAAAATAAATAAATCAGCCACTAAATACTCATAAATCAGCCAACAAAATAAATAAATTAGCCACTAAATACTCATAAATCAGCCCAGCAAAATAAATAAATCAATCACTAAATACTCATAAATCAGCCAACATAAGAAATAAATCAGCCACTAAATACCATAAATTAACCAGCAAAATAAATAAATCAGCCACTAAAAACTATAAATCAGCCATGACTAAACCATAAATTAGCTATAACTAAATCATATATCAGCCAGCGTAACACATAAAACAACCATAAATCAGCCACTAAATCAGCTTTGACTAAACCAATAAATCAGTCATCACATAAAATAGTGTAGCCATTCCCTAAATATACGCCATTAGATAAACACATTGCTCTATGTAATCAGCCATTACATGAACATATTAATCCAATAAATCAGCCGTCATATGAAACCTAAATCAGCCACGGAAAAACATCCGCGCCAAAATTTTTCAAATCATTGCATTTGTAATTAATTGTCGGAATAGGGCCGGAAAATGTTCAGAATATCGTTTACATACCATTGTTATCTTCAACCTTTCAAATAAACAATGAAAATCCTGCAAACCTACAAAAATGTGCGTTAATGGTTTTTATTAAGAATCGCTGTCAAATCTTAACATAATAACTTCAAAGTAACTTAAACACAGACCTTTATAGTTTTCGAATGCCGAAATCGAGTTCCACTTGCAAAAATTTTATGATTGGGTTTATAATTTGCGGAATTTCAATTGCAGAAGATGAACAGTCTTTTGTGAGTTCTTCTCCGGGGATAGTGCGACGAAATGTAGCTGTGGGGAGACAGAGGAGAGGAGGTGCGGTCGTAAGAGATGGGAAAAGACGGAGGAGAGGAGGCACCAGTGATTTTTGCTGCGATTTTCGCAAAGAAGAGATAATTTTTTTTTTTTTGAAAATGGGAAACTGAAAAGTTTCTTTCAGTTTTATAGGGTTCGTAACTCAAATAACTATTTTTTTAGTAACTATAAACATAATTTAAAATAAATCAAAATGATATAATCCGTAATTATAGTTTTAAATTTGACTTAACTGATAGTTTCTTAACCTAAACTGATATTTAAAGTAATTTGCATATGATATAGTCTATGGTAGTAATTTCATAATTTTTCTGTGCTATTTAAGAAATTAGCTTTTTTATTAACCACACATTAGTAGGATTTGAAAAAGTAATATTGTAGCGTCTTTTTAAATGAAAAAAAACAACATGTGATCCTCTGATTTAGAAGAGAAACAACAAGGTGTTTCCATGTTGTTTCCTATTAAAAAAAAAAGAAGAAAATGATTAAATTTTGGGTAAAATCAGTAAAAATCGAATACACACACAAAACGACAGATTTCATTATCCACTAAGTTTGTTAGTTTCTTTTATCAAATCTTCAATTTTTTTAAACTAAACAATAAAAATGACATCTTCTTCTCCATCTACCACTAGGTAAGAGCCTTAGCTACCAAATTAGTTTTCTGATTACTTCTCAAAGATAAGATTTTTCATTTGTTCTCATCCACTTGGAACTATAGGTTTCTCATTTCTTTTGTTTTTTTTCTGCTGAATCTACTTTCACAAATAAACAATATGCAAAAAAAAACCTTGTTATTTCTCTTCTAAATCATAGAATCACATGTTGTTTTTTTTCATTTAAAAAGACGCTACAATATTATCTTTTCAAATCCTACTAAAATGTGGTTAATAAAATTATTGATGATTAAAAATTCAATTATAACCATTAAATATAAAAACCTCAAACCTTATATTATCACTAAAAACATAATTATACCACAAAATTTTAACTATACTATAAACTTAAAAATTATAAAAAATTCACCGTTGCTTCATAATTTTTTAAAAAATATATGGTAGAACCTGGTACAATGAAATACCTATAAATTAATACTCGATAAATTAATAAACACTATTAATTAATAAATTTAGCTGATTTCGAGTTGAACCAATGTAAAAAGTAACACAATTTAATATTTAGATAATTAGTTTTTAGAAAACCCCTATGTAAATATCTAGTCCCAATATTATAAAAATCAAAACTGTCAAGGTTTGAGAAATCTTGACAGTATATCATCTTTGGGATTATTCTGAAATTCTCCAAGAGATGATGTTCAAGACTGCAACAAAAATAAAATATCTTAGTTAATAAAATTTCCCCATTTAAGATACTTTTGAATCTGCATATATACTTGCAGGTTTTAATGGTGACTCTCTTTTCATGTGTAAAATGGGCTTGCCTATCCAAATTTTCCAAGTTATTGTCATCAGTTATCTTTAAGTTATTAGTTATGACTAAGTTTTTAATGATATTATGATTTTAAAAAAAACTTGAAAAGAGTCCTAATAAATCTGGAAAGAATTGTATTGCAATTAGTTCTACCTATAGGAACTGAATACAATTTTCTAAAGACACTTTTGATTGTTAGAGTGATTGCTGAGGGTTTGAAATTATGACAATTCCACACACATACAAAAGTTTATGTAGTTTTTTTTTTTTTTTAATTTACTAAGTTAAAATTGAAAAACGTATTAGATCTCAATTCGTATACGAAAAGATACCGTAAAATTAGTTGATGTTGAATTTGGCCATTTTCTTCAAGGGAATGTTGAAATATTCTTTTATGTTGTAACATATTAAACATATATATATAAGTTTCAGTGCGGGAAAAAGAAAGGTTAATATTAATTTATGGATAAATTAGTATGTATAATTCATGAGGGTTATTTCTAATAGCTTCAACGGTGGCCATTCCTCGAGAAAACGTCTCATATGTCCCTAAGTGAGGAAATAAAATCTCTTATGTCCCTACTTAATCTACGTATCCCTCATTAAGTCTGTGAAGACGAAAATACCCTTTGGGTATAACTAAAAACTAGTTGTACCCAGTTATACTATAACTACTCGGATTACTAGGTATAACCTAGTACCAGTTATATCTAGTTATACCGAGTAATACCAAGTATCTTGTACTACTCGGATTACTTAACCGGTATCCGATTGTACCTAGTTATACCGAAGTTATACCCATTATACCACACATATGAGATTCGAACCACGGTTTAACGAAAACGTAGATACTTTTCCACTGAGCCATAGTGTTTTGTTTGGTATCACTTACAATTTAAACTATATAACATGTGGATAGCGCGCGTAGCAGATCATTAAGGGTAAATTTGTTTTTTTATGAGTGAGGGAGTTTTCAGATTTTGGTTTTAGATTTAGGGACTTTTGAGATGTTGGCTCCCATTCCTCCGGCAAATCTTCCATTTTTTCTCACTTCCACCTCCGTCTCTACTCTTAAAGTCTTAACATTTCTCACATCGTTCCTAGTAGATTCCACATCCCCAGAAATCATAAACTCCACTACCGATTCAGTATTGCATGCAAGGTGTTCGACGAAAGTACCGCTTCCGCTGAGCAGTGAATGAAAGTTGTGGAGCCCGCGTAGAAGAATTAATTTAATTTGGGTTTAGTTAGAAAACGAAGAGGATTGGTTACTGGAAGAAGTTGTTCAACAACCAAACCATATCTGAATATTTTAGTCATCGTCCCTTGTCTTCTCCGTTCGAAATCGACCTGGCGAATTTATTGCGGTTCATTTCTCCAAAGCCTTTGATTCGTCTTTCTTACTCTGTAGCCGCCACAGGTTCGATCCCTGATTCGATACAAACTATTAAGAGATATGGTTATGTTCTAATACAATTTTGATGCTTTTTTTTTATAAAGACACAAAAGCAGATAGATAAATTTTTCTTTTTTTGTTTGTTTTGATTTTAGCAATGGAGAGTGATGCTTCGTGTAGCTTGTTATTATGTGGGAAGTCCTCTGTGGAATCTGAAAAAGCAAAGATTTTGAAGAACAATAACGTTCTTAAACTCCCAGATAATACTAAAGTTTCAGTCTTTTTACAATCTGAGATGAAGAATTTGGTTAAAGATGATGATTCCTTCAATCTTTCACTCTTTATGAACTCGATTTCAACTGATCGATTTGGTCGGTTTCTCATTTGGTCTCCACGTTTGTCTTCCACTCACGATGTTGTTTCTCAGTAAGCAATCCATCTGTTTGGTATTTTTTCTTTTAAGATTGTGTTACTTTGTTATGTGTTAAAGTCAGCTTTTTTAGTTTCTTTCAGTAACTTCTCTGAGCTTCCACTTGGTTCAGTTTGCGTCACAGATATCCAATTTAAGGGTCGAGGTAAGAGTTTTTCAACAATCTTGGATTAGAAATTAGAAATTGAAACCTGAATCCGTGTTTGTGTAATCGATGAACCTGCAGGTAGAACAAAGAATGTGTGGGAATCTCCAAAGGGTTGTCTTATGTATTCTTTTACTTTAGAAATGGAAGATGGTCGAGTCGTGCCTTTGATTCAATATGTGGTATCTCTTGCTGTAACTGAGGCAGTGAAAGATGTTTGTAATAAGAAGGTATGTTCTTGAAATAGCCTTTGGTTGTGTTCTTGATCCGTTGCTTCAGAAATTAGCTAAGTTAAAGTTTTTCGATTTCAGGGTTTGCCGTTCATTGATCTTAAAATAAAATGGCCAAATGATCTCTACTTGAATGGTCTTAAGGTTGGAGGCATTTTGTGTACCTCCACATACAGATCAAAGAAGTTCCATGTCAGTGTTGGTAATAAGCATTACTCATTTGACGTTATTACTCTATAAGAAAGTCGAAGCAGCTGCTCTTAGTCTTGTTGCTTTGACTTGTTTGTCTTTTACTTAAGAAAATGACAAAATTGATCTTTGTTGCAGGTGTGGGATTGAATATAGACAACGAGCAACCGACCACGTGTTTAAATGCAGTACTAAAAGACATGTCTCCTGAATCAATCCTACTTAAAAGAGAAGAAATCCTTGGTGCCTTCTTTCAAAAATTCGAAAAGTTCTTTGATCTATTCATTGACCAAGGTAATGTAAACCTCTGATCTCGGGAAATGCTTAAATATTCAGTCAGCTTGCTTCTTTGTGAGCATCTTTGTCACTTTTGAAGTACTCTCCAAACAATATTTATTGAATAACTATTTAGATGAGATGTGAGTAAGAGAAATGATAATTATATTATCTAGTTTTGAACCCGTATAATCAGTATCCTCCATTGCACTGCACTTTACAGGTTTCAAATCTCTGGAGGAGCTTTATTACAGGACATGGCTTCACAGGTGACGGTTTTCTGTTATCTGAAAATCTGAACTGATTTTGATTTTGATTTTATGCTTATCCCATTTATTGAATTTCTTAAATACATTTATATTGAGGTTGAGGGATCCAAATTTTACCAATGTATTTACACATGTGCAGTGAGCAAAGAGTGATTGTTGAAGAAAAAATTGAAGATCAAGTTGTTCAAAATGTTGTCACTATCCAGGTAGGATTCTTATGCATTGATTTTGCATCCAAAATGCTAAAATTCGTATGTGGTAATATCGTAAATTCATAATTGTTGTATGACTATCTCCTTAAAATGTTCAGGGTTTGACTTCTTCGGGATATTTGCTGGCTATCGGAGATGACAATCAAATGTACGAGCTTCACCCTGATGGCAACAGGTAATTTTTTTTGAGCATGTGTTCTCCAAAAGTTAAATGGATTAACATTTACATTACATGCTTAATGCTAATAATATGGAGTGTATATTTTTCTACTACAGTTTTGACTTTTTCAAAGGTCTGGTCCGGAGGAAGATATGATCCGAAGATTTCTGGTGGAAGTAGATGTTGTTTTTAGCACCATGGGCTTAAAGCCTTAAACTAGTGTTAAGTTTCGAATTTACGTTTCATTTATTTTTCCTTTACTGATGGTGTCTATATTTTGACACAAACATGAAATAAATTATTAGGCCTAGTTGTAATTTTCTCCTAAAGTTTGCTCGGATCAGATTTAAATTTCACCAGGAAATTCCTAGTCAAAAGGAGCTTTTGGGTAAAAAATGTGAGGAAATACGCCTTTTTCTCTACTTTTACAATTTTACCCAATGGTCAGTTTTTAAATTTGTTAAATTGGACGCGAAGAGAGACTTAGGCACTAAGAGGTTCTTGAGGCAACAGAGATGCAACATCTGAACTTTCAACTCCATTTGCGTATCAGATACCGACAAACACCTTTAATTATAACCGAGAACCACCAAAACCATTGATGAAACCAAAATTTTTTACAAGCAGAGACCACTGCATTTTCTCCATTTTTGTGTAGATAATCTCACAAGTGAGAACCATCAGTCAATCATCTTCATATGAGAGATTAAATCATTTTCCAGTAGGTTCTTTTAAACAACCTGCTCTCAATTTTTTTCCCTAATTAGAAAAACAAGCGCAGAAAAATGAGACAAGATTAATCGTTAATCTGCCAAAATATGTTTACCTCAAAAGTTTCCACGTCGACTTTGACCAATGTCATTACAGGGCTTTACATGTATTTGGCTAGCCATTGCTTGCACATATCGAGTACAGTATGCGAATTGGCATGTAAGGCTTGATGAGCTACATATTGAACATCAGCCACGCTTCCGCTTCTGGATGCAATCTGAAACGCACTTTTCAAGCGGCCACATACCACGCAAGCCAGCACCTTTCTGCACTCGTTTACAATCAGAGGTGTATCAGCTTAATGATCCAGTATAATTGTACAGTGCGATTATATATAAATTACAGACAAGCTTATTTATGAAACTGAGTGATTTTGTGAATAAAAAAAAAAACAAAATTAATGGTAATTTAGTGACTCCGTGGGATATGATTATTCTAAGAATGAAACTCTATCATGGAGTGGAACATAGTGGAAAGATCTAAATGATTATAACTGCGAAATATCATACCGATGGCTGCTTGTTAGCATGTCTATGAGACGGTCAGGGCGCTCTTTGTGCTTGTTCGCATATACATTGATGGCAGCACCCAAGACCTGTAACATTTCACAGATTACAAGCCTTAGAGAACTATCTTTCTCTGTATCTGAAAAATTGCCAAATCGGAATGAAAGTATAGAAAGGTACACCCAGATACTGAACACCCGTATATACCACCGGCTAAAACTGGTTGACGAGAAAGAATGTTGCTTGAAAACAGATTCTTTAGGCCAATAATTAAATGAATTCTTCTGAATTCCCAAAAACGAGTTTTATGTAGGACCCTAATTACTGCAATGTTCAATACCTGATCCCAGTCATCATCTTGGATTGTTCCCTTAATGTTTTTGAAAAGTTCTGTTAACTGACTGCCTTTCTTCCTATCGGCTAGTGACGCAGCAACACCAGCGTATATATCAACAGCTGCTTACAAGTCAGAAAAAGTTAGATACCATGCACAACAACATCTCACATGTATTAACATAAAGCAAATAGAGGCACCTGAGAGCTTGAATTCATATATAACTGGATAAGCTAAGTCGAAATTTTTCTCAACAAGAGTCTCCACTATTTCACATCTTCTCCTGTAATTAAGACCCCAAGAAGACATTAGCTTAAGGTTTTTTTTCAAACTTTCACCAAAGCAAATATGATTATTTAGTTTTGTCTTTCAGTTTTATTAGTAGTAGTACATCCTTCAAGGACGGCAGGAAAACTGGTGTTCAATTATCTGGACAACGGAAACATATCCCCATCTATTATTTGATAGGCATCAAGGCTATGTGAAGAGAAAGCTAAAAAAGATTTGGAAATACTAGGTAAGCCTCTGTTAGGGTGTCAAAGAAAAGTGGAGTGGAATCATGAGGGCAGTGTGGAGAGGAATACAGGTCAATGCGGCGCTGTTACTGTCTCTCTGTCTTTCTACTATATATCGTTTATGATCTACCAATACATACTGCTTAAAGTTATTTAGCTATTTAAGGATCTAAGAAATTTTGTTTAAATAATAACGGGGAACAAGTTGGATCACCAGATGGTGGCAACAAATTTATTTGATATCCAATCATTTTTAGGACAAACCTGGATGTCTCTGGATCAGTTGGATTTCCAAACAAAGAATGCTTCCATGGTGCTCCTTCAGAGTCATTAAAGGATTTCACCACGTCAATCTACAGGAATAACAAACCAACAATGTGAAAGGTAAATTTATAAATCTATAAAGCAGTACTTCATCAAAAGGACGACATAAACGGTTCTCAAAGTTACCTGCATTTTCACCCGAGAGGACAACTTAACAAGAGTTTCTTCACTCAGCTTCTCTGCGGCAATTTTTCCTCTAACACCCTTTGTAACAAGTTTTTTCGAGTCTGAACCTCTATGACGCGCTGTCAATGCTTCTTCAAAGTGTGCCTGTACCCAGAGGTTAGTTAGAGACCGATGTTCCAAAAAACAATTCTGACTACACACAGATGAAATGGGCGGTGGGGAAAGATCAACTGACTCTATACCTTTGCATGCTCAAGATGCCTTACAGCATCCTCCTGAGTGGTAGAATTCATAAACAGCTGAATACAGCAATACCCAGAGGTGACATAATCCTTCTTGAGTACCTGAACAATTTAAAGAAAATAGTGAAATAGCACTATATTTCATAGGTATTCCAGAAAAAAACTTAGTCTCCCAGGATGTGTAGCATACAGTTTTACTAGCCACGTAACTGTCTTTCCAGAAAGAGAAAATAACAATTATAGGTCATGATCAACAACACATGATCAGAAAAGCGTTTTTGTTGCACCAGAGTTAAAACTTAAAGAGTACCAATACCATAAATGCACAGCCATAGTCATAGATTGATACAATAAACCTCTAAAACTATGGGATCTACACTTTAAGGATGCACTAGAAAACTAATTTCAATCTTAGGATCAGGGTTTATGGTTCAGATTGCAGGAGAGGAGGTGCAAAGCAGATAGAATAAGACTAGCTGAGAATTTTGGGATAAGATGAACATTATATGTACTTTTATATTTGCAGCATATCTGTCTACACGAGTATATAATTGTAAAGCAGAACCTATGCGCATGCAGCACAAGAAACAAGAAAGTTTAGATTCTAGTTAGTACGACAAAAGGTGACAAATTCCAAGTAGAAACAACCTAGCAACAAGTTGTAACCATGAAAATAGAGATGTTCTCACCAGAAACTTGTATAGGTAATTGAAATGCCGGTTGGTCTCGAAGAAAGCACAGATACGTGCAAGAGCTCCAGCTGTGTACTGATTTATGGCTTGATCTTGATGCTTTGCAGATTCAAGTCTTTCTGTAATTACTTCCTCAAGGGATGAGATAGCTCCATAACCGACACAAAACTCGCACAAACTTTCAATGGTCCCATATTCAGTTGCCAAGGGATCTGTTCGCTGAGGTGATGAAGATGAGCTTACTGCGCCCACAGATAAAGTTTGCAAAGGAGGGGGAAGAGCACTTAGTGGGAAGAATAACATGCATGCATCTTTAAAGTGACCATGCCGGAACATAAACCCAAGCAGGTTTTGGCGAGCATGCTGCAGAAACAGAAGAAACAAATTCAATGAACCACATTAAAAGGTAAAATGTAACCAGTTCATATGTTTGTAAATAATCCTAATTGCAGCACTCTTAGAAATCGGCTCCACAGAAAGACATGTTCAAGAAAGATAAGTATATCGTGAGGCAATTCCAAGAGAGCAAACATGCAAATTCCCGAATGTACTAGAATATTATTGCCTTACTTCCTGCAAGTAGTTGGTGCACTCAGAATAGCGAGTACTATCCAAGTTGCTTCGGGGCCCATCGTCAAAGTCGGAACCGGGTACAGTATTATTCTTTTCTGCTTCCAGAGATCTCCTCGACCGCTCTGATCGAGGGAAAGTGGATGGCATATGCAGAACATTCAGGTATGAGTCTGCTGATAAAGAATCGTCCAAAATTGTTGGCGCGCTTTTAGCCAAATGGTCATACCTAACATGTGTCAACAGTCCCAAGAACAAGATCAGGTTGTGGATTACCAAAGTCTTTTACTTTTTCCATAGATTTTAGCTAATAAAGCAGGTTTTACGTACTTACAACACATCGAATTCATCCCCATACTAGGATAACAGTAAAAGTTAAACAAAGACACTTACATGGAACGAACAGTTGACACATCCACAGGCGGACCTCCTTCTATTGTATTTATGATTTCCTGAATGACATCAGGAATGTCTTCCCCCTTTAATTGAAAGGCCTGCCTATAGAGCACAGAATAAGAACTGCATTACTGCATGCAACCTGAGGTTGAAATATGCATAAAGAGGGTTACAATTCATGAGTTTTTCCACAGCTTTTAAACTATCACGTACTTGAATTTGACTCGAGCTTGGGCATAGCGTTCCATCCTTAACAAAGCAAGACCCCATGCTTTCCACACGGGAAAAACATCAATCTGAAAATAATCAGGTACACAAGCAGAAGTTATTGCGATGAAGTGGCTTACAAGAGGTGACAATCAAGCTATAAATTTTACCTTGCATTTCTTGCTCATATACACAGCCATACTATAGCGTTCATCAGTTATTAATCTGTCTCGAAGACATTCCGATGACAATTGATCAGCAATATCATCAAGAGAAGCAGCAATTCCAGAGCCGAGGAGACTCTGCAGCAACTCTGCGCGCCCCAACCAAATTTCTGCAAGTGAGAGGACTTCAGATGGTTCATCCATTGACTGACTGCCAACACTGGAGCTGCCAGCATCAGAAGATATATCATCCACATCTCTACTTCTTTCACCGTTGTTATTGGTCAATTCAGTGGCACCTTGAAGCTTTCTAAGCAATGATTTCGCATAAGATAAACCCTACACAAACAGGCAAAAATAGTTGCTTTAGTGATCCAAACCAGCAACAACCCTTCCCACTCTCAGGTAAGCGAATTATAAGACATACCAGATCGATCATGTATGCCCCTTGTATAAAAGACACCCTCCTAATATGATTCGGGGAAGAGAATTTAAATTAAAACTACCATACCTGAACAAATGCCTCCGTCGCATGATACGCTCGGCCAATTGTTTCAACAGACGCACCCTCTGACAACTGCTTGGAGCTCAATACGTTCTTCATTTGACTGATGCATAGGTCCATGGCATTTCTTGCTGATACTAGCTCATCTGAAGAAAGTGAGAGCAGAGCCTAGAAGAAGAGCAGTGTCATAGAAGTCCAAAGCTTACACTTATTGCCACAAGTGTAAATAAGAAGAGCAATACCTTGAAGAGAGTAATATCTGGGGTGCTTTCATATTTGTGAGATGCACGAACAGCTTCATCTTTTGATGTGTCACCACTTAACATCCATTCTTCGGCAATAGAAACAGAAGGTAGCCTATCTTGTCCATCTGCCGAATAAGATGATCCCTGGTCTTCTTGAATACCTGTCATTGCCTCCCATGCAGCTCTCTCAGAAGCCCCCAGTCTGGAATTCTTTCTTTTACGATAAACATCTTTTGATGTTGTCCTGTTTTCAGTATTACGTGGAGCCCATGAAAATGCTCTTCGAGCCTCTCTCTGAAAATTGCTTAAACTACTAGTGAAGGATCCTTTTACTGCAGGCTCTGCTCTTGGTTTTTGTCTTCGCCGTGACGCAGACACTGTTATTCGAGGTTCTCTTGGTGGTGGGCTAATTGTAACAGAAATAGCTTTTGCTGCATAGGCCATGATAACATTGTTATCTCTTAATGCTGGGAACTCTTTGAGTATCTGAAGGAAACATAAAAGTAAGACACAGAAAGTCATCAAGAGAGAACAGAAGAAATCACCTTTTCTAAATATATATAGGCATGAACAAGAGTTAAAGAGGTGCATTTCAAAAGAATAGAGATGATATTCAGCAAAGTAGAGAAAGTGAAAGAATCACGGAAATTTCAAAGAAGATCGTCTCTAGATATACCAGTGAGGCAAATTGTAATTGTTTTCTCATCAGCAGAGCTTCAAATATTAAATTGGGATGCTCATGAAGCGAAGAGCATCTCTGTTGCCAAGGAAGTGGCAATGCAGCTAACACTTTCAGACCTAAAGCCCAGGAATTAAGCCGGGCAACTTCCAAATCCGACAGATTGCTATCTCTTCGCTTCAGAAAGAAATGGACCTACAAAGAAGATGAAACAAACATTTTTCTAAACCCATCAGAAAAATATGACCTCGTAGTGCCATGTTAAAAACAAGGAAAAAAGTTATTACGAGGAGCTGTTTTGAACGAAGGTCAGGTAGTAATTGCATTGCACCCATAACCACTGGTAGAGCATCAGCCGAGTCTTGAAGAGAAGAAAGAAATCGAGATGCTTCTGCAGGACCACCACCATTGAGTGGATCAGTGGTTAGAAGTTTTACAAGCTGCCGTCCTTGTAATTCTCTTCTAAGATCTATTGATAATCCGGCACTTTCAGCAACTTCCAGTGCAGCGGAAACAGCTCCTTTCCCAGCCAATCTTAAAGCCAATCCTTCAGGGTCTTCTTTACATTCAGCTTCTACCTGTTTCCCATGCAGAATTTTGAGAGTGAGACCTCGAGCATACCAAAAAGCCAAGCATTGATCTTAACAAAAAGGGAGAAACATAACCTCTTGCCAGCTATTATGGCGATCATCCGCAGAAAGTATGTGGCTGTACTTCTGCAGAGCTTGTCTTCTACGCAACACCTAGATGTACAAAGAAGAATGAGAAATATAGGTCTTGACTGATCGATTACAGGGTGATTGAGAACTTCTGTTACAGTAGGAATCTAGAACTGAAATCAAAACCCCTTATACCTCATAGCTGATTGGATCACTTTCTAAGAGATGACAACTACACATTGTAAGAACATTTAAAGCTGCATCAAGCTCCCACGTATTCATATACCTGAACCAAGACGTACCAGAAATTTAAAACTGATCCACGACAGAAGAAAACTGCAGGCAACCGTTTGTAAAAAGACAACAATAAAAAATATTTTCCAAGTCAAATTGCTTAAGTGTAAATCAAAGCAACGGTGCAATCTGCAAGACGTTAGTTTTGATACCAAAAATAAACACAAAATCAAGATACTCAGCGTAGCAAATCGCTCAGTCTTCTAGCACAACCATCTTATTCTGACCCTAGAGCTCATATGAATCCTCTAAACACACCATTTTCAATTCTTTCTACATCATTGCCTCACGACATAATGATTTTGGAAAAGTAGCTGAGTCGGCATGGCCAAATTCATTTTCTAGGAACCAAAAGAAACTGCGTAAAAAAATTTTGGCATATAAATAGATTATACTGCATTTCACAGTTGCTATAGAAATTATAAGTTTACTTACTTAAGAGCCAGTGTTGCAGCCAGCTGTTTATCCTTAAGCCGCAGGCAATACTGCCAACTGTTGCTCCAGATGCTCTGACCTCCATATTCCTGAGACCGTCCTAATGTTGAAGGATTTTCTTCTCTACTTTTGATTAGTAGTTGAAGTAACCAATCAGAAGCCCCATTCCGCAAGAAGCGGTCCGAGAGTGCTAAGGCATCCATTAGTTTTCCTTCATCAATTAATCTAGCATACATTTCAACAAAACAAACACTTAATAACCTCAAAATAGCAAAATCCAAAAAGGATAATCCAGAAACTATTAAAATATTAACCTGGAAGATTTTCACAAGCTAACAAACCTAAAGAAGAAATAGATATGAGATCACCTGACATACCTATTTACAGCTTTCTCATATGGTACTTCATTCTCCCAATCAAAAGAAAGGAAAACAGTAGGATCAGTTCTACTAATTCCAGTTTCAATGGGTTCGCCATCACGAGCACTAGGGTCTGTCAATGATGGTTGAATGTTGTTAGAAAAAATTTCTTCTGCATCCGACTCCGAGTCACTGTCATGTTCAAGAAGTCTCTTGATTGCAGTTCTTTCATCAGGTTTAATCCGTGTGTCATCGGGTTTTTGCTTAGGTGTCACAACATATTCAGAAACTCGATGAAGGTTGGTCTGCATTTGTATCCATCGGTTTAAAGTGGGAAACCTGTGAAGAGAAAGTAAAATATCACAGAATATGATGGAACATAGGAACTGAGTTGATTTAAAATTTAAATGAGGCAAAAAATACTTTGGCTTGACAGTACCTCTCAGACTGATCAAGAGAAAATTCATAAAACAATCTGTCTGCATCAGGAGAACTTGTAAACTCATCATTCAAGGAACTAGATATAACAGAATCACTGCCATTGTACAATATGCTCCCACCAAATACGCAAGCTAGAATTGCTCGTACTGGGGATATTTTTACCAAATGTCTGATAATATCCAACTGAAGAGGATACAGAGGGACACCAGGGGTAGCTGAGGAACGGACATAACAGTTGGGTTTAGCCTCTTTTGAAGGGGAAAGCACTTTACTCTCAGAGTGAGAGCACGGTGTGGTTGGAATAACGGGAATACAAGCCCATCCATGACCAGAACGTGGAGGATAAACTGGGGGAACACATGCAGATATCACTTCATGAACAAAATCAGCAGACATGACCTCGGCAACTTTTGCAGCTGCATCTGTGCTACTTCGATCAAATACCAGACGCGTCAATAGCTGCAACATGCACCAACAGTAACAAGTTATTCATAGGTCTACGCCCAAAATAATACTGGATTCCTGGTCAGTTTGTACTGCAGTTCGCGTTCAGTAATTACCACACAGGCCAATAATATTAAAAAGAACAGCATAGGATCTTAAGAGGCCACTCATCATGCTCGCTAAGTTTATATAGTTTATAAATATAAAATGCTAGAAACAAAACCAAGCAAAGTGAAACTCGGTAGTTTATATTAAAATGAAAGCAGAATAGCAGGTAGTTAAGAAACACTTACGTCTTTAGGCCATTCATAAACAAGAGAGAAAAAGTTGAAATCATGGGTTGTATCAGTGCCGTCTACTATGTCACCAATAGCAGCAATATAGAGGATGAACTGAGATAGATAAGTAGAGCTTTTGTTGCCCAATGCGCCAAATGACCTCTTCCCCTTTTCTTCAGTTTCATGGGAAATAGACTTTCCATCCACGTCTCTATTTACTGAACCAGAAGGACTTTGCTTTGCATATTTTAGCCCAAGACCAAGAACTCCATCCTTTTCAATGACCATGTCTGAACTGTCCACTTTGAGTACGTCGACTTCTGTTTTTTCATCAGCAATTGCTCTTGACAGGTTATGAAGCTTACCTATTGTTTGTTAGAAGACCAATTAGAACTCTACGAAAGGTCTAGAATACATAGTTAGTAAAGAGCAGATAACTAAATTTCATACTACAGCAAGAACAGATGGAAAAAGTAGAGAAAGACAAAACAATATACCACTCAAGAACTGTCGCTTGCCCCTATGGGCATCCTCAATCATTTGATGTAGCATTGCAAGCGCACGATCTTTTTGTCCCTGTCTATGAGATTCTGTGCAAGATGAAATGATGGTATCTCCACTGAAGCTGGCCTGAAGAATTTGAGGGTTATCCTGAAGTATGGCAGTTTTGGAGACTAGTAAAAAGGCCAACGAGAATAAGAAAAGAAAAGAGAAGGATCTTAACATGTTTTTTTGCGCCTGGGAATTTAAATATACTAAAATATGTGTAGGATTTACAAACTTTTCCTCTTTAATGGAGGAGAGGAGCATGGAGAAAAATAAATTATATTTTTCCACTCTCATACTGCTTCCTAAACTAAAATAATAACATCTGTTTATATATTTAATGTCCCGTTCTTAAGCAGCGCGGCAAGAAATAAATAAAAATCATCTAAGATAAAACTGTTACCATTTGTACTAGGCAATAATATTTCATATGATCTACCCATGTCCATCAGTTTAAGAACTTAACCAAAAGAACAAAAAGAAAAATTCTCATATCAAACTAAATGAAAGTTGTGCCTTTTATGCAACTTGAAGACTGACCTGTTCAAGAAATTCCTGCAGACGCTTTAAGATCCTCCGCAATACAGAGATTATTGCAACTTCATGGACCTGATCCCAGTAAGTAAACCCCTCCCTTGGAGATCCTCCAGGATAAATTTCCGATAACATAACTTGAGACTGCATACAAAGTAAAACCAACTTAGAAACAACAGTAGGTGTACTTTCTTGAACCTTTTCATTCAATGTAAATGCATCGCTTAAAAAAATTATGTATACTAACATTAACCAGCCACTATGTACTAACGACAATCTGCTGTCTGGATATCTATGCAAACCATGCCTCAACTTTAATGAAATTAACCCCCAAAGCTTGCTTGCATAGTCGAAAAAAGAAATACAAAAATGTATAAGGGTGAATAATAAACCAGATTCCCAAGTCCCAAAATGCACTTCACCAAACTTTTTTTTTTTTTTGGTCGAAGCACTTCACCAAACTTATATTTGCAGAAAATGCAATAAATAAAGGTCGCAAAAGAAAATACAGAAACTGGGAAGTGAGACCAAGTTAAACTGGGAAGAACAAATAAGAAGCAAAAGGTTACTGTTTGCAGACCAAGTTAAATTCTATGAAAATCAAGAACACTGCTTGCCTTATCCAAGAGTTGTTTGGAAATTGTTGGAGACTTGGCAGAAGAAGCAGCCGCATCTATGCATAGTAGAATCTGACATCACAAAAGAGACAACTGAAAACTTGTTTAGAGATGGGCAAGGCAATTGATTGCAGGAAAATTCTGTCAGAATCTGCTTAAGTAAATGTATGGATAGAGAGACAAGAATTACAACGACATGAACTTACCATAGCCAATGGACTCAATTGAGAACCTAAAGAACTAAAATCTAAATCTTGCACGGCAGATGCTCCTTCAGCAGTCCGAGACATCACATCTTCAACCTGAGAATAATAAGAAATAGATATATAGATAGATAATCTCCGTTTCTAATCAAGATTATCAACTAGATGGCTAATCCTCTGAAATAGTATCAGACAGAATATAGAAAGAACAATAATTAATTTCAATGACGCAAGGCAACATCCTATGAACACTATAAGATGCATCCCTAACGACCAATAACAAGAACACAAGAATAGTATGCAATACACAGTCCTCAAGGAAAGAGAAAGAGGTCTCATAACAGAATACTCAAACCCCATTATGCGAGATGTGGAGACATATAAGGTGATGCAAGCACTGTGATGTAATAAAACGAAAGATACCAGTGTTCTTTTGAAGGCATTATCCACCCATTCAGCTAATTCAAGAGTAGCTTTGTCCTCTGCTGATAACGCAAACCGATGAACTGCCTGTTCTCCAATGTCATACTTAGCTCTTTGCATACAGCTGCAGAATGAGAGTTAATATCTTAAAGAAGTGACACGAGGAAGTAATGTATTACTCAAGACAATCCAATTTAAGGAACTGTGGCAGAGACAATATGGGAAAAACTGAAAAGTAATGATATACAAAACATAGCTGCACCTTGAATAGAAGTTAATTTATAAACTATGTCATCCGCAAAGCTAGAACTCTTGTTCTTTAGCAACATATTAAGGTGATAAAAACTGCAGATAGCAGCTCAGCTTCTTACAGGAAGAGAAACTTTACCAAGACCTCAAGTTTTCAGTCCTCTCATGACACAGGTTACACAACTCAGTAAGCTGAACAACTATCCAACATTTGCATACACATACACATTGACTCTAGATAAAAAAAATTCAGACAACTTGAATATCATTTAGTTAGAAATGCAAAGAAACACATAGACCGATCTTTTAAAGGTTCCATAATAAAGAGATCATCCAGCTTTTTAACTTCGATTTGATTCCCTAACATTTTAGACGTGAAAATGGAAGAAACAGTAAGGTGGCTAACAGTTTTTCCCTGATGACCGAAATCTAAATTACCAAACACTAAAAGATTATTCAACTTACACGTTAAGCAGTTTTGCAGGGGCCGCCCTTAGAACACTCAAAACGTCTTTTAAACCCCACTGGCGTTCAGAAAGTGGCAGAAGATGCTGCATAACAGATAACCGCCATTCACAATCTTCAATGAAACGCTTAGCCATAGATACTCTCCATTCTAAAGCCTGTCTTCCATCATCACTGTAGTTACCATCCAGTTGACACTCTTGATCAGTCAGATGTGATGGTAGATTGCAGCGTAAGACATTGAGTAGCTGTCTAGTGAAAGATATAACAATTTCCTTGTCCCCATCTGTAGCAAGATCGCCAGGGTCCAAACTAGACGAATTACTTTTCTCAGAAAAACACTCCGAGGAGAAACGTTGCATGGAACTGAGACGGATATCATCAATATGTAAGAGTGAAATAACTATGTTCACCATCATAATCTGCAAACAAAAGAGATCTCATGTTAACAAAAACATGTAAACTATAACTCATTGAAACAATCTAATATCGGAGAGAAATTATACAACGTGAAGATGTAGTACAAGGCATATCATATAGTTTGTAATATTTTTTTCAGAGTGCATACTATTCAGTTCCATTTGTTTTCAACATGTTGTAAACACAAAATTGATGATACAAGCCCAACTTCCTGTAAATTAATCAATGTATATAGGTATATTAAGAAACTACCTTGCGTGGAACATTTTTAATGGCCTCCAAATGGTTAGTGAGGTCTTTTAAATGGTAAAATACCACTCGATGACTAGCATCCGTCTCATCTTTCACGGCCTCTTCCATTGCACCTAGCGCTAAAACAATAGCCTCCAAAGCATAACGCATATGCATCAGTTCAATATCTTGTATCCTACAATGTATGAAGACATCAAAAGTGAAACCATCGACTGCAAATGACTCATCCCAGCAAAGTAAAATTAAAAGTGCATTTAAATGTACATATTTCAACAAAAACATTGCATCAATATTAACAAACAGACAAGTATCAGCGTGCTAATGCAACAATTATTGTGCATATATTTACCAAACGAATGGGTGCAATTTTGTCGAGGGAAAGGTGCTAAAATCTAAACACAGATACAATAATCCTAGAAAGTAAAGAGACAAAACTGATTTAAGTACTTGTATACAATTTAGCTTATATAAACTTTGATTGAACTGACCTCTTCCAGGCTTCTGCAGTTGAAGCAATAGGTTGCATACTAATCAGTGAAATAGCTTCTTGGAATTTTATGCCCGGAACAATGTCAAACAATACCTACATAATGGTATACCATTACAACTTGTCCGAATTAAGAGCACCAAGAAAACATGCAGATGATAATCAACCCATTGATAATAGTACCACTATCACTTAACCTAATAGAGACAATTGCACATGAGCATAGCAAGACAAACACATGCCACTGCCACAGGTCATGATATATCAGCACCTAGTTGATAAAGTTTAACATAGCTTGGCAGAAAACAATAGAAATAAAAAAACAGAGATATGGAAAGGGGAGAGGAAAGAGGCAAAATTTCAAATCTTTTCTGTGAGGTTAACCTACAAAAACTTGGACATGATACAGCTTCTCTTACTACATAAATGGTGATTTGACAGACGACATGCCAAAGCAAACTCATAAATTCAGTGAAAATATCTCAAACACACATTTAGATTTTAATTGTATGAAACTCATGGCAAATTCAGAGTCCTTCCCAGAGACAAAGTTCACTATGACAAAATACGGGACTAAAAGTCAATAGGGAAGAATGGAAAGTTATATATGATTCAAGAAACAGAGATGTATATTCTTTAATTTCTCTAAGAGCTCACATCAAAAAAAAAAAAAAAACAAAAAAAACACAAGTATATTATCAGGAGCTATCAAAATTCATGTATTTGATCTAAGGAAGATTGTTAATTATGCAGCACATGCATGTCCTTGCTAGGTAACATTATAACAAAGTCTTATGAAACAGTTAACCTTCATGATTGTCTATTTATCTAAATTGGGCTTAAAATGCCATTGTAATCCTATCATTGATTGGTCTTGACTCCTGATAAACCATAGTAACATATGCTGCAATATTCTCGTGTTATCTATTTCTCTTCTTTCTAATTTTCTGTATTTCCTACAATACACCATTAATCTAATTATTATAGCTTAGAGACGTTTTTGTACTTTTTCAGAACCTATTTCCTGTGGAGGACTGCGAAACATAGTCTCTGTAGAGAGGATGGTTTAAGAAAGTCCTACCCGAAGTGGACTTTGTGCTGAAAGCCTTTCCAACACAAGATTTTCAACAAACGGATCCACCTCAGCATCATCATGCTCAGATGACACATTAACATGCATCAAGAAAGATGCCTTTGGAGTCCATGATTTACCAGAATTGACACAAGCAGCAAAAGATGCAAGTTCCAGCTGATAGCATAATGTATCGCAGAGATACTCCACACAAGATTTCTGCCCAGATCATTGTGTCCTGTTAGACTTTCACTGTCATCTTCAAAAAACAATAGATCCAAATAACAGTTTACGCAAAAGAAAAAAAGTTACTTCATCGGTCTCGTTTCCATAGAGAGAAGATTCTTCTAACCGAATTGCTTGTGAGTTACTAGTCCAAAGTAGCCGCATTAATTTTCTACGGGTTGCAGTTTTGCCAGGCAACAGATCCCAACCCATGGAAGCTACTAATGGGCGAAGTCGAGGAAACAACGTAAGAATCTGTAACATATGAGCAGAATAAGGCTTTCAGATCCCAATAGAAAAAGAGAAGTCTAAATGGGGCAGCAGGCAATCAACGATACTGCACTAAGATAATGAGTAAGGAAATATGTAACTTTTCTATTCCACCTACATCATTAGCCTCCTGAAGCTTCTCTTGCTTTACGGAAGACAAAGCAGCACACATCACACACTCAAGCACATGTGATCCAGAAATGCGAGCATAATGATACATATCTCTGAGGCAAGAATTAATTGCCCTGCTCATAGGGGAACTTTTGTCCTCTATATTTCTCTCAGTTTTCAAGTCCCCAAGATATCGCCGGAAACACTCAAGAGGGAGTGGAATTTGGTCATTGTCGAGAGATAAATGTAGCTGCTGGCTATCTGGGAGGAGCATATCATCTTGAATACCCTGCAGAGGAAAACATTGCAAACCACATAAGAGCTTATAGTAAGATAATTTAATCAAAGACACACATACATATTTCAATATGCACATATAAGCATACCCTTAAACTCAAATTGACCACCAAACTAAACTACCTCCAGCGTAAATATTCACAAAACATATAAAAGAACAATGCCAATTGGATATACAACTTCTGATTCCAGCATGATCAAGATAAAAGAAACAGTTCTAAGTTCCTAATCACAACGAATAATAAACTATAGTACATACTAGAAGGATCTTGTTTGTTTTTTCAGGTCAAAATATAGCTGTTTCTTACATGTGAAACCTACTATTTAATGTGAATGATCCCTAGATCAGCTTTTATGAAAATTATAACAACCTGGATCATCTGAACAAGATCACCGCAATTCGATGAGAGAGCCTCTTTATAAATAAACAGCAAGTTCTGGCGCACCATGTGCCAGGAGTCACCGTATTCATCCTTTTTCTCCATAACTCTTGAAAGGAGAGCTTTTAGGACATCACTATCAGAAAAGAAAATAGAAAACATATTAATTGAAGTCAGTTCTTTTCGTAAATTTGCAAAAATAAGCGCCCAGGAACGGGAAGACAAATCGAAGCAAGGAATGAAATTGAATATGCAAGGCCATGGATCCATTATAAGGGTTCCCTTTCCAGTGTCAGATGAACATTTTTCACTGTTTAAGATTTTCCTATGGAAATGAAATGAAACAAAAAGATCTGCCGTAACCAGACAACCATTCATAAACTCCTCTCTTTTTTTTTTTAGTCCCAAGTCTAGACCTCAACTCCTTCCCCAAGTCAAGTTTCTCAATTCCTTCAAAACAGAAAAGGCCAAATCCACTCACAAAGTGAATACAAAACCAATATTTATTGACGACCTGTAATAAGACACTACCCATGCAATTTGTGCTTCCACATACTTCCCTACATAGGACTTCACATAGAAAAGGAGTGATGTTGGGCAATTTCATACATAAGACCACTACACTTATCACTACTCTGAAAACTATTCTAAATGAAAATAATTCAAATGTTAGTCTAATTTTATAGCACATTTCCAACCAAACTGGCCCCCATCTGGGAAAGAAAAACTAAAACAGACATCCAACATGTGTTCTTCAACATTCATATTTTACTGAAGATGATCAAATGATTAGTTTTATTAACTGGATATGGCAAACAGTAAATGTATATGAGCAAACAGAAGAAAAGAATTGATCAACCCTTTTTCCTGCTTTGCCTATACCCTTGTAAACACTCTTTAGACAAGAAACGGAAAAATGAATGCCACAGGAACAATCAGGACAAAGAAAACAGTGAAATAAGCCAAGAACATACTGATAATACTCTTTATCTACTCCATAATCAAGGTGAAGATAACGTATACGATCAGCTGCCCCACGCTCATCCCCTTCCTCCAAGTTTACTTTCATAGCATCCAACTGTGCTAACTGAACATTTCTCTGTATCAAAGAAAACACATTGTTATAATCCACCTCTAGCGAACCAGCACATGTCGCCTCGTTTCTCTTCATTCCCTCTTCTTCTGTCACAACTTCCTCCACCAAAATCTCAGAACCCATAAGTTGCCTCTTTATATTACAACATAAAGCATCAAAAACATCAGAGTAGTCCAATACGATACTCCTCAAAGACACAACTTCCTCTTCATCAATCTTATAGCTTCCCTCACTGCTACTACTTGAATCAACAACATTAAATCTCAACCTCTCAACACCTAACTCCAAAAAACCTCGCAAAACCCGTACACAATTTCCTAATCCACCATTTTCATCACTCTTCTCCATTTCTTCATCCCTCTGCTCTTCCTTAATCCTTTCTGTCACCTTATCCATCAAAACCTGAACCATCAACAAAAAATCCGCACGCAAACTTAAAGTCTCCGAATCAAATCCCCAAGGCGAAGTAGGATTTTCAAATCGCAATAGTTCAATCGTCGAAAGGAACGAGAGAAGAGACGGAGAAGAGCAAGACGGTGACCAGAGAACATCGTCGAATCTTCCAGCGTTTGAGACGATTGTTTGTAGAATCGTGAGTGCGAGGTCAGGGTTACGAACTCTGAGAGCGAGTAACGTAGCCTTCAATGGCTCAAATTGAGCTAGATGAAGGTGATTCGCCGCGAGACGGGTGAGAATCTCCGTTTCCTTATCCATGGCCGTTATGAATCTCGATCACTGAATCTAATACATTGAAATTGTTCCTCTGAAGAATCTGAAATTTCTCGTTTCACAGTTCCATTTTTCAGATTTTTTTCTTTTTGAAGAATTTTGGTCTGGAATCGTCAACTTAGCTGAGAAGCGTGTGCCTAGTCGAGCAAACCATTAAGGCTGCTACAGCTAATGGATTTAACCGATTGGTTTAAATGGATTTGGTTCTGACTTGTTAACCAATGGTTTTTGGTTCTTGAGTTTAAAATTCTATTTTATATATTAAGAATATACTTTATAGTGTTAATTACATCAAATTTTTAATTTTTTATAGATTACATTATATTTTTTTTAATTGAAAATAACAGTATAAAAATTATTTTTATAGATTAAAAAAAAAAATTATTTTGTATAACAAGGATGCGATAGAGTTCAAGAAGCATGATACATGTTGTTCATGAAAATAAGAATATTAACAGATTTTTTAGGTTTGTGCAAATAATAAAACATGCCACTTATACATTTGTGTTGGTTCTTCTGCCAAAACATATAACAGCCTTGTTCTTTATACGATCGCGGCAATGGCGATTGCAACAAGAAAAATATATTGCGACACAAAACAATGAAAAAAGAGTTGTCGCTGTGATTTCTAGCGACTGAAAATTTGCCTTCATCAAAAACTAAAAATAGTCGCTGCAACAAAACCAGAAAACGGAGGCCTTGTCTTTTTCTATTTTTTTTTTTTGGTCGTTGTCGCACGACTTGGTGCCGAATAGGCCTAACAACTCAGGTTATGGATATTACATAAAAAGTGAGCAAACTGTCTTTGATTCAAAGGATGCAGAGATTGATTAGGAAAATGGATAATTATGTTATACACCTCACACCATTTCACATGATAACTGGCATGGGTATGTATTATTTTCAAGAAACTATTACCAGACTAATCTACGAAGTAAACTATTGAGCATATAGTGGATAAAAACATTTATAGATGAAAAAAGAGCTTGAGTTGACAGTTTAATTTTGTTTTTACTGTTTATTGTACAACGAGAAGTGTGACTAAATATTTTTTTTAAAAGGACTAAATAAGAATAATAAGAAGTCAAGGTCATATTTTTTCCAAGTCACCTAAGTGCTTTAATGGGGTTCTAAGTGAGAAGATCATGTTTGCTTACATGAACAAACACGGGTTGTAACCATAAATATGGATTGATTACTATCATGAGTGCTATCAGTAGATTCAAACTATGCACCTCAGAGACAAAAGTATGACACTCCACCACTATATCACAACAAGATATTACAAAATGACGCCCCTAAAACTGTGTTAATAAATCTTGATGCCTAAAGCACCAATTTGTTGGGCATTAGGTTAGGGTCGAACCTAATTACTACAGTTCCAACATAAACTATCATTTAGAAGGAGTAGTTGGAAATGTTGAAATTTTTGAGATATATCATTAACAAAAAAAAATATTTAATATTTTTATTTAAGTTATTTTATTTTAAAATTTAGAAACTCATCCATCAGACGGGTCCTAATCTAGTTAAATATACAAACGAGTAAATATGTAAATGTTAAAATATTTTTCTTAATATCTTTTAATAAAACAAAAATTATTAAAACAAATTTTTTTTTTTGAAACATATTAACATAGTTTTAATATATCTCTATTCTAATATTAGAGAAGTATATTTATAAAAATAACATTAAATTATAGAATATTATATGAAATGGTATTACTAAATAACAATAAAAGTTAGATTTAAAAAAAATCTAAATTTTTGAAATTATTCGTTTGATTAAATGTATAAACATTTTAAATCATGTTACTTTTTGGACATTATTATGTACATCTTCTTATCTTTGTTTATAAAATATTGAATAACAACACACTCATTTGGATTAACACCTCACATACTACAATGACATGATAGTATTGAAGAATTAAAACTAGTAGAAAAATCTTGTTATCAACTTAGCTGAGCATCTCGCCAATTCTTCACCCCACTATTACTTCTCTTTCTGTTGAAGCTTAGTTAGAGTACTATCTCGCTGAAGCTCAACATCTATCAACCGATTCAAGCTTGAAGATTTGAAGACCAGAACGTGTGCCACGTTCCCACAATATCCGTTGAGCTTTTCTAGCACCACCTAGCCATTATATTAAACCAACCCTTAAGTACTTTTACGGAAATTTTCAAGAAATGGACATTTTAGAAATTTATTGTCAAGCGGACATCCCTTATATTCTAATTTACACTCTAAAAATGTATGTTTTACAATAAAAAAAATTAAAGGGTTCATTTCAAAAATTAGCTATAACCTTTAACCACGTATGAATTATTCTTTGTACAGAGATGAAGTAAATAACAAAGATATTGGAAACCAAACTTTTAAACTATGATTTGCCTTAGTGAACTATAACTTGTTCTTAATCATTACTTCTTTTTTTCTGGTAATTTCAGATTCACGAGAAGAAAAATAATAACAATTAAGATTTAAGAAGTATGGCTTCTTTTCTTGACCATTCCCCATAAATATTTCATATTTGACTAAGTGGCGTAGAGATTTGACTAAGTACCAAGCTATAGCATTTGGATCTAGATTTGGACTAAAGCTTAATATATGTAGCTGTAAAAAGAGATGCATTTGTTTATGGTTACAAAAATGAATCTTTGGAGAAATAAGGGAAAACAAAGGCGGAAGCAATGGTTCTTGGACAATGGAAGCATTTTTCTCAAAGAGCTCATCGCTGGCTGCAACGGCCAAACCAATCCTATCCGTAGCTTTCCTCTGACCAGATCCTCAAGGCGACGAATCATTTCGACCCAAGCCGTTATGTCACTGAGGACCTCTACTATACATGTTTCAAAGGTACAATTGAAGATAGATCTTATATTATCAAAAGATTCCCTGAGGAAAAAAGTAAGAGGAGATGGAGATGGAGTTAGAGCTGTTTATATTGTCATATCTTCTCGTGTTACTAATCATAGTAACTTCCTCAAGCTATTAGGATGTTGTCTCGAGTTTCCTTTTCCGGTTCTTGTCTTTGAAAACGCAGTGAATGGAGCGTTAGGTCACCAAGGAGGCATTGGTTCTAAGGACAAAACGTTCCTGCCTTGAGACACAAGACTTAAGATTGCAAAGGAAATTGCTAATGCTGTTACTTATCTTCACACGGAATTTCCTAGAATCAATGTTCATAGAAACATAACTCCTATGAATGTTTTCTTAGATGAGAACTGGACAGCTAAGTTGTCTGATTTTTCGCTTTCTTTAACGCTTCCAGAGAGAAAAACACATATGGAAGATTTGGTAATGGGATGGCCTGGATATTTAGACCCTTGTTATTTCCATACGAGTACAGTGACAGAGTATGCTGATGTGTATAGCTTTGGAATCTTTATGATGGTTCTTCTAATTGGTAGACCAGGTATGGCGCCTCGATCTGATGTTCGTATCATCGATATCCGTAGGTACTGCAACGAAGATCAAATCACCAGATTAGGATTGCAAATTTGTGAACTAAGTTACCTGGATAAAAAACACACAAATCCTAATGAAATCGAACAGAAAAATAAAAGAAGATTTTGAAACCTTGTAGAAGAGATCTTCAACCTCTCGTATGCGAATATCTCCAGGCAAATTCCCAACGTCGATCGTACGATTCCATCGGCTACTCATCTGAAACTTCAGAGCTCAGAGCAGAACAAACTTTTTTTAATACAGGAGTTGAGGTGAATTAATCCCTACAAAATACTTGAAACTCGCATTCGCAACAGAGACGGAGACTGGGGAAGAAGAAGAGGTTCGAGATGCGTTAGATTGTTCTGGAAAGATGACAACTACCGTTCGTTTTCTTTGGCAAACCAATTTTATAAGCGAAAGTAGATTTGTTTTATCAAAAAAAAAAAAAAAAAAAAATAGAAGTAGATTTAATCTCGTGTGGCCACGTGTACAATGATATCCTGCTGCAGCTAACTGACGAAAAGCCCAATATATTTACTGGGCCCTGTAATATATAGTTTCTAATGGATCGAATTCTATATTGCACATGTTATTACAATCATATTCAGGACAGAACCAATTTCGGTTTATCGGAATCGGACCATCGGATCTTTTCATCCGTATCCTAGGTTTTCTAAAACACTGTCGTTTCGGTACAAAGGGGACACTAGATCGAAAACACACATTGGAATTTTACGAGAGAAATCATTCTCTCGGCTCTATTACCTCTCAAATCTCAATCGCCGTTTATCTCGCCGAACAGTACTCCGTCTACGCCATTCTCCGTGAGCAATCTTTCGTGGCACCGTCCCCGATCTTTCTCAGTCCGTAAGTTCCTCTTATGTTTTGTTGTTTATGTTTATGTTTTTTTCCGTTTGAAGTTCCTTGTTCTATTGAATTTGTGCGATTTCCTGTCCAATTTTGTTTTGTTGAGTTATCTATCAACTTCCAATATTCACTTGCAGGAAAAAAAAACATCAACTTACCCAAGATTAAACCTTTCCTCGAACATGTTCAAGAAGTAAGTCTCTTTCTAGTTTTTTCATCAACTTTTTCCATATTTTTATCATCTACCTCTGATTTTGAATTGATTTTGCTATCATTTTGTTCAAATGTGCATGTTTTTCTCAATTATTGGCTACTTCTGATTCGATTGCTTAGAATAGTTTTGGTTGGGGACGTTTGCTGATAGTTTTAGATTGGAATTCAATGATACTGTGTCTGTTTTTATAGTGTCGCTCTTTGTTTTACCAAAATTTTACAAAGAATTGTAGATCATTATAGAAAGTTTGGGTCTTGATTATAACTCTCAACTATCATGGAGTTAATGTTTATCAATCTCTCGAAGCATGCTTACACATTCCTATTGACTCTTCGTATAAAGTCTATTTCTCTACTGCAATCGTGTTTTTTTATAAGAGTTTTCTATTTGGCACTGGCCTTTACATCTACATATGCTATACCATTATGTCTGTGAAAGTGTTGTTTATGTTCACTATTTTTAACCTAGGTTTTCATTGGAGGAGATTTCATCACAAAACCAAGTAAAGGCATCTGTTCAACGTAGGATCCGCCAGAGTATTCAAGATGAGGTATGCATGTTGTTTCATTTCTCTTTTTTCCCTTCTTAAGATTTTATGGTTTCAATCTCGTTTGCTCAATATAAAGAGATGTTTATGTAAATGTTGCAGTACCCGGGACTTGAATCAGTCATGGAGGATCTACTTCCCAAAAAGTCTCCTCTTATTGTAGTGAAGTGGTTCGTTAAATAACTAACTCATATATCAGTGTTATATTTTCTGATTTTTATTCTTCCTCTTTCTATTTCTTACAGTATTCCTGACTATATTTCTCGTGCAGCCCAAACCATCTGACTCTAGTTGTTGTCAACAATGTCCCCTTGTTCTTCTGTATCCGTGACGGGCCATACATGCCAACACTACGGCTTCTTCATCAATGTAACTTCACTCTTCCTTCACACCACCCATGCTATATGGTCTCACGATCACAGCATAACAATCTGGGTGTTTCTCTTAACAAATAATATATTCACCTGCTAGTTTTACTGTGGTCTATAGTAGAATTTACCTGGTTCAAATACTGCATATACCTTTGGCTTTTCTCGCTGCCACTGAATTGAGTAAAAGGTCCCATGTATGATTATTTGCCATTAACACTAATTTAGTATATTTAGTTTTGTGTTACTCGAGCTATCAGTGATAGTGAGAAGGTTTTGACATTGGCTGTTACCGGAAGACTAAAAATATGTTATTGAAAACACTAAATTCCTGCAATTTTTACTTAAATGAAACCAATAGAAAGAAACCTGTACTTTTATTAGTTAGCCGAGAATGTCAATTTGATGTTTGGATGTTTGGAGTTTTGCAGACCCAAATATAATGAAGAGGTTTCAAGTTGATAGAGGTGCTATAAAGTTTGTTTTCTCTGGTGCAAACATAATGTGTCCTGGTCTTACATCCCCTGGAGGTGTTCTGGATGAAGAAGTCGAGGCTGAAAGACCAGTGGTATGAACATAAAACACTTTACTTGGGTTTCATTTCTGTTTGTTTTGGATCTTAAACCGTTAACCTGTATGTGTTTAGGCCATATATGCAGAAGGAAAGCAGCATGCCTTAGCAATAGGCTTCACCAAAATGTCAGCCAAGGACATGTAAGTTATTCTTTTCCTCATGTGCCTTTATGAACATGTTTTTATATATATTTCCGTATGTAAGCCGAAGTACAGACTACAGACTCTTGGCTCCAGTTTCCTCTAAGTTACATTGCTTATTTAGTTTTCTTGTCTTTGTTCACAGAAAGAGCATTAACAAAGGAATCGGAGTGGACAACATGCATTACCTTAATGACGGTCTCTGGAAGGTACTAATCCCCTCTTTCTCACCTCTCAATTCTCACATTCCAAGCAGTCTCATCTGTAATTTACTCGATTTTGGAAGAAGACAAAGCAAAAGTTTCTAAAACATATATTTACCTGCATGTTTGAAATGTCTGCAGATGGAACGGCTAGATTGAGGAGCAAGTCAAATGTCAATGTTAATCACTGTCGAGGAGAAATATATGATGATCTCCTTTTATGTTCTCTAAACTTATGGAGCTTTTGTCCGGATCAACCTTAGCTCTGATTTGAATTCCTTTCAAATATTTGATGTTTATTTTATGATGGAACATCAACTTTAGCTAAGGCTACTGTTTCTAATTCCGTATAACCATGGCTTTATACGTTTTACTCATACGATCACTAAGCAAGCTGCGTACATCACAATCTCTTTGGAGACCATCGGATCATTATCAGTTGGTAATATTTGATTAATCATGTTACCAATCATGATTGCTTAATCAACAATCAACAATCACTTATTAAGCATATTTGATTAATAATGTTCAAATTTTGTAAGTTTTCTCTCTTCTCATTTATGGTGAAGTGGACTTTTCTAACGATACATTTTTTTATTTAAAAATTAAAAGTTGAATTTTTGGCTTTGTTTTCTTCATTACGTCTGAGCTTTGAATTTTCCAAATATACAAAAAAAAACAGTTAGATATGATTAAAAGTCATCAAATTTCAATTTCGGTGTGACATAATTGTAAGTTATCCTAACTGAACATAATAAAAAAAACTGCTATTAAATCATTTATATTGTGTATTACTATGTCATCGCCTAGAGAAGAGAAAAAAAAAACTACCTAAAAGTATGACACATAATTAGCCAATTAGGAATAATGTGCCAACTATTATATACTTAGTAGGTGTTAATTATATATAGTACTACATACACGTGCTTGCACGATATGACAACGTTTAATTGGCCAACATACGCCACTCGCATGAGATTAGGTGACACCAAAATTTCGATATGGGCTAAGAATGTCCTCATCCTCGTGTTATATGAATGTAATGACGACATGTTTTTTTTTATAAAATTGTAATGACGACATTATGATTTTATCTACTATTTTTGTAAATGGTTTTAGTTATTTTTCTGTCCTAAATCGGAACTATTTGTAATCATACAACTTATGGTGTTTCAGTATTTATTCTGGATATTTGTTTGTCATTTCGAAAATAATTGACAGAGATGTTTGAACAAACTAATACCTAAAAGGTTATTAATGAAATTTCTGATTCTTTTGTTAAATAAAACCGTCAAGTACAAACAAAATTCCTTTGTCAAATAATACAGTCAACAAAAATAAACCATAGTTTAAAATAATAATCCGCCTAGCGAACCAAAGATTTGACAATTCGTGATCTCTTTTTTCTTGTCAGATGACAAGTCGTGGTCTACATGCATATAAAATAATGTATAGTTCAATCAGTTATTACTACCGACCCACCAAGTTATTTTTATCATCTTACTCTTTTCACCCAACTAAACACAATTATCAGGACGAACTAAATTTTGGTACTCATTTTAGTCCATATTTTTTGGTTTAGGTCTACACAATGCATGCATAGTAATATCTACCGAGCCACCCGTTTTTTGGCACTTGAGTTTTGGTATTTAGGCCTCACTTCAATCCCATCAATCGCAATTCCACCCTTCAATCGATAGCCTTTAACTTCGGTTAGACTCATCACAACCTCATCGTCGGCCTCCTCGTCACCTTCTCGTCCAGTCTCGAACTCTCCAAGCTCTATCTCCATCCATCCATCGTCTCTCATCTCGGGCTCCCTCCGATGAGTTCCGATAACCTCGTCTTTCGCCATCCTCTGTTCTCGCTGTCCGTAAAACACCCGCTCCATTTGTTGTTTCTTGTTATCTAAGCAACATAGATAAGTTGCTTTCTTTTGCTTCTCGCCATTTCCCACTTTGATCGAAGTCTCTGCTGGAACTAGGTCAAGTCCATACGCACGTGCCGTCACTTTCATAATCAGATAAGCTCCGTATTTTGTGTTGGGCGATAAAGCTTTGGTTTGAATAGTTCCGTTGATTTCTAACCAGTCTGTCATTATAAGTTCAACTCCTTCCGAAAATCTATTATCCAAAATTTAAAATAAAATTAATGCTACACCATGATATACTTTTCATTAGTATTAATAATAATAATGACCTTGAATCTGATCGACGACTCCAAAACCAGTAATGTCGTTGCTCGCTCCAAGTTATGGAAAGATCTCTTGCCGACAAAATATACGACATCTTCCCAGAAAGCTTATTGATCTTGAAAATCTGAAATTGAAGTTTCTTGTTTTTATTGAAATTCAACAAAATGATAATTATACACTGAGGGGGAAGAGATGGAACCTTTCTGCCATTATCGATGAGAATTGATTGACAGAGACATCGATAGAGTTCCTTTTTGGAGGAAAAGTTCCGATGATGATCAGTGGATCTAGAGATCAGGCGGCTGTAATCAGACGGTAAAAACTTCTCCCAGACGAAGTCAGAGTCTCCGGCGACCCGAAAAACAGAGGAGACAGCCGCCGAAGAGAATGTGTCGGCCGGAGTTGTGAAAGAGAGGATATTAGCTACGCATGCTTCTGGTAACATCATTCTTCTTCAGAACTTGAAGATTATTGAACAGGCTCTGTTCTCAAGTTATATGTTTTGTTGTTTTTTGAGACGGAAACGGAGAATGATGGATGAGTCATATATAGCAATGCGTGGTGTCCTCTTAGTATTGTCTATTTTGGACCAAAGAGCCCATTCCTTCAAATTTTATATTAATATTTTTCTTCCCTTCTTTCAAGACAAAAGGTTTGTTTTTTTTTTTTTTTCATTTATAGCGGTTTGTACTCCTGTTTAAAAAGAAGAAAGAAACAGAGTTTGTTCTCTGAAAACATAGTCTGTGTTCTGTATTTGAGATCTTTGGTTTTTAACTTTATATGGAACATTTTAAGTTTCTCCATTGACAATTATCTTTCTTGAAAAGAAGTTTCTGACAAATATCACTTCAAGTTTACTGAGATATTTACATACAGAAGACTTTTATGTGTTTAGTCATTTCTGACAATTATTTGCGGTGTCAACAATTATCATAATTTCAAATTTTCATTGATAGACCCGAGTGTATCTCGACAATCTAAGACAGCCCACGTGATAATTTGTTGTATATTGGAATAGATGTAAAAAAATGAAAACATGGGTATAAACATAGTCATAGGACGATTGCAAACCATGGACCAAACCAAACCATAGCAATCAGATAACCAAGTATTTTCAGGGTGACCGAAACGAAGTTCAATGAATGGGTGCAATAACCAAATATGAATTCTACTTACAACTGGGAAAGCCCTGTTAGTATATTAGCAATTCCCAAACAAAAACACATCTATCAAGGTCAGTAAATTGCTCAGCATAAAGCCAAGATCGCAAACCAGGGATACCTTAAACAATGGATATGAATTGGATCTATTCTCTCTCTCTCTACAAACATTTTGCATACACTTCTACTATTACCGCTACTTCTCCAATCAATGCCTGGGAAAAGAACACAAAACCAGGCTATCTCACACCACACCAGCAGAAGCTAGATAAGAAAATAATAAACATGCGAATTTCTTACCGGATAATTATCATTTCTTTCTAGACAAAAGTGGCTTCAAGTTGTCACTGATCCTTTGGTTGGTCTTTTTCCTTCCATGGCGTCTTTCTTTTTCTTGCATATTGTGCATAGGAAGGGACCTTCCCATCGCTTAGATGCTGAGGAGATGATGGCACCTCCGTTGCTTGATAAACCTTCACCAGGAGATTCATCTGTTTGGCATACAGCACATCTCAAGAGCCCCGTGTCTGTATTTAAAGGAAGATCCTTTCCCAATCTATATTTTAAAACACCAACCAACAATGACTCATAATCAGTATCTGAATAAGCTCTTAAACATGGATATGAGTTTGGCAATATCAATTCCTGGATAGAAGATTACCTATCTGCAAGCAAAGCAGAACCTTCTTCAAACAACTCTTCTACAACTCCAACAGCAGAAAGCTTGTTCCCGTTTTTGTTGTTGGTACCTGTCTGGTTTTTCCTAGAAAGAAATGAGGTGAATGCGTTCTGCTTCTTTATGGGCATTGGAGCCAAGGCAAGATGATCCGATGGAACTATATCAACAACTACACAAGTAGTATCATCCTTCAACCCTTTTGTTCGCAATGCTTCCTGATAAAAACATATGATTCAGAGAATATGAGGAATCTAGACCGGAGGAAGTACACAATTAAATCACGGGGTTGATAACCAACCTTAACAACAAGTTTAGCAGCAAGTTCGGCGGATAAACCACGACAAGCTTTGGCAGCCATATCAGAAGACAGTATATCCCATATACCATCTGAAGCAATAATGAGTCTCCCTCCAGCATCTGAAAGCTGAATTTACAAATAAAAATACATTTTGTTCAATGTCTAATATAAGCATTGATAAAAAAATGCACCTAGGGGAAGGGAACTTACTTTCACTTGCTTAACATGCGGTATTGGGACAATAAATTCTCCCACATCTGTATCACCAATGGACCTTGAAAGACACAAACCCCCAGGCCAGCATCGAAGTGGGCCGACCTAATGCGTCATCAGAATGAAAGCAAGTTAATATCATGGAAAACCCAAGACCTATCACACATTACAAACCCAAAACACCCAAAACACAAGTAACTTAAATTTACAGGAAATAAACATACCTCATTTCCACCAAAAACATTGAGCCTTCCGACCTCACCTCCACTGGCAGTTATGCGTTCTCTCTCTTCAACATTCTCTTCTAGCCTGTGGTCGACAGTCAGTAGAGAAACCACACCACCTTGGGTGTCTAATATGCAGCGTGAGTCACCAGCAGAAGCAACAGTAATAGTCCAACCATCGATTAGAACAAAAGTCACGGTTGTTCCAGAAGTTTCCCCTGTAAGCACAAGAGATCTCAACGGTTAGAGCATGCTTGAAAAACAAAAAATGGAAGCAAAGGCCTTTAAAGAATCAGCATTAAGCGTAGACCTTTCTGCTGAAATTCAATATCAGTTTTCACAAAGCCTGCAACTAAAGCCCTAGGAAGAGCTTGAAGCCACTCTTCCCTGCTTGCACCTTGAGGAATTGCACTCACCACGTTGTCCAGAAGATGTTCCTTAGTATAAATGGCAGCTGAATTACCATTGTGTCCGTCAAATATCTGAAGACAAAACAAAAAGGGTAAGTTCACAGGAGCTTTGAGTTCACTGCACAGAGGTTCCTTAGAAGGAAGAATGCCTCAAATTACCCCGAAAACTGAAAAAGCGGATGATGGGTCACCAGGTACTCTCTCACAATCAGTTTTGATCAAGAAGTAGTCTTCTCCTTTCTTAGCTAGAGCAGCTTGACCATACTTGATAACAGGTTTATCAACTTTCTCGCTCCTCAGCTCCCGACCAATCAGGGTTGCAAGAGGAACAAGAGAATGTTTCGTCCTGGGAGCTTTTGGCAGGCTCATTATAGTCTAGCCTTGAGCATTGGCTGCAACAATAATCTAGTTCATCACAGACAAAATTCTTTAGTTGCTGCAAACATTTACATACACATTGAGTCCAACACAAATAATAACAAATCAAAGTTAGTGCAAATTCCAATTCTCATCAAAAGTTATGAATTGGTATCTGAATGGAACCAAACAAATAGAAAAATCTAGAGAGAATGCAGAGTAAAACCCTAATCTAGGAATATTCTAGAATCCCAAACATTTTTTGAGAAGCAGAAAAATGTATTAAAAGTAGAATTGGAAAATAAATAACAGTAGAAACACAAGAAGAACACAGTCGAATCTACTTAGCCAAGTCAGAATCCATATAAAACTCACCAAAATGAAATAGCGAGTAGCATACACAACAGATCTAGTAGAGACTTTGGCTCATAGATAATGCAAAGGACCTCGCTGCTTCTCCGGGTCTGTCGTCGGAAATATAATGGAGAATAAGAAACTGAAACCGCGTCAAAAGGTTTAACAAAGCGAAAGAGAAGAGAGAATGAAAAGTTGCAGAGTTTGTGGATTTTCTCAGATTGGGAAGAAAAAAGCGACGCGGGGTGTTAGAGAAAGCTAATTTTATTAGAAAATTGATTATTTTCTTCATATTACGGAATTGCCCCTCAAAAAGTGCCGTTTTAGGTGTATAATCCATGTATGTAACTTTTTTCAAGTAATTATAGGAATAGTTTTTATTTCTGATTTTTTGGATTTTTTTTAGCACTAAGGCATTTTTGTCATAAAATGAACAAAAACTCCTTGAATTTATAAGGGGGTTTTTAAAAGGGTTTTAACTCTTTTTTATAATAATTTTTAAAAAAATCTATATTTTAATAATACTTCAAAAGTTGCCTGCCAATTTTGTAAAAATAAAATAAAAAATTTGGGTGGGGTTTGCAGAAGTAGTTAACATATTGACACACTTTTCAATATTGGTTTGACTTTTTACTTGCAGCAGTTAAACATCACCATCTATAGTCAAACTGCCGTTGAAAATGAATTCACTTCTTATTTACAAATATCATCATTTTGTACAATTGCTGAGTTTAGAAATCATTTGTTAAAAGTATATAGGATGAGATATGAGATTTTAGAATATTTAAATCTTTATGAAAGAGAAAATGGTGGTTTTATGTTAGTGTGGAGAAGTAGTATACAATATATCGACAATCCATTACACACAAAAAACACATAGGAGTGAATTGAATATTCATTCTAGTAAATGCATATTCAATCCATGATTCATACGTATTCTACTCTTGGTATATATATATATGACCACATATGACTGGGTCCGCCAAAACCAAACAAAAACGAGCCAAAAAAATAGTTGGACTGTTTGTATTGTAATTTGTAACATACTCACAAAATGTTTGATTACTTGGGATTTTGTCTCTTCTTCACGACTAGTGTGTTATGCCTTGCGGAGGTTTGTCCTGGTGAGTTAATAGCAGCCCCAAGCGACAGTCTCCTCGTAGGCGCGGGAATAAGCGAAGGTATCATACTCCTGATTATCAAACATTCCACATAAATCTTAGCAAAAGAAAACAAAAACAATCCAATCATTTATAAAAAAAATAAAAAAGAAAAACTCACTTGGTCTCAGCAGCAACTCTACTTATCTTTGATTGATTCTTCTTTACTTTAGTTGAAGAACCCGAAGAGCCATTAGAGGCTGGTCTAGGCATGTTCACTTGAACATTCAACTGCCACATCAAGTTAGTCTCCGAGCAATCACTTGTTGCGGTTTCATCAGACTCATTTGCTTCTTCTTCATATGGAATCTTCCTTACCTCAAATCCTTTATCTACACTGCATTTCTTACTGTCTATACTTGGTGTTGGTTCACGTTTCAGGCTAGACTGTCGCTTCTCAAGCTGTGTATGTGATCTGTTTTCAGGTTTTCTATTACGCGTGATTTCGTCCTCGTGTTTATCAACCCATTCACTACCTGATACAAATTCCATTTCCTCCTCTTTCCCATCTATAGACGGGCTTTTCCATGATGGTGAACCCACTAGTCCTTGTAAGTCAAGGCTAGATGCAGAGTCACTTTGACCCTGCAAGTAATTTTCATTGTACATTATGATTTATCAAGTAGTCATTGCAAAAAGTATCCACGAGTTTAATTTGTGTGAGTTTTTTTTGTTCCCTTTACCTCACTGCTGTTGACATCATCAGTATTCTGTAATGGTTTATGTTTTGTTTGGAGTTGTCTTGTGTTTGCTGATTTAGATAATGAAGACAAAACGCCAAGTGACTTTCTTCTGAGGAGTTTATCAGGTGTAATGGGTCTTGGGAGCTGCGTTTGATCTGCCTCACTCTCTTTTCTTGCTAGCGCAAGTTTCAAACTAGCAATCTGAAAGCGAATAACAAAGATACTAATTTGGACAATGTATTTTGAGAGAATGAAGAGTAAAACAATGAGAAAAAAGTATTGGAGAAAATGACCTGTTCTTTGAGTTCTTTAACCTCAGAAGTGTCTTTGTTGACTCGAGCAGCACCGAGTTCAACAGTAGCCACCCTCTCTGCAAATTTCAGGGTGCTGAGTGTTTCTCCCAGAGTTTCTAGTTCAGGGCTAATGTGAATAAACATAAGTGTTTTCGCTTGTCCTCCTGCACACACACATCCATTGTTTTAACACAATATCATATGATGAAACTTGTAAGAAAAGAATAACTAGATTCAGATTGAACTTATTAGTCTTGCATTTTGAGTACTGCTGGTTACCTAAAGCGTCCTGGAGAAGTTGGGTGAGTTTGCTATTACGATAAGGGATGTGGTTGTTTTTCTGAGAGAGAGATGCAATAACGTCTCCAAGAGCAGAGAGAGACTTGTTGATGTGTTGTGCCTCTTTCAACCTATCACCAGTGACCTCTGACTTGTCGACCCTTTCACTTCCAGCAAGGTCAACCAAATGCATTGAACCCCTTAGAATGGCTCCTGATGTCAGATCTCTCCCTTGGACGTGCACTGTAAGACAACTTCAGGTATAAAGTATAAAACATGTAAGACATTAGTTACAGATATAAGCTTTATGGAAAAAATAAAGTTCAGTTTTATACAAAGAGGAAAAAGGAAAACCTGTGAGAACGACTGCTTCGGTCATTCATGGCTGTAGCGCTGACTGCACGGTTCTTTTGACCAAGATTCATCAGATAAATGACGTCTGAAGTTGTGGAGACTGGAACCAATGTCGCCTCTGGCACGTTGATCCCATCTAGTGAACTGTTTCGAATCTCTAATGTGTTCACAAGTCAAGGAAAGTAGACACAATGATCATATGCAAGAAGCATTAGAACAGGAGATAATCTGCCGGGTTTTAGAAGTAGACACAAGTCTTAAAAAGGATATCTTCCGGTTTGGCCGTTAGTGGCAAGGAGATCTCGGACTTGCTCGTTGTAAATTTCAAGCATCTGAACTGAAATGTTATATGAAAAGGTTTCTTTTCTCACACTTGACAGATGGAAAAGATCACTTAATGCTCTGTAGTTTACTCCTAAACTCTCTTCCGTCAGCTCATTAGGTCCCATCTGATGGTCATGAGAAAATTACAAAATGAAGATAACATTGTTTTCATGTGAAAATTTGGAAAGTCATTGCAAAAATAAGTTGAATTCTTGTAGAGAAAAGTACCATGGTGAAAGTTTTTCCGGATCCTGTTTGGCCGTATGCAAATATGCAAACGTTATAACCATCAAGAACAGACCGAATCAGAGGTTGAGTGTCTGCAAACACCACCTTTACAAATTCAAAGTTGAACTAAAATTCAGCAAGTTTTCAAGTTAAAAAGTAAATCTTGATCATGATATCTACACAAAATTTGTTTTCGAATTTCAAGGATAAAAAAGATTCAGGAATAAAAAGAAAGGCAACAAAAGTACCTTGAGATGCAGAAGGGCCAAACACTTTGTTGAAAGTGAATGATTTTCGACCTTCTTTGCTGTATTTTGAAGGGGTTGCAATTGATATAGTTGACTCCTCTATGTGATCAACTGTAGTTAATACACTTGTTTGCCCAGGTAAGAATGGTCTCACTCGACAATATACCCTTATGCTCCCTGCTGTTACACATTCGTTAGACTTGATTTTGCAAATCCTAGTTACAGAATCTACTAGTCAGGAACAATAACAATTTCATAACTTTAGCTCTTTAAGAACCTTCAGAATATGTATCTAGATTCATCTAAACAATCTCATCTCAATATAGTTTTTGAGTTAACACTATATAGTTAGTTAACTGTCAGATATTTAACCTTTAAGGTCTTGGACTTGATTGTAAAGTTTCCGGTTTTCTTCAAGAACTCTTTGGTATCCAGTAGCTGCATAAGCAAGTCCATGCAAATGCTTGCCTAACCCAAGAAGAACGATTTTACAGTTAGTTTCTTTAATAACACTATGAGGATTTTCTATCCAAGATTGTTAAAGGGTAGATTCTCACCTAAGCTTGTAAACTCTTGTTGGTATTTCACCTGCAAGAGACTAAGGCCTGCTTTTACAGCCTTTAGATCGTGCTTCAGATCCTGCCAACACACAGATTTATATACGTTCAATTGAAATAGGATTCCACATATATATATTTACTTTCAATTGAATTATACCTCAGTATGGGTTTGTTGTCTGTTGATTATCATTTGTTGCTTCTCGGTTTTCTCTTTTGAAACTCTATAGAACTCACATTCTTGGCTTTTCGATTCTTCGATGTTATCATCTTCTGAAGCTTCCATGTTATTGTTTACAATCTTTGTCTCATTTTCTCCTCCGTACTGAAAAAACGTGTAATCTATAAACCAGATGTTCGACATATAACACACTGATATATCAATAGATCCAGAAAGAGTACTATGCCTAAATGGATAACAAGATCACCAATTTCAAGGTTGGTGCAATTAAAAAAATATTGTATTTGTACCGAAGCGTCACTTAGCGTCTGCTCGTTGTCTGAAATAGTTCTCCCAAGATCGCCAGAGTCAAGCTTATCTCTGTTCCCCGCGCTCATCTGAAGCAAAATAATTGCATATTCAAGATGAAAAGTGTAAAGAAGGTATAAGAGAAACCTGCTTGTAATCCAAGAAACATGAGATCCCACATATATGACTAAAATTGCTTACCAATTCGTTTTGTGTGGCTAATCTACGTTCATATTCTACCATTACACTTTTCAGCATATCCTCCACAATTATAGGTGTCAAAATGGGCGGTCCGCCCGTGGTCTGCCCATGTCCAAACACATTATGGACCGTCCTTGGACAGCCCATTTTTGATATGGACCAAAATGGTGTCCGTCCAATTTAGACCACAGACAAAATTGGACGGACACTAATGGACAATGGTTTTCCCCAATTTTCCCCAAAACATAAGTCATTCAATTTTTGGTAAATTCCGGCAATTTTCGGCGATTTTTGGCGAATTCCGGCGATTTTCAGCGATTTCTCCAGTGGATCTTTATTCTCTGTCAGTGTTTCCATCTCCTTGTTCATCATCCTTTTCTTAGGTAAAATATCCTTTTCTCCAACGGATCTTGATTCGAGAGTTCTTGATGTTTTCTGAGTTTTGGTTCGCAAGGTGTACTAGAATCCTTGATGGGTTTGATTCGCGAGTTCGGGGTTTGAGTTCTAGTAGAATCCTTGATGGGTTTTGTTCGCGAGTTCGGGGTTTGAGTTCTAGTAGAATCCTTGATGGGTTTTGTTCGCGAGTTTAGGGTGTGAGATCTAGTAATTGATTTGAATCGTGAGTTCTTTCTGTGTATTACTTCCTCTATGTGTGTATATGAAAGTCTTTTGTGTGAGTTCTAGTAATTTCTCAACCATTCTCATACTCGGAGAGTTATCAAACTCTAAACTACATGCTTGTGTTTTTTTTGCAGATGGATTCTTTTCAACTAGAAAACGAGGATACTTTAAACCTCGGAGATGATGATTATATGAGTGGGGATGAGAACTTACTAGAAGAACAGAAACAGAATACAGATGATAAGATAGAAGACGAGACTGAGAGTACGAGTGGGAACAAGTCAGGAATTAAGCGAAAGCGATCAAAGTGTTGGAAGAATTTTAAGGTCATTGGAGATAGATATCCAGATGGTAAAAGTGAGGTCAGATGCAATCATTGCAATCACACATACATCATTGATCTACGTAGGAATGGCACGAATTCTATGCTGCGTCACATGAATGTGTGCTCAAAGATTCCTGGTGGATATACTCCTTCATCTGGAAATAGGAAACTAGATATGGTAGTTTTTAGAGAAATGATAGGATTAGCAATTATTGAGCATGGTTTGCCTTATGCATTTGTTGAATACAGAAGGATTAGAGAGGCTTTTTCGTATGCTAATTATAATATAGAATTCTGGAGCAGAAACACAGCGGCATCTAATTGTTTCAAAATTTATGAGAAAGAGAAAGTGAAGCTTAAGAGAGCCTTGAATGATGTTCATGGTAAAATTTGTTTCACTACGGATCTTTGGAGAGCTTTGACTATAGAAGGCTACTTGTGTTTGACTGCTCATTACATAGATAATAGCTGGAATTTGAAGAGTAAGATATTGTCATTCTTCCTTCTCCTCCGCTTGATGCGCTTATAGCCACAAAGGTTTGGGCACTGTTAAAGGAATGGGGATTAGAAAAGAGGGTGTTTACAATTACAGTAGACAATGCTTCATCAAATGACAATATGCAAGGAATTCTCAAGAGACAACTTAGAAGAAACTTGGTGTGCAATGGTGAGTTCTTTCACGTAAGATGTGCAGCACATATATTGAATCTTATTGTGCAAAGTGGGTTGAATGTCATTGATGGAGCTTTGGAAAAACTCAGAGACAGTGTAAAGTATGTGAAGGCATCTGAAACTAGAGAATTAATGTTTGAAGGCTGTATTGAAACAGTGGGAATTGAAGCTAAGGCTGGAGTGGTTTTAGATGTAGTAACTCATTGGAACTCAACTCATCTGATGCTAGAGAGAGCCCTTATGTATAAAGAAGCCTTCAACCATCTAGATAAGGTAGATTCGAATTTTCAAACATTCCCAATAGAATCTGAGTGGACAAGAGCAGCGTTGATTCATGAGTTTTTGACCCCGTTTGCGGAGATGACTAACTTAATCTCAGGCTCAACATATCCAACAGCTAACTTATACTTTATGCAAGTGTGGAAAATTCAAAGATGGTTGAATGATCATGAGTTTTCTATGGATAGTGTTATTTCTGAGATGGTGATACATATGAAGGAGAAGTTTGACAAATACTGGGAGGATTACAGTGATATTCTTGCTGTTCAGTTTTTCGATCCTAGGTCAAGTTCACTTTCCTAGAGTATTGCTTCAATACTCTAGATACATCAACTAGTCAAACAAAGTTAGATCATGTGCATAAGAAGCTGAAAAAGCTTTTTGAAGTTTATAGGAAGAATCCAAAGAAAACTGCAGGAAGTTCTCAAGCAAATACATTGGATCAAAACTTTCTTCCCGGTGACGATGTAAGTTATTTTCATTGCTCTGAGTTATTTTTCATTTGTTTTTTTCATTTTTTTCATTGCTCTGAAATTCAGAAACTGTGTTCTAGGTTTAGTTGTAATCGTAGTCTTTGGTTTATTTTTAGGATTTTAGAGCATTAACCTTTTGTGTCAATGAGCTTAAAAGTTTAAAGAAACTTATGGATTCTCCATGCTTTGTTCTGTGTTTTATACTTTCATTTTTCAGGGATTTTATGCTTTCATTTCCCAAAGGGTTTCTGCTAATAGAAAATCAGCTTTATACAAGTATTTGGATGAGCCGGTTTTAGATATGATGGCATTTAAAAGCTTGGATGTTTTGGCGTATTGGAAAGACAATGCAAATCGCTTTAATGAATTGTCTTCTATGGCTTGTGACATTCTTAGCATCCCCATTACAACAGTAGCTTCCGAATCTTCTTTTAGCATAGGAAGTCGTGTATTGAACAAGTATAGAAGCTCTCTTCTTCCTTCTAATGTGCAAGCATTGATATGTGCTAGGAGTTGGCTACGTGGCTTTGAAGAGATTCGTAAGTTCTTAGTTATTTTGTCATGTGAATCAGTTTTGTTTAGTTATTTTGTTATGTGAATCAGTTTTGCTTAATTCTTTTGTCATTTGAATCAGCTAATCCATTTGACTTCGCCGAAGAAGACAAGGAAGGAGAAGGAGAAGGAGAAGGAGATGTATGACAAGTTATAAAATTACTTTTGTGTTTGTGTTTGTGTTTGAAATTAAGACAAGTTATGTTTGTGTTTGAAGAAATTTACTTTTGAAATTAAGACAAGTTATGTTTGTGTGAAAAAAAAACTAAGAATAAATTTGTGTAAATTTTAGCCCATGGACAACCTATGGACAGCCCATTTTTACATAGGCATTAATGGGCTTGGACGTTTATGGTCTTGAGCGTTTATGGACACGGACAAGATTTTATCCACAATAAAACTGGACAATAATGGACGGGCCGTTATGGACATGGACGGCCCATTTTGACACCTATACTTTTCTGTATCGGATTGACTTTTGTCATCAGACTGGAAACATTCATGGCTTTCCTTGTAGCTGCCATGAAAATTTGTCCTACCTTGATGCATCAAGAAGTGAAACTGAAGCATGGATGTAAAAGTATCAATCTTCTTCTTTCCTCTTTGCTTTTTTGAGGTCTCTGTTTTTATCGAATATTGAGGCAAACAAGTGTCTTGAATGAATCAGTTTGATAAGAGATTGATTTTGACGATTTGGAATAAAACAGGTGAGAAGCTTCAAGGGACAAGTCATGGGCAATCATCTTTGTTTGATCGTCGTGGTTTGTTGAAGTGTGTTGGTGTTTCTTCGTTAGTGGAGTTTTCGGGATTACAAGCTCAGGCGGAAGAAGGAGAAGGAGTTGTTGGTACTTTCAAGTCTTTGTTTGATCCTAATGAGATATCAAAATCTGGGAAAGAGCTACCAAAAGCTTACTTGAAATCTGCAAGAGAAGTTGTGAAAACGATGAGAGAGTCACTGAAAGAAAACCCTAAAGACAATGCAAAGTTTAGAAGAAGTGCTGATGCAGCTAAAGAATCGATTCGTGATTATTTGAGCAATTGGAGAGGACAAATCACTGTTGCTGGAGAAGTATGTGTTGTCTTTCCTTTCTTCATCGTTTTAAATTAACAGTTTGATTGATTGATGAACTGATTGATGTGTATCAGGAATCGTATGCGGAGCTGGAGAAAGTAATTCGAGCTTTAGCCACATTTTACTCAAAGGCAGGTCCTTCTGCACCTCTTCCTGATGATGTTAAGAATGATATTTGGATCATCTTAACAGAGCTCAAGAGTTTTTGTGACATTTTTGCTGTAACATGCAAGGACTGTATAATCCTTACATTACACAATGCAACATTGATCATACTTTATGAGATGTTCTCATTTTCTTGTGATCACGATACATATATTATTATAGCACAGATTTTTGCATAAGGTTCTGAAACGTTGAATTTGGTAAACCAGGCATTGATCAGGAAGTGGGCACCAGTCGCAATCGTGTTTCTGGGTCAAGACCTAAGGCTATTATCGTAATTTAGCACAACTTCTCCGGACGTATATCGACCTCCCCGACCCCTGGCTTAAATCTCAGATTCTGGCACCCAAAATATCTTCTTTCTTTCAAAGAGAAACTTTGACACATTTTGTACTTCTGTAGTATGCAGACTGGTCATATTATCATCCATTATACTCTTCAACCTTCACTGTCATCTTCTCAGGTTTCTTCAAAAAAAAAATTAAACTAAAATCAGACCAAAACGGATTGTGTTTGATTTCATACAAATTCCTATCAGAATCAAAACAGTATAAACATGCTATTTTTATGATCTCAAGCGTCTCTTAAAATCATGTGGACCTGCCAATTCTAATGAGGAAGTGTTCTTCAACTCATCTGAAAGCTGAAATGCCCTCTGAAAATCTCCTGACTTCTTCAGACAATCGATTAATGCTCGGTAGACAAAAACCGAAAAGCCTCGAAAATTCCTTTATGTTCCCTGATCGACCCAAACTGTCTATCACTGCGGTATAACTAAGCAAATCCGGTTCAATACCACTCTGAATCATTTAACACCGTGTTGTATGTAATGATGTTTAGTGATACATCACAATCTTCCTTCATCGATGACAATACCCCGAGCATCTCGTTCACCAGACCAGCTCGACCCAAGATATCCAAAACCAAGTTGTATGTGATCACATCCGGTTTACATTCCCACTCTTTCATCTGCTTAAGCATCATAAGGACCTTATCGATCTGTCTAGATTCAGTAAATGCAAGGATGATTCTGTTTATTACTATTAACCTACACGGAAGAGAAGACCTGATATTTCTTTGAGAAGACTCGACAAATGCGTGCAATCATCCGCGTTAATGAAAGTTCTAGCGAGGTTGAGATAACAATCTGAACTCAATGGTTCCTTACCCGCCGTGACCAAGAGTTCTCTGAAAATTCTGCAAGAAAGCTTCATATCTTTCTGCTGCTCACACGCTGCTGCAAGAAGGTTCTTGAAAACCGAAATAGGCAAGCATATGTTCTTGTCTTGTAAGGACTGCAACAAGTCATATGCAGCAGAGACATTTCCATCTATTGTATACTTGTCAACAAGGTTTGTATAATCGATTTTTCTGATGATCTTCCAACCACTTTCACTAATGGTTAACCTTCTTTGTCTTCTTCTCCTGTGTTAGAATGCATACCGGAGAACGAGCAGCTCCAGCCCAAATCAGCTGGAGCTAACACCATATGTTTCTGCAGTGCAAATATACAGAAAAAAAAAACCAAAGAAACAATTTGAATCATCATCTATCAATAACTTCCACATAAATCTATGAACAATTCGAATCGAATTCATCCAATTTCATATCTGTATCGAACCAACCGTTGATAGAAAAACTCAATGACCAGTCAAAAATCAGAGAGAGAGCGAATCATCAAATCGAACAAAACATAAATTCCGTAAGGAGAAGAGCTTTGTGGTATCAATACCATGGAAGTGAATGGACTTCCATAGATAGGGATTCTCTTGACGATCGACCACTTCCTCAGTATCTTTCTCCACAGTCCAGAGAGAGACATTTTCAGGTTTTTTATTTTTAAAGGATTTGGTTGGGTTAAAATACACGTGGAGATCAAACTCAATGTGCAGTTTGGTGGACGCGAAGCGCCGATTCATACTGTAGGCCCATAAAAGCGAAGCCCATTCTTAACCCTATATATTTGCGGCGTTGGTAATTAATCTTCTCTCAACCAAAGATTACGAAACCCTAGCCGATATCGAGATCCAACCAACTCTGCGCATCTCTCAGGTAAATTTCTCGCTCCTTATCTTATGTTTCTTAGAAAATTCATCGTTGTATTTGCGATCGAAACAATTACGGCTTGTTCCTCTCGATCGGTGCTTTACCCCGTGTCAATCTATCTTTCCGAATGCTTATCTGATCTTTGATTTCCGTTCCCAGTTTTGAATTTGATATTGATTTTCTTTAGGTTTAAAGTTTTGAAGGATGGATCTGGTTCTGCCTGTGGCTGCACTACCGGTCTTTTGGGACATAGTTAAGTGTCCGGTTCCCGATGCCTGTGATGCTCGTCGGGTAAGACCGTGGATAAGACAGTTTTTGAGGAAGATGGGCTACTTTGGTCCTATCGCCATCACTGCCGTTGGCAAACTGTCAAAGGTCCCTAAGAAGATCCTTGAAGCGGTCTCTACCGCTGGAATAACTCTTTATGACGCTCCCTACGGTTAGTTTCTTGTCATCTTTAAAAATTCCTTGCTAGGGTAATGGGATTATTAGAGAGTCTCAAGTCTTTAGTTTCTGAAACAGGTCACCAAGACATTGTTAACCTTGTCTGTATCTATTATATGGACAATCCACCTCCAACTAAAATAATGGTCATATCCCCTCCACACTTTTTCCTTCCTCATCTTACCATTCTAAATGGGGAGCGAGAACGCCACGTTGTTCATCCGTTTACACCTGATTCTACTAAAGCTGAAGCAAAGCGCATCTGGCAAACCTTATTTCTGGCAGGTGTGTGTTTGTTCTCATCTCTCAGTCTTGTTCTTGTTGCTCTACTAACTACTGTTTTTTTTACACAGATCCAGTTAGGTATAATACGAGGGATACATCTGCCAGCTGGGTTTGCGGTGTGTGTGATAACCTTGCTGGCCAAGGCTTTAAGGATTTCATGAGGCATCGCTCTTCTCCAGAACATGCACAGGAGGTGATTAAGAATCTTAGCTTCTTTTTTTTTTTTAGTTTCCCTAATTTTGTTTGCCTAAATTCGACCCCATGTTATCTGTTTCCACTTGATGTGCATTTGGTTTTCAAGCAGATTCCACTCTGGTTTACCCCAAGGTTGGGCAGCAAAGACAATGAGGTTGTTGAAGTCACTACCAAGGTGGGCAAAGACAATGAGGCGGTTGAAGTCAATGTTGATTCTCCCTTTGAGAAGAACGCTACTACCAAGGTTAGTAAAGAAGCAAAGACCTGTTTTAATATCTAAAATCAATAAGATTTCTTATCTTTCCAATTCTGGTGTTTTCTTGATGCAAACTTGAACATTGTAGGCTTCTGAGGACAACGCCAAACTTAAACACTATCCTTCGCCAGATATCCCATCTTGTTTAGACGTAACAAAATTGAATGATAAGTTTATAACTAGGAATATTCATATATATTCATCTTGTTTAGACATTTGTTCATTACCTCAACTCTGAACTTCATTCTTTCTCTCCACTTCACCTGCGTTTGCCTCACCGTTGGTTCGCTGCTTTTGCTCCCACATTTTTCTCCAGAACCTATACATACATCTCCATTCACATGTATATAAATACATATGAAAAAGCAGGAGAGCAAGAGATGACCAGAGAAGTAGCTTGAGAAGTTTTGACATTTGGACACGAGTAAACTCAACTACAGAGCATTAAACCCCAAACCTGAGTATATATAAACATACACGTGTACTTTTCTGTGTGCGTGCGAGGGATTGGGTCAAGGGATACGATCAATAATGGTCACATGCACAGAGAACCAAAATAAGGTAGAAATAAGGTTAAACTACAAAGGACTAAAGGAGTGATAAGGACGTCTTCCTTGGCATGTTGCGTGTCAGACTGAAGAAAACTATGCACCTCTTATTTCGGACTCCATCTCTTGTTGAAACTAGTCACAGTGATTACCAGATGCCAAATTTGAAATCAATTGTTCTATTGCATGATATGGTGTTTTTTTGCAAACTAATAAGTAGATGGAACAATCATGCATAAAACCTAATAAATAAGAGAAATAACAGATTGAGGCGCATTTGAGTCTGGAATAAGAAGAGAATACTGCTTTTTTCACTAACACAAGATTGTATTATGATTTTTCTTGTTACAAAAGGGTTACTGTAGTTTAAGTAGTAATTACTTAATTAGTGTATGTACAAGAAATGAAATGTTACAAAACCTTGGGATAGATGTTGGAATCCGTACAGGTTTATAACGACTTATAAAATTTAATTCCTAGAAATCGTGAAAATATTGAATTAAATTTAGACTACATGGTTTTGAATATAGCAGAATGATGGACCATATTGCTTTAGAATTTATAGCACTCCGATTATTGTGCCTCTATCGGTATCCACACTCACACAAACTGTTTCGTTGAAATCTAATCTCAAAAATTCGTGAACTTGTCTCTCTTAGTATTCTAATACTTTTGTTCGTCAGCTTAAGAGAACAATATTCACTTTGTTTCTTACGATCACACGAGTTAACATAAACTTTTCCAAGTATTTAAAAAATTGTAAGTTTGTGAGATAATTAATAACGCAAACAGATAACTTTACATAAAAATGAAGAATGGGAAAATAATAGAAATCAGACTCATCTTTACAACGAATTGTACGGCCGGAGACCGACAACAAACACCACAGCCCCACTTCCCTTCTCTTCATACGTTTCGTGACACCCACTTCACCAAAATAATTTTAATTTTACCACTTCACCATATTTCTCACTTTAATCAAATTCTTTAAAGTTTGATTTGTCTTCCTTACTCATTAGTTTAAGGCAATTTTATTTAAAGTTCTTAACCTATATTCGATTTTTTTTTTGTTGTATAGTTAAATTGTTTCCAGACGGATTTTACTCTTTCTGGTTAAATTTTTACTCATATATTGAACAGAAGAAAAAATAAACATTTAAATTTCATAATTTATAATTAATAAGCATTAATGCAAAAGCAACAAAAATTAACAAGCAACATGTAAGGGTCATATCATTTGTTTGTCTTCTTTTATTGTGTAGTCACGAGTCACGAAGTCGCAATCCCTTTGAATCGCTAATTTTAATAGTATTTCACAACATCGTCCATAACTCTTCTTCGTCTATTTTTCGACGTCAACATCGTCCATATCAAATTTTGGTTATTTAGAAAATTCTAGAAGAACAATATTCAATTGGTCGGGCTTTTTTGTTTACCCTGTGATATCGGAATCTGATCCTGGACGGTGCAATGTCTCTTTCTGATTTCTGTTACAATTTTTAGCCTTAATGTGATTTAATTGGGTTTCTCGATTTATTCCTTTTTTATTTATATAATGCTATTTATTAAATCAACAAAATAATTAATCTAGAAGAGGTTTTTCTTTGATAAAGTCTTTAGTTTATAAGAGGTTGGTCTGATACTTAACCAGATGGGGACTTTTTAAAGATTAGATAAGTTATTGTTATACCCTATTTATTATTCACAATTTGCGTACTGTTTACTTCAATCAAATATATATTTGGTCTTTTAGGTGCGTGAAGTGATGATAATAATAAGTTTCAACGTATAGTTTCGTACATGTAAATATATGATCGACATTGGTTGAACTATCATGTTTAGAAAATAGAAATACAGATTAGGATTGTATCACCTTAACAAAACTGATATAGTAAAATATAAAACTTTTAAACTGATATAAAATATCTATTAATTTTTAGTAGCATCATTTTTAAAATGATACAAAACTGATAACATTAAACACTTAAAACTTTAAATGTCCCACATCGAAGGATGAGGAAAAGAGCTCTTGACAATTGCAGTTATAAATACTGCATACACTACCAATTATACATTAAAGACTTAAAACTACTAAGGCCCATTCAATTTGTTGGACCCCAAGTTTTATAACAAATTGATATGAAAACCGACATAAGTATTTTAAATGAAATAAAATATGCTAAAATCAGTTTAATATTCTAGAATCATTTATAAAACCAACATAAATATAACATCAATAACGTAAAAGTAATTTTAATATTTTAAATCAGTTATTATAAATGATACAATTATTAAATCGGTTATTATAAATGATACAACTATTAAAATTACTTATATAAAATGATGTAAAATATAACATCATATTTTATAATTGATACAAATTAACATCAGTTGCAACAAACGATGTACAATTGCATCAGTTATTAACAAAACGATGTAAATTATTTGCATCACCACAATCAGTGTCATTTAGTTAAGTAATGTAAAATATTTTTGTATCACTTATAAGTAATACAAATATAGAAAATAAGCGATGCAAATATTTTTTTTTTGTAGTGATACATGAATGATGAATATATAAACATATATCTGTTGTTATTGATTTCTTCATTATTGCAAGGAAAATACAGTGTATGGAGAATCAGTGGCTCGTAGCACCAAATCATAGTTTTTATGCCACCATGGTCTCTTTCCAAATGTTGGAGTTTAATCTTGCAAAAGATTCTATATAAAAGGTGAAGAGAAGACTGGTTAGAAGCAGAAGAAAAGTCAAAGGAAAAAAAAAAAGAAGAAGAAAAATCTCGTGTGGGCAAAGAACATCCAAAAGGCCTTTGGACCCCAATAGTTAATGAAAGTCCAATCTTTAGTAAATGAGTTTCGGTGAAATATCTAAGAAGACAAGAAAGAGACATTTGTATTAAAGTAATGTATGTATATGATTATGGGAAAGAAATGCCCTTAGAAGAAAATTTTATATTAAAGTAATTTTATTTTGGAGTTGGGGTTTTTTCTAGTCCTACTCTACAATAAAAATTCTATAAATAATACTCGATAAATTATTAATTACTATAAATTAATAAGTTTTTTTGGTCTTGACTTGGGTCAATGTATTAACTAACATAATTCGATAAAATAATAAAATAAATATTTTGTTTGATGTTATCTTTAGAATAAAATAAATAATAATAAAATAAAATAATGTTAACTTCAGAATTTTTTTTTGTAAACACTATTCCTCCAATTTGGACAACCAATTGTGGAGTGACTTTTTAATTTAATGTTTGGTTGGAAAAAAAAATATTTTGTTTGAAAATCCTATGTAAGAATATGATCTCATCAATATTATACATTAATAATCATAAATCCTAGTATTTTATTCGTAAATTTACATTTTTGTTGAAATTCATCTTTAGTTTTATCTTACTATATCAAAACTGCTAATATATATACTATTAAAATGGATGCACAATTTGAAAGAAACATTTAAGTGCTAACAAATTTACATGTAATACCATTAGAAAAGAAAACAAAAAAAAATCATTAATGGTAAAAATATCTTTGTATTTTAATATAATCCATGTATCCAAACAAAATTCAAAGATTTTTTAAATATTAATTAATAAATAAATAAAAATTAAACTCATTTTCTCTCTCTTTTTAATTTAAAAAAAATTATTAACCAATTGAAATTGAATAACTAACAGTTGGTATCTAACTATACCATATTACTTATTTTAATTTATTTCATTTGAAAGATTTTGTTAAGATTTAAAATTATGATTCTTCTACCATCTTTGTTTGATTGATATCTATGTATCCAAACGGGATCCCATATCCAAACACAATTAAAAGATTTTTTTAATATTAATTAATTAATGAATAAAAACTAAACTCATTTTTTCCTTAATTATGGACAAAAATTTAAATAAATATTTAAAAACTTGTTAACCTATCAAAATTGAAAAACTAAGATTTGATATCTACTTTTACCATATTACTTATTTTAATTTATTTCATTTGAAAGATTTTATTAAGATTTAAAATTTGCAATTCTTCTAGCATTTTTTGTTTGATCTATATTCAAATTATTTTGAATTTATCATATAATATATAATTCATAAAAATGTAGATTTTTTCTGCATATGTTGTGAATTAAATTTTTTGAAACGGAGATATATTACTCAATCGATAAAGAAAAAATGTGTGTTCAATGTTCCACATCAGTTAAAAAAATTTGAGCAATAGTTCTGACTCATATTATAAAGATGATCAAAATGATTTAAAATCCGAATGAGCAAGAAACTTGACTTATTAGACGTCCAAATTTTAAAAATTTTATTCGGTTTAATTTGATTCTTTAGTTAAATTATGTAATCATAGCATATATAATCAAAATTATGTTAACTTTTTATAATTTTTATGAAAGTTTTAAAATATTACGAATATTTTAACTTTCTAAAAAGTTTAAGATATTACTAATATATTGAAACTTCATATTTAATCTTTATAAAAAGTTTAAATTGCCAAGGATTATATTTTAACATTAAAAAAGTTAAGATGTTATAAATTTTAAAGTAAAAAAGATCTAACTGAGTTTCATGGAATCATCAATCCTTTTGTGTTTGACAATGTCAATTTATTGAACCATATCATAAGTTTGGCAAATAAACATAAAATGCCTCTTTTGAAAAACAAACAAAAAAACATAAATGTCCCATAAAAAATCACATTAAATATAGAGAAAATTTGGAAAATACCCTATTTTAGTTTTTTTATTTGAAAATACCTTCTCTTTATTTAGTCTATTTTTAAAACAAAATATTGTTAATGTTTTACTAAAATACCCTTTTAAAAATGAATATAATTTCTAGAAAAAATCAATTAAAATAAATAAAACTGATTATATGTTTTATTTTACACAAAAAATAAATATTTTATTTGGGAAAACACAAAGAAAATCTCTTTAAAATTTATTAAATATCTTTTAATGATCGGCTAAAATAAAAAAAATATCTCAAAAAATCACAACATCTTTATTTTCTCTGGACCCATTTTTTCTAAACTCAATAATTTTCTAAACAATTCTCTTTTCATGTGAGAAATAATGATTTTTTTTATCAAATTTGATTCAAACGAAGACTTTATTCTCTGTTGTTGAAGAATCCATATTTGATTCACGTTGCTTAATACGATACCTTGAAGCTTAATTTTGTTTGTTGATGTTGAAACGTGAACTCAAGAATGTTATAGAGAAAATTGATATCTTGTGTATCTTTAAATATTGTATGTAAACATTATAATATACAGATTTATCTTTTATTTTTATTTTATTTTTATTTTATTTTTATTTTATTTTTTCTGATTAATATTTAGAGAATTATTTGTAAGTGGATTTTATTATATAAAATCAATAAAACATCTTTATCTCAAAATTTTTTTAAAATTATAATAATAATTGTAATTATTAAGAAAATTCGTTTTTATTTATTAAACATAAATGACTTATAAATTAAATAAGGGCAAAATTATCATATCATATATATAAAAATATTGATTTAAAAATTAAAAATGAAGATGGTATTTTTCAAATTATAAAACATGAATAGGGTAGTTTGCAAAAAATCCCTTAAATATATTTTCAATGTATGTAATTTTATTTTCTAAATTACACCAATTTTTTTAGTAATTTATTTTACTAACTACATATACTTTCAAAAATGATAATTAAATTTTTTGATTACTCTAATATCATTATTCCACGAAATCAATCTGCTATTTAAAAGTTTAGTCTATTTTTGGTATTAGAACAGAAAATAGAGGGTATGAGACGGGAACAAAAAATTTGGGTAACAAAAAACATTACGTGAACGATTTTTGATAAAAATGGGATAAAAATTTTACCAAAAATTTTAAAAAGAATTAAGTGGAAGAAAGAGTGGCAAAGTTGTATTTTTTTAAAACAGGGAAAATATGGGTGTTTTGTTTTTGCGTCCAATAACAACTAAGTAGCATAAATCATTATAAGGTGATATTTCCAGGATAAAATGGTCAAAAAAATGTCTCCCTCTATTTTGTTTTGCAACACAGTGATATGGTTTGATATAATGTCAAATGTTTTCCCATCTTTTGGTATCCCAAATTCACTCTTTATAATAACTAGAGAATTTTATGCATATTTCTTATATGACAATCATAAACTATACAGTTTTCATGTGATTTTTTTTATTCTTTTGGTATTGTATCTCACGTAGAAATAATTTATGGATAACTATGCACCTAATAAAACCCGTATAAATTAATATCCGGCCTCAAATTAATTTTTTATTAGTATCTAGATAATTTAATATCTCTATAATTGATAAAATATTAATATTTTATAATTCTAATATTATTAATTTATAGAGTTTTTTTTGTAACTTATGAGTTTTGTAGACTGTAATGTCTTAGGAAGTAGATTATAGCTTCTCTTATTATGAGGTGCAATTAAGGTCTGGAAGACTGCAATTAAGGTCTATCTTATTACAATAAACTATTTCACTACTATATTTTAAAAACGAAAGCAAATAAAGTACACAAACTGATTCCCACAAGATATATCTTTTTTTTTTTGATAAGGGTTTATTCACATAAGATATATATTTGATAAGCAACTAATAGAGAAACCCAAAAAAAGAAGAGTGATTTAGAAGTAAGACAAATAATATATGTCCTCTCTCCAAAACAATAAAATAATTGAATGATTATTTTCTTTCATTTTTTTACAATGCTAATCGATACTATCTCATCATTTAAAAAACAGGTTTAAAGAAATTGAAGAAAAGAAGAAAAAGAAAAGTAAACTTAATACAAGAGCAAGCGTGTTGCCCGAATCCGTGTGGGATCAGCAAAACGTGAAGAGAAAGACCTAGAAAGATTCTCAGGCTCATCATGGTCATGCCATCCTGGCCCTTGATCAAAATTCAAAGAGTAATCGTACGGCTCATAAGCCACGACCTTAGTAGAAGAAGGAGAAGGCAACAGCTTAAGCTTTATCAACAATATTTTCCACTTTGGTAAGAGTCTCTGATCTCTTCGTTGTTGCTTCTGTTCTCTACAACTCTTGCTGTATCTTCCAAGTACAATTGTCTCTCTGTAAGATGAAGCTGATGATAACATGTTCCATCTCTTCTTGCTTGGAGATTCAAACATCATTTTCTCTTGCTTGAATATTAATTTGTCTTCTGTCTTTGTGAGGCTCTTAGCTGTGTTATATATATTGTAGTAGCTGGATGGATATGAACACGTAAAACTGAGACTAATTCAAAGTCAGCATTGAAAGGCTTATGAAACTGCGTTAGCCAATTTGTATGAATAATTAATTGGTGAAAGGTACCATTTTAAATGCCGGTATCTGACTGTATTACAAAACATTAATAGTAGACCCTTTTTTTCTTTGGGTGTGACTTTTTTTGTTGTTGTTGACATAGTTTAATTTAGAGTGGATGTCTCTTATCTATAAATCTGAGTTTTAGTTAGAATTAAGTTATATATACCTGACTTATTACAAAACATTAGTCAAAGTATGACTTTTTTGTTGATATAAGCAAGTTGTTTAATTTAGAGAGGATGTCTCTTAGTCTTATCTATAAATCTGAGTTTTAGTTAGAATTAAATTATATATATGACCTTATTATTATAAAATTGGTCTGGAAATATGATCAGTACGTACATAGTCGTGGCAAAGGTTTTAGAGATTTAAGGCGAACAAAAAAAAAGTTTTATATTTTTTTGTGGTAAAATTTGTGATGTAATTAAAATTTAGCAATTTTTGTGTAATAAACTAGAGATAATAAACACTATTTTTAATCTATGATGATTAAATTTGTACTATTTTATTAAGCTATAAACTATAATTTAACATTATCTTCAATATGTAAAAATACTAAAATTTAAAATATATTTTTTAAAATATTAGAAATAATTAACACTATTTTTAATATATGAAATAAAAATTTAAACTCAAGAAAATCACATGAAAATACATATATTACGTACCAATATACTAAATAAAGTTTTAAAAATTGTAGACCCTAAAATATGTTTAATATTTTAGGGGCTTAAGGTAAATGCATTTTTTCCTCTATATGCAAGTCTCTGGGTATTTATTATTACGAAGTGAGTACCCACATGAACCGTATAATTATCTCCATTGAGGATTACGATTCAAATCCATGTGGCATGAGAATCTTGTTAAGCGACATATATGTACGAAAATATTCAATTGATGGTATAGATTTCATTAGATCAGCTGCTTTTGCATCCCCAATTAAAATGGTCATCAGTAATCATATGATTTCAGACACATAGAGGAATAAACATACACAAAAAATGAGTAGATGTTATATTTTCTCTTGTGGTCCAATATTACATATGCTCTGGTTCGTTACTACACATAATTATTTTGGAATAATTATTAAAAGAAAACATTATGAAATAATTACTAAACAAAAACGTTACGGAAAAAATATAACCTCTAATGTCAAACTCGAAGCCTAATTTAGAAAGATAGATCATCTCTCTATGCTTCTCAAACAACTATTGTAGGCTGCATACAATTGAACAATGAAAATACTAAAGCAGTGACAACTAATAATGATTTATGCAAAACATTCCAATAATGGCAATGTCAACTCTTGAAAAATACAAAGATTCCTGCTACTGGTCCACTATGTTGTTATACACTTATACATGATATATTGATGAATGTGTGCTCTACATTTCTGTAAAGCCATGGATAGCTCTTTACAAACACAAAGATTCCAATACATATATATAAATAGTCCAACAAGGGTTGGGTACTCTAAAAGTTGTCTATTTCACTCATCTCGTCTCCCAAATACACCAGCTTGCGGCCTTCAAGTAGGCTTCTTTGCACGCCAAGCCAACAGAGAGTAGAGATTCAAACTGGCAACTCGGTTACTTGTAAACAACTCTAAACCCTAAATCCTAAACCCTAATAGTTAGTGACAAGAAAGAGACGGCCAACCGATGTCTTGTCTTCAAAAATTAGTTTAAATTTTCTACTTGCAAACATCATCGAGGAATAGAAACTTATGAACATCAATTGATACATTTTTTCATCAAAAAACTCCATATATTAAGTAAACGGTGAGCGACTCTCTTCTAGAGAGAGCCGCGGCGGAGCCGTCGAACTTACGAAGCATCAATTGATAAATCTAAAGTGAATTAATCACAATCCAGAACTCAAATTCCATAAATGCAAGCATTCAAGCATAAGAACAAAACAATCTCAAGGTTCTAAAGCATAAATACCAAATCTGGCAGAGAGGAGATATAGATTATGATTACGTTTTGTAGAATCTCGCTCTATGAAAGTTTTCGTACTTTGAACATTTGAATATGAAAGTTCATTCATGTTATATTGAATAAAATAGTTTAGTCGTTATTTAAGTATATATGATAAAGTTTTTTTCATAAAATAAACCGTAATTATACATACACTAGAAAAATAAATTCTAACTCAATTATTTAAACTTACTATATGATTTTTTGTAAATTAATAGCTACTAATGAAGATTAAGTCGTGAAAACATAAATAAATTACAAAATTAAGTTGACATTTTTACAAGCTAAACTGTATTTTTTGGTAGATCCTTTAAAAATTGTAAATTTTCGCTTAGAGAATAGGGAAAAATAAAGATTTCGGTCAGATAAATGGTGCACTCTTTAAATCTGCAGAAGTTTATTAGCGTTAATAAACCAATGTATATGTCTATAATTTTTTTTTTGCAAATTGTGCAAGAGCTTTAATTCGTTACAACCAATTATTATGATCGATTAATACCCACATAAACTTTTCAATGTTGCACTACAAAGAAATCCTTACACTAAAGCTAAATACGGGTCAAATAAAACTCACGTCTAAGTCTCAACTGCTTAAATTAATGGTCACAAGCGTAATAGGAAGGGAAACTCATTGCCCAAAATATGAATTTTTGATGTGAATTAAAGCTCTGAAAATTTTAGGGGATCGATGGGGACAAAATCAACTTGCAATGTTGAAATGTCTTTTCCTTACATAAGTTATTATGTCTACAACTTGACATAAACGTCTCTGTCTATAAACAATATCGGGAACATATTTGGCTTCTAATGGTGACAGCGGATTGAGTGGTGCAGTTCAACTAATTTGATAGGATGGTGCGGTTCAAGTAATTGGATAAAACGATGCGGTTTAAGTATGGTTTGTACGAGAAAATGCAGTAGGCAAAACTAGTGTGGCTAATACAAAATAAGCAGTGTGGAACAAATGTTTGAATGGTACAAAAATAATGTGCAGCGCGGGAGAAATGTTTGAATGGCGAAAAACTTAATAAGTAAAAATGTGAGATAAATATTATACAAATTTTAAAATGATTAATAATATTACTATAAAATTAACATTTTATAAATATTTGACAAACTATCTATAGACATAACTTATGATATGTAAATAGTCCGTTATTTTGTAGCTAATTAATAGATAATATAGGTATTATATGTTATTAGTTAATATCATAAATTTAATTAATTAATTTAAATAATTTTTATAAAATTTTAAATAATTTTGGATGATCCGAGTAACTTCAGACCGGCACATTACATATCATGCAAGAAAGAACCTTGCATTATTAGCCGAATATATGCCTTTAGACTAATCTCATGGGTGAGATTTGAGAATACCCGACCGAGAAAATTTAGCCCATCATATATTCAATTGAATGAACTACAATATGATTGGAATGATATATTGATGTTTAATTTGTTATTATATTATATAAATCCTATATAAAATCGGTGAAGGCACTGGATTTGAATATATGGTAGTGGGTTTTAGACGGGAAAAAGGTGTGGCGTAAAAACTTGCGTACAGAAAAGTAGTATTACCATTCAGTAGTAATTAATAGTTGTATTGCGTTTTGTGAATATAAAAATAAATTATATTATAAACAGTAAAAAGTTTGAATTTGTGAAAGAAGAAAGAAAAAAACACTATAAATAGTAATATGCAGAAAATAAGGTGTATTTGTTGAGCGTATTGTTACTGTAGAAGAATGAATAATCTGTTTTATGTTTTGAAAAGTAAATAAGAAATAAATAGTCAAAAAACAAAAACTATATAAGAAGATAAATAAAACTTAAAAAAAAAAACTACAGCAAAAAGGAAAAAGTAAGTCATTATCGGAAGAAATCTCCAGCAAATCTGTATAGAAGAAAAAGAAGAAATGAAATATTTATCCAATAAAAAAACATTAAGAAGAAAAATATAAGTAAGTTTTATTTTATTTGATATAATTTTTTTTTAAATGAACTTTTGAGATACTTAATTATTATTTAGTAAGAAATTAATTAAATTATGGTCTTAATTAACTATTTTCTGTAATTACATATATATATTATAACTAAATTACATAATATTAAACAAATACTATATAATAAAAAATGTTGTTATATACATCATTTTTCTTTTCAATTGATATATCATTATTAAGTTTGAAATTTTATGTATATATAATAAAATGGTATAACAATGAAAATTAAAGTAAATATTGCATCAATATTTTTATTATTTAATAATATAAAAATTTGAACATATAAATATTTTGATACGTAATATCAATGTGTATTTGATAGGTTAAAGACATACATTACGTAAAATGAAAATATTTTTATATAATATATTATATCTGCGAATATTAAATTTTAATAAAATGATTAATTAAAATTCAAATATATTGGTTTCTTATCAAATTTAAAGATTTTAATTACTGTACAAATTTATCATTTAATTAGTCAATACATTTAATTTTAAAAAATTATAATGCAGAAAATGACATCTAATCGTCGACGAAGCGGAAATTCTGCCGAGCAAGCTAATGCGAGTAGTCATAATCAAACGACATCAAGGATAATTTTTATTATTATAATTTATTTATAACTTTAAATATTTAGATTATATGTCAGAAACATAAATATAGTTTTAATAATCATAGAGAGAAGACAATTTTATATGGACTCATCTACACAAAAGAAGACTCATTGAATTATATGATGAAGCAATTGCCATGAATAACTACTCTTTTAAGAATCTGACACCGTTTAATCGATGACATGCATCTTTGCGGTCTGTTATTGAGATGATATTTGGAGTTTGGAAGAAAAAATGGAAGATTTATGTAAATTTTCTAGATACAATATTAAAGTGTAAAAAAAAATGGTAACCACTACAACAGGTCTACATAATTTTATTAGAATTTCAAACTTTTCAGATGAAGATTTCGTTGAAGCAATGTGACACACAGAAATTACCTATACAGATGATGCGACTAATCTAGATGATGTGGAAGTTGCAGAGATAGCAGATGGAAAATTTATGGCCAACATCAGAGAAGATATTGCAAATATGTTTTGGGATAATATTGGATATTAAATATTTTTAGTCATTTGTGTGTTGATTTTGTATTTATTTCATGTATAATATTTTTGTATATTTATAAACATAACTATATTTATTGTGTTTGTAATATAAGTTTTGCTTGAATTATTCTTATATTTATCAAATTTTATATAAATCAAATGATTAAATTATGAAATTATCTATAGAAAATATTTTTTATTTTACTTATCTTATCATTTTGTAGTGAAAAACATCATTAATTTTATTATAATTATAAAAACTATTCTTACACTAAAATAAAAAATTATATGCTGAAATAATATATCCCTTTTAAAATTTAACATATATATATATATATATATATATATAACCAATTCATAATTTAATCTATTATTTTTGTTATTTTAAATAGTTTTGTATCTATAATTTATATTACATAATATGTTTTTTTAATTTTTATCATTCAAACCGCTTCTTATATTGTTAACCATTCAACATACATTTTTAACTTCTTGATCCGCAATTTTTTTGCTTGATCCACCCAATCCACATTTAATCTGCTTGATTTGCTTGATCCGCTCAATCCGCACCGTCCGATTCGCTTTTACCATTCAGACCCACTATCTAGGAGCTTGAAACACCATCATCCTCTTTACATCCACATCAACATTTCTTTTAATGAAATGTCAACTTATTTGTATATTTAAAAAGATATCATTAAAAAAATAAGCAATTCATTATCTTATTCTCTTTCACGATTGAAAATCATTTTCCTTAATTTTTCATTTCTCTTTAGTAATTAATAAACCAAGTTAATCTCAGGTTATCTATATAGTAGGTATATGGAAATGAACGGACGTCAATTTGATTTTTGTCGATTGTTTCCAATTTTCGTTTGAATAATTTTTCTAGTAAAACGACACTGAATTTAAAACAAAAAATAAATCACAAGATGACACTTAATTCTAAACAAAGAAATTAATTTTTTGTTTTTTGCAATAATTATCTATATTAATTTTATCAACTAAAATACTTCTATTAATGTTTTTTTAATATGTTAAAAAAGTTAGTTACAATTTTACAATTATTACTAGTACCACATATTGTTTTGTTTTCACCATTCGAACATTATCTAACACCGTTTATTCTGCATCAACATCACTTATTCCACATTTATACAAACCAGATTTAAACCGCACCGGTACATCCAATCTGTTTGTTTGGCACCAACCAATCTGTTGTTAACATTCAGAGCGTTAATAACAAATTTATGAACGCATACTTAGTGCTATCATTTTTCAAACTTACGAAATCATATATTCCCTTTTATTGAAATATTATCTTTTTTTACAGAAACATTATTTTGGCCAATTAAAACATTTTGAAAGTCAACAGTTAATTAAAACATTATCTACACAATATTCCTTATTTAGTGTTTTTAATTATGGGGTACTAGATTCGGACCGGCATGTACGTGCGGAGTTATGTTTATAAATATTTTATTAGATATAACATATATAATACAAATTCATACCAATTATGTATTCGGTTTAATTTGAATCTAGTTTATAAATATTAAAAATAATAATGATTTCATCAGTATTTTGACACTCGGAGTAATCTGAATGTTGTACCAAAATAAACCGTGAACAGGATTAGTTTTCTCCCTCTTCCAATCATAATTACACTAGTTTTCTCCCTTTTTGTTGTTCCAGCGACACCTTTTACCAAATTTTTTATTATCATATTTTCTATCGCTAATGTTGCTGCTTTTTCAGAAACTAGTTTAAGCGACAACAACATCATTTTTATTCATCACTGTCAAAGGAGTTGGTTGCTGGATTTAAAATTATAGTGTTAATTTTTCAGTCCTAGCCACACTGAAAAGAACATGACAACGTGATCTATTGTGTAGCCTCAAAGCGTCATTAGTGATAACATATCTGTATCTTATTTTTCTTTTTTCGGCTATCTATTGTTTTAATATGAAAAAAAAACAGATATATATTAGAAAATAAAGAGAAGATTCGCAACCTCAGTCGTGTCTACTTGGCATCCTCGTCCAATAGGGTCTGAAACCAACACAATTTATAACTTTTTTTTTTCCTCACTCATCTTTTCTCAGTTCTCGAGAAAATTGTGAAAATTTGACTTTCCATGCACTTGTCGTCTAAATTCTAATCTTGTTTAGATCGTGGAAGCTTAAACATTTCTCCTTTGAATTTGTCTTCTTCTTCCTCCTCCTTTTGCTTTGGTTTCTCCTCCATCCTCATTGTAGTTACTCTAAAATTTTCGAATACACAAATGGCGGAACTCAGATCGAAGTGGTTACGTCTGAGATCTGTAATCATGCTCTTTATCAATTTCGCTTTAGCATTTGCTTTCGTTTCCGCTGAGAGAAGCTTCTTCAAAGAAAAATTCGATTCAGAAACGCGGGAAAATGAACCAAGTTTCTTCCTTAAAGCCATTAATTTTCTCTGGGAATCTGATCAGAAAGGTTATCATCATGTTTGGCCTGTAAGTATTATTCTTCTTCTACCCTATTTACTTGTTTAATTTCTAAGTCTCATGTTCATGTGAATTTTGTATTTGTAATATGATCAGGAATATGAGTTTAATTGGCAAATCGTTTTGGGAACACTTATTGGATTCTTTGGAGCTGCGTTTGGTAGTGTTGGTGGTGGTGGAATTTTTGTACCTATGTTAAGTTTAATTATTGGGTTTGATCCTAAATCAGCTACAGCTATTTCAAAATGTAAGCTTTTTTTTTTTTTTAATTTATATTATTTTTGTTATTGATTATATGAAAATTTTGATTTTTTTTTTGTTTTGTTTTTAGGTATGATTATGGGTGCTTCTGTATCAACTGTGTATTACAATCTTAGATTGAAACATCCTACACTTGATATGCCTATCATTGACTATGATCTGGCTTTGCTTATTCAACCTATGTTAATGCTTGGGATTAGTATTGGTGTTGCTTTTAATGTTATTTTTCCAGATTGGTTGGTTACAGTTCTACTCATCATCCTCTTTCTAGGTAATAAGTTTTGGATATGTCGCTTTTTGTTATCTGCGGTTAGACTTAGAATCACCATTTTTGTCAATGTTATTATGTATGCAGGTACATCAACAAAGGCGTTTTTAAAGGGTTCTGAGACTTGGAGTAAGGAAACTATTGAGAAAAAGGTACATCTCAGCTACCTTAATGCTAGGGACCATTGTTTTTATGATCTTCCTCCTCCAATGAACATTTGTTTGAAGGGTTTGTTGTATCATTTAATGCTAGAGCGTACCAATCTTATTGAATAATCCATCAAATTTTACTTTTCTTCTTTGCTACAGGAAGCTGCTAAGCGTTTAGAGTCAAATGGTGAGTTACAATCTCTGTTTTGCTCTTATTGGAATAAAACATTGTTCACATAATCAACCTTTTCATCAGGTGTATCTGCCACAGAAGTGGAATATGTGCCTCTTCCCGCAGCCCCGAGCACGAACCCTGGAAACAACAAGAAAGAAGAAGTAAATGTCATTTCTCTTTACACTGCTGCTGGTTCTGTGTTTGTAAGTTATGTCACAATTAACCATATGCTTATGTATTGCAGGTAAGTATTCTTGAAAATGTATATTGGAAAGAAATGGGGCTTCTCGTTTTCGTCTGGGTTGTATTCCTGGCTCTGCAGATAACCAAGGTTAATTATTTTGCTTTATCAAGCTATACTCTGATAAGAAAGAAACTAAGAATCCTTTATTATCAAGTGAAAGAATACAAAATACAGAGAATTCCTTAGTACATCACTAGAATCTCTCTTTCTCAATGACTCGCAAGTCACTCACCAAACACTTACATGTCCAGATTCTAAGAACAATTCTTTCTTATATACACATTTTCTCTAGTCACGTGACTTCCATGAGCTGAGTCTTCTTTGACTTCACACGTGCTCGTCTTCACTCCCACGTGACTTTTTCTTCCGAGTGTATACACATAGAGGCTTATCAATACCCCCCCTTCAACCTGAAGCTTGTCCTCAAGCGATAGTGTAGGAAATTGTCTCTGTAATTCTTTGACTTTTTCCCATGAATTCTCATGACTTGGTAATCCTCGCCAGTGAACCAACGCTTCCAATATCCCATCATCATTATATCGAGTATCTAACACATGGTCTGGTTCTACCACCAATTCATCTTGTGCATTAAACATGTCAGGCAAAGGCATTACCTGATGGTGAACCCCCAGAACCTTCTTTAATTGTGAAACATGAAATACTGGGTGTATTTTTGATGACTCTGGAAGTTGCAATCGATATGCAGCTTTACCCACTCTTTCCATTATCTCGTAAGGTCCATAGAATTTAGCTGCCAATTTCTGACAAATCCTTTGAGAGACTGATTGTTGGCGGTAAGGTCTCAGCTTCAAAAACACCCATGACCCCACTTCATATTCCACATCTCTCCTATGTTTATCGGCATTGTTCTTCATAAGTTGTTGTGCCTGAATCAAATGAGTCTTGATCTGTGACAACATCAAATCTCTTTCCTTAAGCAAAGTTTCTAATTCCGAATTCTTTGTTGAATTCTGCTCAAACCTCTATGGCTGGTGGATGGTGTCCATAGACTGCTCTAAATGGCGTGGATTTAAGAGACGTATGGTAAGAGGAGTTATACCATAATTCTGCCCAAGAAAAATATTGATGCCACTTCCTTGGATGAGCTGAAGCTAGGCATCTGAGGTAAGTTTCTAAGCAACGATTCAAAACCTCTGTTTGCCCATCAGTTTGTGGATGAAACGCTGTGCTATATTTGAGTTTAGTTCCTGACAACTTGAAACAATCCTTCCAAAAGGAACTCAAAAATACACTACCCCTGTCAGACACAATGGATGCTGGATATCCATGCAATCTGACAATCTCCTTGGTAAAAATTCTTGCCACATCTGCAGCCGAAAATGGGTGTTTCAAGCTTAGAAAATGTGCATATTTGGTTAATCTATCAACAACCACTAGAATAACATTTTTCCCTTGAGAACTCGGTAAGCCTTCTATGAAATCCATGCTTAAATCTTTCCAAACTTGCTATGGAATCGGCAATGGCTGCAATAATCCAGCTGGAGATAAAGTTGAATACTTATGTCTTTGACAAACTTCACATTCTACCACATACTTCTGAATATCTTTTATCATGCCCTTCCATTGAAAAGATTGTTGAATCTTTTTAATTGTTTTTAGCACCCCAGAGTGTCCACCTAAAAGGCCACTGTGATATTCTTCTAAAATCAATGGTATAAATTTTGAAGCTCTAGGAATTACCATTCTGTTCTTGAACCATAATCTGTCATTCTTCACCGCATAACCATTCTTAACATACCGATCTGCAGCTATCAACTTGATGATTTCCTGTATTTTCTCATCTTTATCTACTTCTTCATAAATGTCATGTAACTGTAGTACTGTAGGGATCGTCAATGCCATCAATAAATGAGATGAAAATGAACCCTCATCATGTAACATTCGTGATAAACCATCTGCCGCCTTGTTATCAATTCTTGGTTTATACAATATCTCAAAATCATAGTTCAGTAGTTTGGTCAACCAATTCTGATAATCCATCGACACCTCTCTTTGATCCAACAAAAATTTCAAACTCTTCTGATCAGTGTGTACAACAAATCTTCTGCCAAACAGATAGTGCTTCCATTTTTGTATTGATAATACAATTGCCATCAATTCTCTTTCATACACTGGCTTCAACTGTTCTTTGGCTGTAAGACCATGGCTGAAAAATGCAATTGGTCTTTTCTCTTGCATCAACATAGCCCCTAACCCATATCCTGAAGCATCTATTTCTATTACAAATGTTTTCTCAAAATCAGGTAAAGCCAAGACCGGAGCAGATGTCATTGCTTTTTTTAATTCATCAAAAGCCTTTGTGCTGTCATACTCCATTCAAAACTCTCTTTTCTCAAAAGCTCTGTTAATGGTCTTGCCAACATACCATATCCTTTAATGAATAGTCTATAGTATCCCGTTAAACCAAGAAACCCTCTTAATTCTTTAACAGATTTTGGCGTTATCCACTTCATCATAGCAGCTGTTTTTGATGGATCAGTAGCTACACCATCTTTGGATATAATATGGCCTAAGTAATCCACCTTATCCTGACCAAACAAACATTTCTTCTTATTTGCATACAGCTTATGTTCTGTAAAAATCTTTATTACTACTTCCAAATGTTGTACATGTTGTTGTATATTGCTGCTATACACCAAAATATCGTCAAAAAAATACCAAAATGAATTTTCTCAAGAATGGACGAAACAACTCATTCATCAATGCTTGAAACGTAGTTGGTGCATTTGTCAAGCCAAATGGCATTACTAAGAACTCGTAATGACCATCATGCGTTCTAAACGCTGTCTTATCAATGTCTTCTTGCCTCATTCTAATCTGATGATAACCAGCCCTCAAATCCAGTTTAGAAAAAATCTTGGCTCCATTTAATTCATCTAACAACTGATCAATCATTGGAATAGGAAACTTATCTTGAACTGTTGCTCTATTTAAAGCTCTATAGTCCACACAAAACCTCCAAGTTTTATCCTTCTTTTTCACTAGCAAAACAGGACTAGAAAAAGGACTATGGCTGGGTCGTATGATCCCAGTTTCCAACATCTCTTCAACCAGTTTCTCCATTGCATCCTTATGTGCATGAGGATACCGATAAGGCCTTACGCTTATTGCACCATTTCTTGGCAACAAATTAATGGCGTGTTCTCTTCCTCGGATTGGCGGCAACTCTGTTGGTACAACAAAAACTGGTTCAAACTTTGTTAATAACATCTCCACCTCCAAGGGAACCGAGTTATTCACTTATTGTATCAACTGTTGACTACACAATTCCATCTCTAATCTTTCCTTAGAAGCTTTCAAACTACATGTCTGTGATTTAAGAGACATTTTTGATGAATGTAGTTCATGCTCTCCTTTCAAGTTACTGTTTCGCCATTATATACGAATGAATATTCATGTGTATCCCAATTCACTTTGCAATCTCCCAAAGTTCTTAACCAATAAATTCCCAAGATGATATCCACCGGTCCTAAATCCAATGTAATAAAATATGTAGTGAAGCTTAACTCCTGTACTTCAAAGCTCACCTTATTACAAACTTCCATACCTTTCACTGTAATCCCTGTTCCCAATCTCACATTTAGATTTGAATCTTCCTTACTTCTGAGTCTTAATTTCTTCACAGCTTCTGGGGAAATAAAATTGTGTGTAGCTCCACTATCCAGCATAATAACCACTTCTGTCTTCCCCATCTGACCTCTCATCTTAGTTGTGGTAGGTAAAAATATGCCCATGAATGAGGAAAATGATAGCTCCATGAACTCCCCTACTGTTTCTTCTGCATCATCATCATCCACACCTCCCAAAACTTCTACTTCCAATCCGTTTATCACAGTTAATACCCTCAGTTCTTTATTTGGGCACTTGTGCTCGCGAGACCATTGCCCATCAAACTTAAAACAAATTCCTTTCCTTCTCTTTTCATCAAGTTCTGCACTAGAATTATGACATCTAGGTCTCTGTTCTGGTCTTCCACTTTGTTTGCCACCATTTTGAGTTGTATCAGTAACAATGGACTTCATCTTCCATGTGTTAGAATGAGTAGTTCCAGACCCTTTATAATCAGATCCATAAGGCTCCTTGTTCTCCATATTAGCTAACTGCAGTTCTTTCTTTACAACCCTTCTCATGATACTATGCTCCTCCGATCTGGCTATAGCCACCATTTCCGGTAAATTTTGTGGTTTATGCATATGTATCAGTTCTTGAATCTCCAATGTTAGACCATTCAAGAAAATCCCTTCCAACTGTTGATCATCTAACCCTGTGACTTGTGATGATAAATCTTCAAATCTCTGAACATATTCGGGAATTGAACCAGTTTGTTTGATACAAAACAGGCTTTGACTGGGTCCTCTAATCTTTAGATTACCAAATCTCAACATCAATCCTGACTTAAACTGAATCCAAGTCTCAAAACTTCGTCGATTAATTTCTCAATTGTACCAACTCAAAGCTTCACCATCCAAACTTACTGAAACCAATTCCAACTTTTCTGCATCGTTGTAATCACCAATTCGAAAAAATCGCTCCACTCTAGCAATCCAGCTGTAGATTTTCAACCCTTTGAACACTGGAATCTCAACGTTTTTAAGTAGATTTTCTCTAATCCCATTTCTAATCTCCCTATGGCAAGGTTCTGAGTAAGAAATTGGTACCTGATTTCGGATATCTTGCGATCTTGAAGAATTTGATCGACTATGCCCAGCAACGTTGCGACTCGATCCACCGATTTCACGAGATGTTCTTATTCTTGGTAAGGATTGAATTACCAGCTCTAGTTTCTGTCCAATCTCATCGAGCTTCCAATCGTTATTCACCATCTTTTCTGATAACAGTTCAATCTTAGCATCCGAACTTTTCTTCCCTGCTTCAAAACTCTGAAATCGAACTCCAATTTCACTCAATTGATCATATACATCTGCTAGTGAAGCTTCTGCTTCTTCTTCTGCTGAAACTTCCCGAATCGATGATAAACCTTCTTCTAATACCATTTTGCAAATCTTGAATTATCAGAAAAAACTCAAACTTTCTTGCGTTTGCTTCGATCTAGATCACAATCGCACCATTTGATAAGAAAGAAACTAAGAATCCTTTATTATCAAGTGAAAGAATACAAGATACAGAGAATTCCTTAGTACATCACTAGAATCTCTCTCTCTCTCTTTCTCAATGACTCGCAGGTCACTCACCAAACACTTACATGTCCAGATTCTAAGAACAATTCTTTCTTATATACACGTTTTCTCTAGTCACGTCACTTCCATGAGCTGAGTCTTCTTTGACTTCACACGTGCTCGTCTTCACTCCCACGTGACTTCTTCTTCCGAGTGTATACACATAGAGGCTTATCATACTCATACATATGTATCAGTTCAGTATACCAAACTTTATTGATATTTTTTATGTTTTACTATGGAAACAGCAAAATCTGGCTACTTGTTCAACAGCATATTGGGTCATAAACTTGTTACAGGTAATAGAGAATTACATTTTCATTTTTTGTAGAGTGATCTATCTATACTGCTTATATAGATGCTTACGCTTTCGTACTGTCATGAAGATTCCTGTTGCAGTTGGTGTATCAGTCTATGAGGCAGTAGCTTTGTACCAAGGAAGAAGAATCATTGCATCTAAAGGACAAGGACACTCGAATTTAACTGTTGGTCAGCTTCTTCTTTATTGTACATTTGGCATATTAGCAGGCATAGTTGGTGGTTTACTTGGTTTAGGAGGAGGTTTCATCATGGGTCCATTGTTCTTAGAGCTTGGTGTACCACCACAGGTGTGAATCTATTTATCTTTTTACATACAACATAATAATCAAGAATCACTTGTTCTTGTATCACTGAATCTACTTTTTGTGAGTATTTTTGTTTTTGTAGGTTTCAAGTGCCACTGCTACTTTTGCAATGACTTTCTCTTCATCCATGTCTGTTGTAGAATACTATCTTCTCAAACGATTCCCTGTTCCATATGGTGAGTTCTCTGTCATTCTGTTTGATTAGGCCACGGGATCGATTAAACTTTCGCGATATCCTCAATATTTGTTTACTTCTGTGCAGCTCTGTACCTTATGGCAGTGGCAACACTTGCAGCTTTGGTTGGACAGCATGTAGTCAGAAGGCTAATTGCAGCCCTTGGCCGCGCATCTCTCATCATTTTCATCCTCGCATCCATGATTTTTGTCAGCGCGATATCGCTTGGTACATAACTTCCCTTCCTAACTAGAACTAATTTTTCTTCCATTTCCTACTAATTTGTGTGTGTGTGTGTGTGAATCACACTACCTTCATACCCACTTAATCATCATAACTCCTAAACTACAAACTCTTAAGAGTTTTCGATAAAACATGTGATCCTTTCCAAGTTACTAGCGGATTTGATTACCTTGGAATGATGTTTTTTTTTTTTTGTAGGTGGTGTGGGAATAGTGAACATGATTGGCAAATTCCAGCGGCATGAGTATATGGGTTTTGAGAACCTCTGTAAGTACAGTGGCTGACGTTTTTAGAATTATGGATCAAGTTAGGATTCTTAGATTATCTCAGGCTTATTCTCTGTTTTTTAAGTAACTTGTTAAATTGTAAATCTTCATTCTGAATTGACATGACTTTTTGTCTTTTGATTTTGTGTCATTTCTCGAATTGAATAAACCGATTCGAACCGAATCAGACCGAAATACTCAATAAAAAAAATCGAATATAGTTAAAATATGTTCACCTTTTCTCTATCCGAGAACCGAGAAACACATCCGCATTCGAACTTAAGATGAAAAAACTGATCTAAAACCGTTTTTTATTTTTTTGAAAATTGACTAAAATCTGAATTCAAATCGAAATCGAAAACATACCAAACCATCCATTGAAGATTTGGTTTTAAATTGAATACCATTTTTCATTAACCGAATATCCATAAATTTGAAAAACCTGAACCAAGACCGAACTGAACCAAAACCGGATTGAAATCTCTTAATTGGTACTTTGGTAGTAATGAACCGGATTGAAACATCCTAACTAGAACTTTGGTAGTAATAATGACGGGGAAGTCAGTTTTTTCATACCTAGACAATATTAATGTGTTGAAATCATACCCGCACTTTAAAGTAGGCTTAAAAATACCCACACTAACTAATAATTTGAATCCAAACCTCGAATTACTGTTTTGTGCGAAAGTCAACAATAGTTGTTACGGTGTTAATGTGCCGTCAACTTTTGCACACGTGGAATCCACGTATTTGATGACTCCGTTGAAAGCTCTACGCATGAGAAAAAGTAATTGATTTTTACAAGTAAAAGAAACACAAACGACATCGTTTTAGCTAAAAAGAAAAATTAAATCGAAAGTTTTCTCTTCTCCCTCTCTTCTCTCTATAACTGAGAAAATCGCGATTTGGAGTTTCAATTAGTTGCGATTGGTGAGTCGAATCAGTGAAATTAACCAGTGTAGAAGACGATTTGCAAGTCAAGTCAGAGAAATTGACCAAAATGAGGTAATTTCATGTTGAAATTTAGGGATTTCGCTGGGATTTGCATGTTTTGTTTTTCCCGCGCATAGATTGAACACTGCATGGTGAAGAATTTCTTTAATTCAGATCTGTGCATGTGTATATCATCAATTATATGAGTATGTGTGTCAATAATTTTAGTTTAATTTTGATGAGAGATAATCGACTGTTCTTGAACAACACGATATAATATTTGATTCTCTAAATCTTGTTTCTATGTGGGTTTTACAGCGGTGATACGGATGTATGCTTTGAAATCTACCACAGTAGAAAATTTGAAGTTAAAGGCGGTATTACATGTGCTTATATTGGAGGAGAGGTTCACAAGCTCCTTTGCAAACCGGAAATAATACTCAGCAACTTGGTTGATGCTATGGGTCTCTCGTTGTATGGAAAACAGATCTGGTATAAGCTACCTTATGAGGACTTCGCCGAGGTGAAGAAGATCTGTAATGGCGATTATATTATAAGAGAATGTGTCTAGCTTCACATTGGACAAAATATGTTGATGTCTTTGTAAAAAATGTAGGGATTGAAGAAGGTTATGGTAATGATGGGATCCCTGGCAATGATAGAGATATTGGTGATGGTTTTAGTGAGAGTGATATTGGTAATGAGAATATAGATATTGGTGAAGATGAACGAGTCATGAGTGAAGATGAAAGAGTTGTTGGTGAAGATGAGGAAGACTTAGAAGCCATTACTAAGGATGATGAGGATTGTGATTCTGAGGCTACACCTCAAAATTCTGATTGTGAGGAGATAGGTGAAAGAAGATATTTTAGGTGCAAAAAAGACAGTGGAGAGGTTAGATTAGGTCAGGTATTTGACACAATAGCTCAATTCAAGGAAGCTGTGGTTGACTATGCTCTTAAAGATAGAGTAAATCTCAAGTTTAATAGATGGGGAAGAGAGAAATGTTCAGTGATATGTTCAGATGGTGAATGTTATAAATTCAGAATCTATTGCTCCATATATTCATATATAAGAAAGTACATAGTGAAGACATTCAATGATGTGCATTCATGTATCAAGGACGGGTTTTGCAAGGTGGTGTAGGATGGGATAATTGCTAAGTTGTTCTTGAATGATATTAGGAAAAATCCTAATTACAAGCCGAGAGACATACAAGAAAAGATGGAAGAGAAATACAACTTGACTGTCTCTAATGACCAATGTAGAAAAGCAAAGGCAAAAGCATTGAAGATGATTCAAGATGAGGATGATGAGCAATTTGCTAGGGTAAAGGACTACCGTTTAGAGTTGCTAGAGTAAGTTAAATATGTTTTTGTCTCAATATTTTGATATATTTTTGTTGTTTTCAATCTAACTTTGCTTCTTGTTTTTAAGTTCAAATCCAGGATCAATTGTGGAGGTGGGGACAATCACTACTGATGATGGTGTAGAGTTATTTGACATGTTCTATGTGTGCTTAGCACCTCTCCGGTACACATGGCTTTCTTATTGTCGACCAATATTTGGAATAAATGGGTATTTTTTGAAAAACAATGTCAAAGGTCAATTGTTGGCAGCAATTGGAAGAGATGCTAACAGCCAATTCTATCATATTGCTTGGTGTGTTGTACCTGTGGAAAACATAGATAGTTGGCTATGGTTTATTAGTCTTCTTAAAAAAGACTTGCAACTTGGTGATGGAATTGGTATCACTCTCATTTCAGATAGGAAGAAAGTAAGTTGTCATCTTTTAAATTCCTTTTTAATCTTTATGTTTTCATCTTTAAATATGTTTGTTTTTATATGACAGGGCTTGCTAAATGTTGTTGACAAAGAGCTTCCTAAAGTGGAACACCGTATGTGCGCACGCCACATCTATGGGAATCTTAAAAGAGTTTATCCAGACAAGGAGTTACCTAAACACCTTTTTTGGGCAGTTGCAATTTCAACACTACTGATTATGAAAGGAACACTGAAGCTTTGAAACAATTCGACAAAGGTGTCTATGAGGCAGTGATGCAGAAGAATCCACAAAACTATAGCCGTGCTTTCTTTACTTGCACATCATTGTGTGAAGATGTGTCGAATAACTTTTCAAAGTCTTACAACAACACTATCAACAAAGCACGTGAGATGCCATTAGTGAAGATGCTAGAGACTATAAGACGACAATGAATGATCCGGAATGAGATGAGAAAGAATAAGACTCGAAAGCACCAAGGAAAATACAGTGAGCAAGTGTCCCTAACCATTGCAGAAGAGGAGAAATACAAGAAGTTTTGTCAAGCAATTCCTTGTGGTAATGGCTATTATGAGGTAATTGAAAATGGGCATGCTTTTAGGATTGATATGAATGCAAAAATATATGCTTGTAGAAGGTGGAGTATGACAGGGATTCCTTGCCGCCATGTCTTCTGTGTCATCACATTGAAGAAGTTTAAGCCTGAGGATTTTGTTGTCTCTGATTGGTATTTGACAACTAAGTGTGTTTCTCAATACAAAGAGCCATTGATGGGAGTGAATGGTCTGCATTTTTGGAGGAAATCTGGTGAAACTCCAATTCAACCACCTCCAAGATAAACATCAAAAGGTCCTAAAAAGAAGCAAAAGAGGATGAAGAGAAAAAATGAGTCACCCCAGAAAAAGAACAAGAAGAAGACTAGTGTGGAAGAGCCTACTCAAAAGAAGTTAAAGATTACACGAGAAGGAAGGAGGTACCAATGTATCCACTGTGGTTTAATGAGCCATAACACTAGGAAGTGTTCTAACGTTGGGTCTCTATTCAAAGGCGATCTAAAAAAAATTCAGAGACTGGTCCTAGCCAACCAAGTCAAGCTACTCAAGCAAGTCAATCCTCCCAGATTTGACTTCTTATAATGGTATAAGTCATTTTTTTCTTTCAATCTTTTCTTATCTTGTTGTTGTTGATTAGTCTTCTTATTTTTAGTAGTTTCTTTTGATTGTAGGTGTTGCATGAGACGGGGTGGAGAATATTGATGGATTAGGAGTAGTGTTAGGTTTATGATGGTTTTTGGGTTTTAAAGGTGTAGGTTTTTGGCTTGTTATTGCCATAGATTGGTGTACATTTTTGGCTTGTTATTGCCACGGATTGGTGTAGTTTTTTGGCTTGTTATTGCCACAAAATGATGTAGTTTTTTTGGCTTCTTATAGCCACAGGAAAGTGTAGGTTTTTGGCTTCCTAATGCCACGACAAGGTGTACATTTTTGGCTGAATATTGCCTTGTTATGCAAGCCTCATACCATTTATATCAATGTCGATTTAGGTTTTATTTGTTTTTTTGTCTTTTGTTAAAAACGACGTCGTATCGTACGTGGATTCCACATGTGCAAAAGTTAACGGCACATTAACACCGTAACAGCTATTGTCGACTTTCGCACAAAACAGTAATTTGAGGTTTAAGATTCAAATTATTAATTAGTGTGAGTATTTTTAAGCATACTTTAAAGTGCGAGTATGGTTTTAACACATTAATGTTGTCCAGGTATGAAAAAAACCAACTTCTCCATGTAATGACTAATGAATGTTCGGGTAAAATAAAATAATAATATTAATATTAACCAGAGATAGTTGGGCCGGGTATTGGATCCATCAACCGGCCCAATCACTTACAAGGAGGAAGACGAAATGGTCATCTCTGTAAAACGCGGTGGTGGCGGAAGGTTCTCTACTGGCGGGTAAACGCAACAGCCGTAAAGATGGACGACGAGAGAATTCGAGAGAGAGAGAGGCTTCAGATCGAGCAGATTCGTGAGCTTGATTTCGAGGAGTTACAAGTGGAAGAAGTCGACGACCTTCAAGATTCCGATGACGATGAAGATCATAATGATGATCTCGATTCATTTCGCTTTAACTCTCACGCCCCAGTTTCGTGAGCAATCTCTCCTCCTTCCTCTTTATCATCTCATAATCACTTCGTTTTTTGTTTTCATTTCTACTTTCGATTCGTCGTTCATTTGCTATTTCTAGTGACAACGCGAAGCTCACTGTGTTGTTTCTTCAGTATTATCAGTTTCGTTCCTTACTAATTTGATTTTACAGCTTCTGCTTACTTTAGGTTTTGGTGATCTTTTAGATAACGGATCTATGAAACAGTAATTTGATTTTCTTAGGGTGTGAAGTGATGAATGGCTTTTGTTTTCTCTGACTTTGCTTATGGTGCTTGACAGTGGCAACATTGGTGATGATGAACTTATGTTCAACCCAGCTTTGGCTTCTTTACATACATATCTTGGCGGTATGAATCGATTTTTGTCTTGTGTCAGGGTCTTTGTGTTATGCGTTTGCAATATTTTGATGTTAAATTTGTTTGTACTGTTTTATCAGAGGTTGAAGACACTCAAAACAGAATTGCTTTTGTGGATGGAGGCACTGTTTTGAAGATTCCCCTTTTCTATCTTGAAGGTACTCATAATAATATGGTGACATGGTGTGATGATAGCTTTCTCTTTTTGGTAGTTAGTGGTTACATCTGTAGCTTTAGACTAAGAATTTACTTGCACGTTCACTGACATGAGTTACTAACTTGAATTGAACAAGCACACTATGTTTCTTCTTCAGATGTTCAAGAATAATATCTAAAACAATCCGTGTAAGATACGTATAGTGTGAAGAGTTGTCTGTCCCCTCCTAGTGTTTTGTACCCAGATGTGTATGGAAGACATTGACACTGCTGCTTTGCAATATTTCAGGAGTGGTTCTATTTCCAGAGGCTACACTTCCCCTTAGAATTATTCAGTCTAGTTTCTTGGCTGCTGTTGAGAGAGCTTTGAACCAAGCTAATGCTCCATCTACGATAGGTGTGGTAGGTTACTTGATCTTTTACTTTGATTGTTCTGGGTTCTCTAAATTTTCTTTTCTACAAAAAGTTTACACAACTAAGAGTTATCCTTTTATCTTCAGATTCGTGTTTACAGAGAAGGTGCTCAGTTCAAGTATGCCAGTGTGGGGACAACTGCAGAGGTAATCTTTCTATATTTTATTTTTTCCTTTGTCTCAAATAATTGTTATATGAAGCTACATCTTTTCAGGTTTTGGGTGTGTTTCATGAGGTTTTTATAGAGTTGATTGACTATCGTAAATTTATATTCATATTGAAAATAGTGTTATTTAGGTTACATCATTTTAGACCTATTAGAACATCTGCGTATTAAAAATTTATCTCCATATCGGCATCTGCACAGCACATCTCTATCGGCATCCGTGTTGTTTGATTTCTTACCTAAAAACTGTGGGTTGTTAAAATTCTTTGTGCTATGTTTCTGAAGCAATGCTTGAGACAGGGGTCTTGATGTAGGAACTTGGGAAATGGCATGGTTGTTTTTCTATTTTAATCCGTGGGAACAATTTTGATCTCCTAGTTCTTGTTATGTAACTTACCATTCTCAGTGATAATCACAGATACGACAATACCGTCGACTTGGGGATGGTTCATTCAATGTTATTACTCGTGGACAGCAACGGTTCCGGTTAAAGCGTCGTTGGACAGACGTTGAAGGATTCGTATGGACATTCTCTCACAATATACATAGACACATAGTCTCTTTATTAGTAAATTTGGGAAAGACATCTTTGTTTATTTTGAGATAAGCTTATATCTCATTAAATCTTTCTCGCAGCCTTGCGGAGAGGTTCAAATTATTGAGGAAAATGTGCCCTTGAGGACCCCCAGGGATGTGGTTGGGAAACTGGTACCGTTAAGCAAGTTGCGAGGTCGCTATCACTCAAGTGCAATGTCTTTACCTACTACACCTCTGAGAGATACAGACACACAGTCAGTAGCAAATTCTGAAGAAAGTTTTGAAAGTGCTCTTTCTCCGTCAGAAAAAAGACTTCATTATTCAGTAGTTGACTCAATAATTTATGACACGACAAGTAGTGATGATGATCAAGTAGTCAGCACATCTGATGTCCAATCTAGTGGGTCTAATCCATACAACTCTAGGTCCATTGGATGTTTAGCTTCTGGCCAAGACAAAAAGAAAGATGGGCAATCAGAATTTGGCAAGACTCCTGTTTCACAAGGGAAATTTCCGAATCAAAATAGGCTGGCAACTTTCCGTAAAAATACTGATCTAACCCAATTCCGTAGGGGTCCAAGAGCATTTTGGCCATACTGGGTGTATGAGATGTACGACTCATATCATCTTGCGCAAAGAGCATCTGGTAAATTTCTTGTTTGTTTTGATCGTTTTGTAAAAGTAGCACACATTAAGATTTAAGAGTCTACTAATGTTAAGATAATGTGCAGATCTGTGGAAGCAAATAGTTGGGGTTCCAAACATGGAGGCTTTTGTGAATAAACCAGATATTCTATCCTTTTTCATTGCTAGTAAAATTCCCGTGTCTGAGTCAATTAGACAAGAGCTCTTGGAGCTTGACGGAGTCTCTTACAGATTGCAGCGAGAAATTGAATTGCTTGAGAGTTTTGATCGTGTTCGCTGTAAACATTGTCAGGTAAGCTGTGGGAGCATAGTAAATGTCATGTCTACTTCCTCCGTTTTATATTTGGTTGACTGATTTATTTCCATGTTAATGCAGACTGTCATAGCAAGAAGAAAAGACATGTTGGTTATGTCTAATGAAGGTCCTCTCGGTGCCTACGTAAACCCACATGGCTATGTGCACGAGATAATGACCTTTTACAAAGCAAATGACATAGCGCTTACAGGTAGACCTGTTAAAAAGGATAGCTGGTTTCCTGGGTAAGAATTTTTTTATTAATATTTCTCCTTTGTGAATTTTATTTTATACTCCACTATACTTATACGTCAAGGGTTTATAAATATTATACGTCTTAAAAAGCTTCCAAGTTGTATGATCTAAAAACTAGATTTGGCTCAAAACAAGCTAAGATATTCAGAGCGTTAGCATACAAAGCATTTGGTAGATCAATTGTTCATAGGCATAGACTGACTTGTGTAGAAGCATCAGTTCTTCTACTTTATTAAGAAGAAAAATCCGTGATATTTCAAGTCTACCATAATAATAACTCTGATTTGTGTCTAAAATCGGCAGGTATGCATGGACAATTGCAAACTGTGCAACGTGTGAAACACAGCTGGGTTGGCTTTTCACTGCGACAAATAAGAAGTTGAAGCCGTCGTCTTTCTGGGCAGTTCGGGGCTCACAGGTCGCAGATGACATGCGCTGAAACAGCATTAAAACCAGGTCTCACTGAACGGATCATTTCGCGCATCATTACCAAATTAACACAAAGTTTTCTTCCTTAAACTTCCACAAAGTGCTACCAAAATAGTTTGTGATAGCACAAACCGGACTAGAGTATAGAATTTTATAGTAACAAGACAGCTCTGATGAATTGATGTTTTCATCAATGTGCATCCATACATTATATGTATCCATAATGTGATGGAGGAACCGTAGTTAGGCTAATAATATAATATTGCAAGTTGTGGTCGCGAAGATTGGGCCAAGGATGAATCAATTTATCAAAGTATCATTTGAGATTGTCCAATAAATAGTAGCTTGATACTGCGGGCTTGACTGGTTAATGACAGTGAACTTGTATAAATGCCAACAAACACATTTGAAATACTTGGATCACCATTGTCAAAGATTTGGTATTATCATTCGGATTTCATCTTCATGTAGCTCTCACTTAATCAATGCGAGCAGAAAGGTAAGAAGAAATAACCCATATGGCAGCTTAGACCTGCCAATGTATGTGCCTCTCAGGAAACAAATCATTAGATTTCCACACCAACATTGGTAGAGCAACATCACCTCTTCAGCTTTACAGAATCTACGTTGCTCTACCAAAGGGTCAAAGATCACTTTGGTGGTTCAACTCAATGGTTCCTACAATGCTACATGATAGATTAACTGAAAACAACAAAAGCACAAGACAAAACTCTCAAGGCAGGTATAATAAATTACCAAAAAATATCCATTTCTTTTTTCATTACACTAACTGCCACATAAGATCAACATTATTTGAAGATATAAAAAGATCAGACTCCCCTTTTCTTTGAAGATACAACTTCTTTCCTCAAAAAAAGCCATCCAAGTTAAAAGACAGGGTGATTTTTGCAGTTGATAGACTACATTACATCACTGATCACAAGAGTTGTAGCACTAGGTGAAGAAGAGTTTGGCATACATCTCTCCATTCAACCTTGCTAAAAAGATTCCCCTAAGCCCATATCATCACTATCACAACAGTTCTTTCTCACTGCGCAGATGAACGGTAAAAACTAAATTAAGTTGCATCCTAACAAAAAATTACAACTTCATGACACAGTTCGACCATAACACATAGATGTTATGTAAAGATTTTTGGCCCATTTTTCCTGCAGAATAAAAGGGACTAGATGTTACACCTCAAGAAGTTTGAAAGCCAAATAATAATGGAGAAGGAAATAAAAGATTAGCAAACAAACCTTGACATGATTACTAGGAAAAGCAGAGGTTCTAAGAGTCTCCTGTGTCTCATCGGTAAGCTTCCTTCTTGGTACACTAAGAACAAAGGCAGCTTGATCCCAAGTTGCAGCAATTGATGTAATTCGGTAGCCATTATCCCATCGACGATGTATACCTTCACTAGGATAAAGAAAATCTAGTTCTACAACCTGCATCACCAAAACAACCCCATATTATCATGACGTAGTTCCATGTGATTCATTTGGCAGTTCCTATATTCAAGGCAAGACCCAAGACAAAATAAATAAACTCCACAAGACCTGGTCAGAAAAATACGCTCCACGAGACATTACAATCCCCCATTTGCTTCCAGCAGTTGCCATTGATGTAACATAAAATCCTTCCCTCCACTTTTTATTTATCCACTTGAAGGGAAACGAATCGCTGACTTTGTAGGATTGCTGTAAATACTGAGTCCCTGAATACAAAGGATGAAAGTGGTGAAACAGAGATAAAGCGGAAATAAACTGTTACATCTGCATTCAAAAGAAAAAAAAAACTACCTTTCGACATAACCACGAATGAGCTGCCATTATTTGCTCCTGCTACAGCTGTAATATAGTAATTATTTTCCCATTGTTCCATAATCCATTCCTAGAAGATATAGACCACATGGTAAAAATGCACAAGTTGGAGAATATCATAAATGTTCGTCACAGCAGAAGTGCAGACATGACAAATATTGGAAAGATTACCCGAGAGTTTTGAATGAAGCTACCTTGTGGAGAAAGATTGGTGATAGCTGGTAAACTTGAGCTGAAAAGCCAGTTCCTGCATCCATGATTAAAGCCCAGAGATTCGAGCAAGAAGCCACACTGCTGATAAATAACCCATCCTCATTTCCTTTTTCAATGTGCGGTGCAATCCTTGTATCAGAAACATTATAATGATATCTGCACCATGATAAAAGATATGTCAGCTGTATGTTCTTCTACGTATATACCAAGAACTCTCAAGTATGATCCAATATGGCACCGTTGCTTCATTGGTCTGTGAGCACTGTAAATGCTGATCCATTGTGTTGCTGGCATTCCCAATCTGAGCTTCTTTGTTGGTTGTTCGTCCTCCTCGTCCATTGTCAGCCGACCCCTCTTTTGACCTACTAGATGTATGAGCTTCACACAAGACAAAAAAGAAAAAGCTTTAGAGATTCTAGACTGGACCCCAAATACCAGAACCTTGATAAACATGTCATAAAGAAGATCACCAAATCACCTTTTGTGCGCCTTCAGTATTTATTGGCCTAATGTCTGGGTTTGGGCCGACTATTCCATCAAAAAGAGAGATATAATTAGCATAGTCAGGCTCCTCGTCAAACTTCAAATTGACCACATACTCAACAAATTGACGAAAAGGTTGGGGGCAGAAGCAGCAAAGAGTTTCTGGGGAAGTAGCCATCTTCTTCTTGCAAACAAGGAAACCTTTGTTCTCTCCCTAACAAAAACAAGTTAAAATGTTTGCAAGGAAAAACGCCAAAAAAATAATATAAATAACTTTAAGAGCCACCAACCTGGTACCCTTGCCATGGAAGTCGACCTCGAAGAAGGAAAACAAGAGTGTAAGCAAGAGATTCCAGGTCATCCCTCCGACTACAAGTTCTGCCAAGATGAGCATGTACACTAGCATAACGTACTGTCCCTCTGAGAATGCAAAAGCCAACACGTTAATAAGTAACAAAAGATTGAAGTCCTTAATAAGAATCAATATCGCACACTTTATGCCTAGCTGAATTAACTTACCTAAAAACATCAGGACGCTGGTCATATTCAACATGTAGTCCAGTTGTAGTATCGCGCCATTTGGTTGCTGCAAAGATTAATGGATTGGATAAGCAGCACAAAGACAGTAAAGTACGCTCACTCTTATTACAAAAATAAAGTATACATAAGCCAAGGTCTACAAGGAAAAGTTTTTTCTCTTCAGGAGTTCCTGGAGGCCCAAGCAAAAAATTCTCTGGTTTTACATCGCCATGCACAAATCTGCCAGAATCAGGAACACTGCTTAATAGCAAACAAAACTATCTAATGAAATAGAAGTACCACAGTCAGCCAGAGTATAAGAAAATTACCCCCTAGAATGCATCTTTTCTAATATGGATATTGCCTCGATCGCAATGCATGCTACCATCTCTGTTGACATCCTGGAATGTACGGAAAAAAAAGAAGCATATGTGAGTATCGAAATAAAATGGCTTATCTCAGGAAAATCTTCAGATGCTAAAAAATAAAATAAAAGTTTTTCAGGTGGAATACTAACGCTTGAGTAGTACTGTTCCAAACATCCCATAAGCTAGGCCCTAGAATATCCATAACCTGTATGAAAGATTAAAAACAGTATTTAGTCATACCGCAAGTAGCTATGAACAGAAAGTGCTACTATCCAAACATAGCAAAAATCTACTTACCATCACATAAAAGTCACCTTGAAGACCTTTAAAATGAACTCGTGGCACACCATGACTGCCACCAAGTGCACTGAACAAACAGATGATAAAACATACATTAGTAATCCCATCCTTTTATAAACCAAACCACTTGAACAAACAGAAAAATCCATAGAACTCACTTGTAAACTTGCCACTCATACGGTGGCCCATAGTTACATCCTTTGCTGCTTTTATGCTCAAACTTCAAAGCCACCTGCAAAAGCAGACACATCAAAATCACAAACAGACCATACACAATCAAAAGGAAAAGCTAGTAAATTTGAAAACACAAACAACATACCTCCATGGCTCCAGGCCCAAATCTAGCATTAGGAGTGTTCGTACCCATCTTCCGACCAACATAAACTTGTCCAAAACCTCCTTTACCTAGTTTCCTATCTAATTTGTACATGGGAGAACCACCAACTTGAACCTGTCGAACCAAAGGAGAACAGTATTTTAGAATCAAACATGCCACAATTTGAAAGTTTTCTCCTAGTCAAAGACACAACACACAATGCAATAGACAAATAACCCAAAACCCAACAATAAAATTGAAACCTTTTCAGGAACAGGAGGAGCGTTTCCTTCATCATCAGGCACTGGAGCTGCTTGACCACCACCACTATCAAATTCATCCATTTTCTTATATTCTCCCAAAACCCTAATCTCTTCTTCCTCTTTTACTGCAGTATTCACCAAAGGCGTTGTCTTTACTTCTTTCTCACTCTGATTCTTCACCACAACTCTCTTCTGCCGCCTTGGGTTTCTCCTTAAAGCAATCGACTTTTGGTTCGGGTTCTTATTAGCCCGATCTCTGCGTGCGTTACTACGCAGCTCAGGCATCGTACGTTTGGTGGTCGACGACGTCCATGGAACGATCGAAGTTACTGACAAAGAAAGAAGCTTCCAGAACCATGTGATGGATATAACAACAAAATCTTTCTTCTACGAAAAATTGAAAGTGAAGAAGATGAAGAAAGTGATGAATCTGAGAGCTGCAAACGCAAATGGGTAAAGGAGATTTAGGGATTTTTTTTGAGACTTGAGCAAATCAAATCTGAGGACTCTCTGATCTTTTTACCTTCTTTTTTTTTTTCTCTCTTTTTATTTGAGGACTCTTATTTATGTTTTTTTTTTATTTTCTTTAGGCCCTTGAATTCAGGTTTTAATGTTTTATTTGTTCATCTACAATTCTACACAATGGACATGATAAACTTGGATAAATCAAATCTTCAATTCATAAATTTATAATAATTAACCAAATCTGAGTGATTTTTTGGAGTATTAAAACAAGGTTTTATTTGTTGTTGTGTAAATTGAAATGTTTCTATTTCTAAAGGTTATAAGAAAACAACATATTTTGTTTATTTTTTCATTGATCTTGCAAAAAAAAGAAAAAATTTGGATTTTTAACGGTTTCAAAAATTTATGAGTAACGGCAAGAAAGAGATATTGTTTTTTGAGAAATTAGTCTAATATAACCCACTTTTTCTTTTGAATAGCTAGTATAACTTTTTTTTAACTTTTATTGCCTACATAACTTACTTGTTCTCTAACTATTTTCATAATTTCAAAATTATCCTTTTAATTATTTTTTAAAAGAAAATTAGTAAATGAGTTTTTCAAAATTGATAATTGCAAATCAGTTTTATCATAAATATATTTAAAATTTATGTAACTAAATTCTTTTATACTTAAATAATTTTAACATTAGTAAAAGAAAAAAATATAAAAAAAAAATCGAAAACCTACTTTAAAATTATTTTATGTCAATAATATCAAAATTATCCTTTCTAACTAATAAATATTTTTTAAAGAAATTATTAATAAATTATCATTTTAATAAATTATTTTCTTTTAATTCATATTTATAATTAAAACTACAGTTTTCAAGATTTATTTTTACTTAAAATATTTGATGAAGTTAAATAATAAAGTTTTTAAAAAACTTAAAAATCGTCTACCAAATATTAGCAAAGTTTATCAGATGTCTGAAGAGTCTGACATATGTTCGCAGAGTCTGCCAAATGCTTGCAAAGTCTATCAAATGCTCGCACACTCTTTCAAATACTCGCAGACTCTGCCAAATGCTCGCAGACTTTGCCAAATGCTCGCAAACTCTGCCAAATGCTCGCATACTCTACCAAATATCCGCAGAGTCTGCTAATTATTCAGCAGAGTCTGCCAAATATCCGCAGAGTCTGCCAAACTTATGCAGAGTCTGCCAAATATATGCAAACTCTGACAGTTATTCTGCAAAGTCTGGCAGATATCCACAAAGTCTGCCAAATATATGTAAAATCTTACAGTTATTCTGCAAAGTCTGCTAGATATCCGCAAAGTCTGTCTAATTACTCTGCAGAGTCTGTCAGTTACTTCGCAAAGTCTGCCAGTTACTCCGCAGAGTCTGCAAAATGTCTGCAAAGTCTACCAAATATGTGAAAAGTCTGTCAAATATCTGCAGAGTCTGCTAGATGCTCGCAGAGTTTGCTAAATGTTCGCAGGGTCTGCCAAACACTCGTAGTGTCTGCAAATACTAGCAGAGTTTGCCATATGCTCGTAGAGTCTGCCAAATGCTCATAGAGTCTGCCAAATGCTTGCAGAGTCTGCCAAATATGCCATTAAAAGTATTTTTGGAAATTATTGCATTTGAAACTTTAAAAGTTTTGATAAGTTATTTTGGCTATTTCAAAAATCTATACTATTAAAAGGGAAGCACTATTTAAAAGAAACATTAGACTTCTAAAACATTTACATGAAATGCCATTGGAAAAGAAAACAAAACAAAAATTCATTAATGGCAAAAATGTCTTTGTATCTTAACTTATATCCATGTATCCAAACACAATTAATTTTTAAAAAAATATTAATTAATAAATAAAAAATTTCATATAATCAGAAAATCTCTAACAAAATCTTTTATAAAAAGATTTATGTGTAAATTAAAGATTTTGTTAACCTATAATAATAAAAACATTACTCGAACAATGTTCAATAAAAACGGAATAAGAATTTTGGATAACGCTAAGGGATTAAAAAATTTGTGTAAGTAAATTTAATTCTCAAATTATCACTAATTTTGGTAAGAGTTGACTACAAGACGAGTAAAAATCCGCATATACGTGCGGTTTGATATGGGTCAAAAATTCATATAACCCGCTTGATAGGGCTAGCCCTGTTACACCCGCTGCGGAGCGGATGTGGATCAATTTTTTTTTTCAAATCATGGGTCTTGGGTGCGGATCGAAACATTTTTTTGCAGATCGGATGCGGATTATAATATTTTGTAAAGCAGGTTTGCGGATACCCATATTTAAAAAAAAATTAATTACTATTATTTTATACAATTTAGTAGCTAAATTTTAAAAATATAATTAAAAAATAATATATATATATATATATATCCAAAAAATTGGGAATTTATGTTTTTTAATACTAAATTTTATTAATAAATATTAATTTTACTAAAATTAAAAAAATAATTATTATTATTTAAATATTTACGGGTTTCCCGCGGATATCCGCAGATTTAAGCAAAACGGATGCAGATTAATTATTTTTATTTGGTGGGTCGCGAATTGCGGTTTGATGCAGGTCAAAAATTCATATAATCTGCTGTAGAGCGGATCACGGGTTACGGTTTGATCCGCTTGATAGAGCTATGAACAAATAAGGGATAAAACACAACAGAATATGAATTATGTTCATCCGTACTAAAAATAAATCTAAATTCAATTGTAAGTATAAATTATCATAAATATTTTTAAAAAAACACACGAATCCGATTAACTTAATTGTTCTTGGCGATTTTATATCCGTATTGATAGTTCATGAGTTTAGTATAAATATTACCGATCACTAATCCGGTTCACGGTTAATTTCAGTACAACATTCAGATCAGTCCAAGTGTCAAAATACTGATAAAATTATTATTAGTTTTAATATTTATAAACAGGATTAAAAATAAACCGAATACATAATTGGTATGAATTTGGATTATATATGATATATCTAATAGAATATTTATAAACATAACTCCGCACGTACTTGCGGGTCCAAATCTAGTAAAGTAGGTTATTGTGGCAAATTACCCTTGATAGTTTGTATGTACATATATCACTTAATCTTCACAGTTTAACTTAAATTAAATCATAAAGTGTAATTTTAAAAAATTCGAATGTATGGATTATGATTTAGAATGGTCCATTGTTTTGCACATCAAAGTTTCTCCACCAACAAACTCAAAGAGCTTGATATGTTCAATCTGTACCCAAGAAAGAGGAGCTCATTAGTTAAGAAACCAAAACCCAAAAATCATTGGTAAATGGGGGAAAATACGAAGATATATCATGACCTTCCAATCCACTCACGTTGGACACTTCACTATCTGTTTGAGATTCCACTGCAAATTAAAAGTATCAGAAAATAAAATTAACAGCCCTAAAGTCACAGATCTGAGACTTAAGTAAGGGTTCCAAATTTTAGATATAAGATCTGGTACTCACAGAGACTGGAGACATTTATAACTTTCTAGTCGAATGGTTAGAAATCGTGTAGACGTTTTTAATTTTTACTGATTCAACCTACTAACAAAAGAGTTAAGAACATATATTAGGCTTGTAAAGTATGTGAGCAACTGAATATTTTTTATACAGATCAGTCCAAATAGTTGCGATCTATTTTCCCACTGAAAATGGCAAAGAAAGGCGTGAAGGATGTGTGCATATATACAATTACTAACTGGTTTTGTGTTCTACACCACAGTTGCATTGAGAAAAGAAATTTTGTAGAGATTTCTAGTAACTTTAGTGGGTCCGTTATTTGGAAACACCTTAAAGTTCATAATAGTTATCTATTGATTATCTTTAATGAAATCGAAATAACATTTAGCATAGACCATGTCGATGATAGCCTCTACTTTCTCCCCCTATCAACAAAAGGAACAGTAAAATCATACTTCCAATTATTGGTTTGTGTTAGAGTAATGAAATAATAGTAAGCAAACAGTTTGAAAGATAGAAGTAATTAATATTCCCTCTCTTCCTTATTAATCCTATTTTTAGGAAAAAATTTTGTTTCAAAAAGTTACCATTTCTCTATTTTCAATGCATTTTTATCAGCTATTAATGATGAATTGTAGATTTCAAAAAAAATAATAGAATGTTATTGGTTCAAAGTTATAGTAAATTGTTATTCACAAAAAATGATGCAACTTTAATATGTTTTATTAAAATGTGTGAAAATCTTAGAAATATGATCAACAAGGAACAGAGGGAGTATATATATATATATGAGTGTTACATTCTGGTAAAGAAGACGCTAACCCATCCTCATAAGAGAGTCATTAATCGTTCTTATATTTGTTTGATTGATTGGATGACTCCTTACATGAGTGGAACACAAGTATGGTTCCAAAGGTGTGTATGATCATGAATATCTTACCGAGGATAGTGGTTTCGGCGATCATGGAGGTGTCGACATAAGGATCCATGTTAGAAGCTGGCCTTCGATCCTCAAAGTAACATTTACCTTCCTTCTCAGCGTCACGTCCCAATCTTCTCGAAGCTCCACGGTTTGCAACTCCTGATGAGAATGTGTTGATGTCTGTGGGTCCATGCTTTCCAGTGAGACGACACTCATTGCCTTCACCGTGAGCATAAATGTTCTCTCTCTGTTTCACCTTAAGCTTCGCAGTTGCTTTCTTTATCACTTCAATCCTCCATTGTTCCAGTTCCGTTCAAGTCACCCTGAACCCATTATAAAATGTTAAAACAAGACTTAACTTATGGTAATTGAAAATGAAGTGTTAGAGATTAGTAAGAATTACACCAGCGATAGTCTCTTAAAAGAGAAAATCACATTAGCAAATTTGAAGCTTTGTATTGGCAATAGAATACGGTTAAGTAGATTAACTACCTTGAGAAGGTACGGAGCTACCAAGAGTTGATCACCAGAACTAATACCCTTAGCATGACCGACTTAGAACTCCCACTGGCCAGGCATGACTTCTCCATTGACACCAGAGATGCCAATACATGTGTAAATACAGGCCTCGTAGTGTGCATCCACAATGTCACGACCAATGGCTTTGTATGCTTCCACACCACAGTAGTAAGGTCCCTGTTTCAACCAAAAATAAAAATCATATTAGATGATATATCAAAATGAGTTGTGAGAAAATTAGGAACAGATTGTAAATAGATTTACAGGACCAAGGACGATCAGTAAAACTACAAAAATCCAAATGTAATACAAAAGAAGATGAGCGTACCAAGACTCCTCAAAGGAAACTGAAGCATAACATTTGTATTGATCCTAATTCTGGAAACCATCATGTTGACATAAGCTGCAGAAGCTAGCAAGTGAATTTGATTTTATTACAGATGTAAAACTGAAAATAAAAACAAATGAACTACTCGTGTTGAAGAGTCAATAAGAAGATAATGTACCATTCTAAAAGATCTGGTTGCTGTTTAGATGAAATGAATGTTGTGCTGCAGATGAAAAGAGAGAATAACATCAAAATCCCCCAAAACATAACTACTGATGTATCTCCAATAACCGCTCAAGTTGCTCTTCTCTCTAATCCAAAAAAGGAAAATATAATGACTTCAGTAGTCATATTAAAAACATGGAACTAATCATGAAACATAACACAAAACACTGTGTTTATAGGTGCCAATGGTCTGTCCGCCCATGGGCTTCGTCCAGTCCAAACCAATATAGACGGTCCATGGGCACGTCCAAAACAAAAATGGTCTTAATGGACAAAATACCCATTTCGCACGTGGACAAACTGGGCAAGACCACACGGACAATGGACCGCCCAAACAGTTAAAAATTCTAGGGTTTTATACATTTAAGAAAAATTAGATCAGACCCAAAATAAAAAAACTATCAGATGAAGTAAGATGTTTGATATTATCATTTCAATTTATTAATACGAATTTAAATTACAGATTTTTAGTTTTGACAAAACAAATTACGGATTTATCTTTTGGTGAAAAAATACATAATCAAGTTTTGGTGAGAAAATTAAGGATTCTTTTTTGGCAAAAAAATTGCGGATTTCTTATTTTGGTGAAAAAATACATAATCAATTTTTGGCGAAAAAATTACGGATCGATTTTTGGCGGGAAAATACCAAAGCACATCTTGATAGATTCTTTCTTCTCATCCTCTACTTTAGCACCAAAAGATATAGAGGACTTATTCAAATTAATCATCTATCCAGAAGCCTCCGCCTACTCTTCCAAAATTTTATGTAACTCCTTGCATTGGACATATTCAGCTCTACACAGAAAGAGTGAGTCATCTGCAAACAACATGTCATGCACTGCTGGCCCATTAAGAGAAAACTGAATCCCACTACTTCGCTTTTCTCTCTCTTCACAGTGAAGAAGGTGAATCAAACCTTCAGTGCAAAAACAAAAAAAGTGATAATGGATCCCCATGACACAATCCTCTTTCTGATTTTATCATCCAATGGGGTGATGTGGCATGGTTTTATTGGATTTCATCCATTGAATCCATATGATTTTAGTGTCTTTTATTGAGTTTATGACATGCTTTATGTTTTTTTTTTGGCTTTGTTTATAGCTTCACAGGTTTTACAAGGTCATTGGAGCTAAAAGGAACATTTGGAATTACTTTAGACATTTTAAGAATTCAAAGTTCAAAGGAGATGCATCAGAAATCGACCAGGAAAAAAGGAAGGATCGACCATACTAATCAAAGATCGACCAGATTGACATTTAAATGAAGTTATGCTTTTTGAAGCAGGGATCGACTGATCCTAAAGGAGATCGATCGATCCTCAGCACAGATTTTCCCTAATTCCAGCCAACTTAGGAACTGACTTTAGGATTTAGGTTTCTCATATAAATAGTATTGCTCGACCCCAGAGCAGTTACACATTGTCTTTTTACAACTAGTCTTTTATTGCTTTTTGCTTATTGTTTTCATAGCTAAGGGAGAAGAAATCATTACTCTTTTAGAAGTGCTTCTCTGAACCCTCATTGATTATTATTTTGATATTTATACAAACTTTGAATTTGGTTTTAATGTCTGCATCTATGTCTGAGTAATCCACCAGTTGGGTTTAGGGTTTGTTCAAAGGGATTCGATGATCAAATAGGTTTAGGTTTAGATTAGGGATTTATCTTTAGTGTTCTTCATCTTTTTGTTCTAAATGCTTAAGTTAGCTTGATCACCTAGCTTATGATTTGTAAGTTCAATCTAAGCCCCAACACCATTCATTTACCCTTATCCATATAGTTAGTCACCACCACCACAGGAGCCTCAAGATGCAGTAGAGTTTGCTAACTAACTTGGGGCTAAATTGTGTTAAATCGGGTTATGGGTTCGGGTTATATCATTTATCGGCAATCGCTATTTCGTAAACGCGATTTATCTAATTTGATCGCAATTCACATATTGTAGCTTCGTAGGTGGAATTGGGCATAGAGCAAAAGATTGGGGGTAAACATGCTTAATGTTATAGTATGGGGGGAATCATGAGTTTGAGAGTCTGGGTGAATCGATGCAGAAGCAGCATTATAGGTGGGTCTCAGGCAGTTGACCTTTCTAGAATTCATAGTCTCCATAAAAAAAAGTATCTCAGGAAAATATTTTTTATGCATCTCCTTGAGATGTTGAATTGTCAAGTCATGGTGCATGCCCTGACAATTCTAACTCATTAGACTCATTTAACCAATCAATGGTTCCTCAATCAGAACCACCAATTTACGCCTAGCGAGTTTTGATGGAGCTTCAGCTTCATCTGCAGCTCTTTTTTTCGACCCCATAACATCTGATTAAGCCCCCACAGCACAATCCTTACAAGACCCTGCATTTACACCACCTTTCTCGACTTTCATCATCTTATTCTTTGGCACTACTCTTGGAATCACAGCTTTCCTTCTCCCCTTTACTGGCATCTTACCAAAACTACTACCTTTAAGCATCCCACCTGATATGCTATCTTCACTTTTTCTAGACTTAAAAGTAAAGGTGTCAGTTTCAAAAGGAACCAAAGCCAATGAATTTTCTTCAACCTGTTTCAAACCATGACCAATGTGATTAGTTTTTGAAGACAATGTTGCCTTAGATCGAGTCAGCGCATAGCCAGAACTAATGACCGATGCCATCATCTTGTTACCTATTTTCTCCTCATTCTGTTTTTGATATTCATAACCCAACACCAGCCATTTACCCTTATCCGTATTGTTAGTCACCACCACCACAGGAGCCTCGAGATGCAGTAGAGTTTGCTAACTAACTGGATCTCTAGCAAGGTCCTTTAACTGATGTTGAATTCTCAATCCCCTTGTTTTCCTCTCAGCCATATCTTGCATCATTAAATATTATCTCATTTCATGCAGCACCTCTACTGAAATTTGAGGCCTACCAGATAATGGAAGAATCCCAGAATGCTCCTCAGTAACAACCCCAAACAGTGGGTCCAATGCAGCTATAACAGGTTTGCTCTAAACTTCCTTACCAACGTTTTTCTCACTCCCCTCTGCATCATTCTTCTTTGATTGAAGAAACAACGGAACACATTCAAAGTAAAATCGAACTGAAACAGATTCCCCCCGAGGAAATTGAACAGCTCTTGCCCTTCGAACCAGCTTTGAACCTTAACTCAAAAGAAATCTCTATTCCTCGCCTCACCATGATTGAAGACTACCTCCTTAACATGTCCAATTAACTCTCCCATCATTCTTCGCACACAAATTTTTTAGACTTTATTAATATATTAATCTATTTCTAATTTTAGTACTATTACCCCGTGCCCCATATAAACTCATTTAATTGCTATCTATATTTAAAAAAAAAACTATTATGAAAAATAGCTCAAATGAGATGCCTTCATTTGGTTGCAAGTAGTCAAATACTATTATGGAAGCTTTTTTGTATCTCAGAAATCTAGGATCGAAGCATGTACGTCTATTGTGATGGAATCTTGATTTTCAAAAATTTAACTTATTAGTTTTGGATTTAAATAATCAAACAATTCTTTGATTTTATTTGGGATGAGCACTTAGAAAGCACCAAAAACAGAATAAGAGACAAAAGACAAGATTGAAGAAAGAAATCGAAGAAAAGAGGGTAAATAAACTGATACAAGAACTTACTGTGCAAGAACAAAGTCGAGATCAATGGCAGAAACGAAGGTAAAATAGAAACTGAACATGAATTTACTCTCTTGAGCCAACTTTTGGTTAACTTAAGATGTTCTTACTATGACTATTTGTATATATGTGTATATGTGTAAATATATATACAAACATAATAAAAATTAAAGTTGAAAGAAATAGAGAAGAAAAAAAAAGACGTGGATGCATACGTATCATCCATGTCATCAGAAGTTAATAGGTTTTTTTTATCATGGTTAATGTTTAATTTCGCATAATTTTAAAAGTTAAAATAGTAAATTCAACTGTTTGAGTGGTTGAGGTATGTTTTTGCAAAATAGTATAGTTCATGTATGAATCAAACATATCAACATTCTTGAGGTCCAAAAAAAAACCGGTTTCCCCGCTCAAACTTTAAACCTATAAATACTAACCAAGATCCTAACCTAGAATTTTTGATGCAATCTTCAACAATAAAATACACCTATTGCACTTGGTTATCCTTTCTAAACCAGTTGCAATAAATATTTTGTGTCATAAACTTCTTCCACATCAATAGATCTTTGTGGCATGTTAGCTTCCCGGGTTCATACGTGTCGTCCTCTAATGCAGCGAAAAGTTCCAGCTCACAGAATTTGCATCCTCAGTTCTTGCAATGTCTTTTGGTGAATCTTATTTTGATATTTTTATTATACCTGACTTTATTTATACTCGATAATTGGAATTTAATAATTAGGATTGCAAGAGATACATCTTAAAGTACAAAAAACAGGATTTATGAGATCAAATAACACATTAACGATTAACATATATATATATATATATAGGGTTTTGTGACGTGCAAAGCAAAGATTCAAACATTTAACTTAAGAATGGTTGGTCATCGACAGCGAGTGGGACATGTGTGTTGATTTTAAGAGAATAAAAAGATGATTTTAGAGAATAAGAAGTGTAAAGATGATCTTAGAGAATGAGAGAAGAGATTTTTTTTTATTTGTTTTGTTGTATCAAAATGGTTAGATTACAAGGTATATTTATAGAAGATATGAGAGGTTGTTGAGCTTCCATTGTTGACAATCAAACTCCCATTGTTGACAAATCACAAGTTTCTTTTGTTGACAAATTGAAGGTTTGGTGAAAGTGGATTTGGTGAAGGTTTGGTGAAGAGGTTTGGTGAAGGTGTGAACATTCTTGATTATTTTCAACACTCCCCCTCAAGATTGGCTGGTGGAGATCTTTTAAGCCGATCTTGCAATGTATATATTCACATACACTTGATGTGGTTGCCTTGGTAAATACATCAGCTACTTGATCCTCACTCTTGATAAACATAGGACTGATAATTCCATCTTGAATTTTTTTTCGGACAAAATGGCAATCTATCTCGATGTGCTTAGTCCTCTCATGGAACACCGGATTGGATGATATGTGTATTGCAGCTTGATTATCACAATCTAGACTCATTTGCTCAGATCCGAGTATTCCAAGATCTCATAGAAATGCCTTCACCCATATTAATTATTTAGTAACCTCCTTTATGGCTCTATATTCTGCTTCAGTACTAGATAAGGATACAACCTTTTGTTTCTTACTCCTCCAAGTGACAAGATTTCCTCCCACGAATGTACAAAAACCAGTTGTAAATTTTCTATCTGCCTTATCTCCAGCCCAATCCGCATCACATTACCCTTGAATACTTGTGTTTCCATTGTCTTTCATTCATATACCCTTTACGGGATTATTCTTCAAATATCTTAGCAACCTTTCAACCATGTTCCAATGATGTGTAGTTAGCTTCTGCATATGTTGGCTCACACGGTTTACCGCAAAACATATGTCCGGTCTTGTGATGGTGAGGTAGATAAGCTTTCCGACCATCCTTTGATATTTCTTAATATCATCTAAAGGCTGCCCCTCACCATAGTCTTGGTATCCTTCTTCTAACGGTGTTTTAGCTGGCTTGGATCCCAACTTGCCCGTTTCTTTTAAGAGATCAAGCACATATTTCCGTTGACATATGAACATTCCATCTTCAAATCTTGTCATCTCAATCCCCAAAAAATATTTGAGCTCTCCCAAGTCTTTTATATCAAAAACGGCTTTAAGAGTCTCCTTGGTTTGATTTATCCCACCTTTGTCACTTCTTGTGATGATTATGTCATCCACATATATCAGTACCACTACAATTCCTTCCCCACTTTGTTTTGTAAATAAGGTGTGATCGGTTTCAGACCTTATAAAACTCTCCTCCAAAACACAAGAGCTTAATCTTTGGTACCAAGCCCTTGGAGACTGTTTAAGACCATAGATTGCTTTCCTCAATCTGCAAACCTTATTTGTCTTCTCATGATAACCTTGGGGTGGACTCATGTAAACTTCCTCTTCTAAGTCTCCTTGTAAGAAGGCATTCTTAACATCCATTTGCCATAATTCCCACTTCAGATTAACGGCAATGGAGATCAGAATCCTTACTGAGTGGAGCTTTGCAACTGGAGCAAATGTCTCGATGTAATCTTCCCCATAGACTTGGGTATACCCTTTTGCCACCAGCCTTGCCTTGTATCTTTCTATTTCTCCACTACTTGTGTACTTGATAGTGTATACCCATCTACACCCAACTGGTTTCTTTCATTTTGGTAATTCTGTCAAGTACCAAGTATGATTTGACTCCATAGAATGCATCTCTTCTTCCATGGCTTTGACCCATACCTCACTCTCACACGCTTTTTCATATGAGCTAGGAATGTTTTCCTCACTGATTTTGCCAAGAAAAACTTGATGTTTCATAGGCAAAGTTGCCAAAGAGCAAAAATGCTCAATGAGATATGTAATAGTTCTTGCTTGAGTTTTATCTTCCTCTTGTGATAAAAGAGTGTTGTCGTCAATAGGAACGAGATCTGAGCTCGCCATACGCTCAGGACACTCCTTTATCACACAAGAAAGACCACTCATACTAGAACTAGCAGACTCTTCTTGAAGCATGGCAGAATTGTTATAATATTTACGGTTAGGAATCCTCTCCCGTGTACTTCGTCTTAGAGGTGGTCTTGGCTCTCGCTCCATCTCTTCAATATCATCCTTTTCTTTACTAGGGCCAAACTCTGTTTCTTCACTTGGATCACCATCCGGACCTTCATCATTTTCATGATTTGAAATGCTTATGATTGGAACATTCTCATCATGTACTTGATCACTTGTCATTGGATCATCAAAAAATGGAATCCGCTTAATAGGTAAGAAGGTTATTTCCTCAAGATTATCCCGGTCTTTAGTTCCATAGAATCTCTCACTTTCACTGAATTTTACTTCCCTAGACACGTAGACTCTTCGTGTCTCCGAGTTGTACACCTTGTACCCTTTTTGTGTAGGTGAGTATCCAATAAATACATACTTTACACTTTGAGGCTTGAGCTTGTTCCTTTGCCCCTCCGGTAAAAACATAAAACACTTGCATCCAAAAGTTTTAAGATGGTTCAAACTTGGCTTCTTTTTGTATAATACCTCAAATGGAAACTTGTTGCTTAAGTTCTTGGTTGGAAGACGGTTTATCAGGTAGTTTGAAGTCATCACGGCATCACCCCAATGGAATTTTGGCACTCCCTTGGCAATCATAATAGTTCTTGCTACTTCCATTAAATGCCTATTTTTCCTTTCGGCCACCCTGTTTTGTTGAGGAGTATATGCGCATGATGTTTGATGAATAATGCCAAATTTGTTGAGCAGTGTCTTGAACTGGGTACTCAGATACTCGCCTCCATTATCACTTCTTAAAACTTTGATTGATGTTTTAAATTGAGTGGTGACATAGTTGAGGAAGTTGGTGAATGCTTCATAAACTTAGTATTTGGTGTGTAAGAGAGTCACCCACGTGTATCTTGACTTGTCATTGATGAATAAGACAAAATACTTATATTGATCACGAGAATTACATGGGGTGGTCCATACGTCCGAGTGTACAATACCAAAAATTTCATCACAGATTGTCGATGAAATCGGAAAAGCTTGTCTATAATACTTTCCTAGTACATACGCTTCACACACTACTTCCTTTTGAACGAGGTTAGGTAAGACACTCTTGAGAATGACTGAACTCGGGTGTCCAAGTCTTTCGTGCCATAATGGACTGTCTCCAATCTCCTCATTATTAAAAACATCTGCAAGTACTTTCATTCTAAGAGCCTTCGAATCCTCTTGTTTATTAGCATCTAAAAGATAAACATCATCTTCCACCTTCCCTTTCCCAAACACATTGTTGGTTTTAAGATCCTGAAACTTAACAAAATTAACTCCAAATACTGCAACACATTCCAAATTCTGAGTAGTTTTATGAACGGATAGGAGATTAGACGAGAAACTAGGCATATACAAGGCTTTAGTTTCTTTCTTAAAAATTTCTAATTCTCGTATTCCTTCAATTGGGACTGATTTACCATTCGCTACTGTGACATTTCCATAATAAGGTTCAATATTTTTTAACATATCCTGATCCTTAATCATGTGATGGGATGCACCCGAATCTACAATGATTTTATTTTGTTTTCCAATGCCTCTAGAGGTTAGAAAACTCTTACCAGACTCGGTAAGCTTAACTAGACTCTTGATGAGAGCCTCAAACTCTGATCTTTTGACGGTGTCTTCTTGCACATGAGCTACACCCGCAAAAGTTTTGCTTCTTTGACCATTTTCCTTTAGCATTTTTGGTCTCAAATGGGGATGAAGAGTCCAACACCTTTCCTTGGTATGCCCCTTCATTTTGCAATGTTCACACTCGAACATTTTCTTTTCACCAAATGGTGAATTCTTCTTCACAAAGTGAGCAGCCTCACTTGGTGAGCGGAACAAGCCTAGACCCTTCCTCCCTTTGTATCAAACCACATACTTCCGCAAGACTTGGTAGTTTATCAAATCTAAGTATGTGTTTGATTAAATCCTTGAATGACTCATTGAGTGTCAAGAGGAGTCCAAAGACTTGATCTTGATCACGCCTCTCACTCAACTCCTTGGGGTCAACGGTTTGTGGCCTAAGAATATCCAACTTGGCCCACAAGCTTCTATACTCCCCAAACAAATCCTTGAATGACCTCTCCTCTTGTTGAAGCTCATTCAATGCCCTCTTCACCTCGAATATTCTTGAGATATTTGAGATGTTTCCATATACTCCAATGAGTATATCCCAAAGTTCCTTGGCGGTGTCTGCATAGGAGTATGCCGCCAAGATGGAAGGAAGGTTCGAGTGAGCCTTGAAGGAGAGCAAGAACATATTGATCTTCTTGTTCTTTCTTAGCCTCCTCTTTTTCATTACCCACTTTATCTCCAACCTCTATTTTAGGCTCAACATAACCCCAAAGCCCTCGGCTTCTATGCACGGTTTTTGTAGTTATGTGTATTACAACTTGATTATTACAATATAGGCTCATTTGCTCAGATCCAAGTATTCCAAGATCTCCTAGAAATGCCTTCACCCATATTAATTCTTTAGTAACCTCCTTCATGGCACTATATTCTGCTTCAGCACTGGATAAAGATACAACCTTTTGTTTCTTACTCCTCCAAGTGACAAGATTTCCTCTCACGAATGTACAAAAACCAGTTGTAGATTTTCTATCCACCTTATCTCCAGCCCAATCCGCATCACAATACTCTTGAATACTTGTGTTTCCATTGTCTTTCATCCATATACCCTTTCTGGGATTATTCTTCAAAAATCTTAGCAACCTTTCAACCATGTTCCAGTGATGTGTAGTTGGCTTCTGCATATATTGGCTCACACGGTTTACCGCAAAACATATGTCCGGTCTTGTGATGGTGAGGTAGATAAGCTTGCCGACCATCCTTTGATATTTCTTAATATCATCTAAAGGCTGCCCCTCACCATAATTTTGGTATTCTTCTTCTAACGGTGTTTTAGCTGGTTTGGATCCCAACTTGCCCGTTTTTTTTAAGAGATCAAGCACATATTTCCGTTGACAGATTAACAGAAAGTTGATTTTAAGAGAATAAAAAGATGATTTTAGAGAATAAGAAGTGTAAAGATGATCTTAGAGAATGAGAGAAGAGATTTTTTTTATTTGTTTGTTGTATCAAAATGGTTAGATTACAAGGTATATTTATAGAAGATATGAGAGGTTGTTGAGCTTCCATTGTTGACAATCAAACTCCCATTGTTGACAAATCACAAGTTTCTTTTGTTGACAAATTGAAGGTTTGGTGAAAGTGGATTTGGTGAAGATGTTTGGTGAAGGTTTGGTGAAGAGGTTTGGTGAAAGTGTGAACATTCTTGATTATTTTCAACACTCCCCCTTAAGATTGGCTGGTGGAGATCTTTTAAGCCGATCTTGCAATGTATATATTCACATACACTTGATGTGGTTGCCTTGGTAAATACATCAGCTACATGATCCTCACTCTTGATAAACATAGGACTGATAATTCCATCTTGAATTTTTTTCGGACAAAATGGCATTCTATAGATGATGCCTTTTTTGATATATCAAACCAAGGAGATTCTCAAAGTCGTTTTTGATATAAAGAACTTGCGAGAGCTCAAATATTTTTTGGGGATTGAGATGACAAGATTTGAAGATGAAATGTTCATTTGTCAATGGAAATATGTGCTTGATCTCTTAAAAGAAACGGGCAAGTTGGGATCCAAGCCAGCTAAAACACCGTTAGAAGAAGGATACCAAGACTATGGTAAGGGGCAACCTTTAGATGATATTAAGAAATATCAAAGGATGGTCGGCAAGCTTATCTACTTCACCATCACAAGACCGGACATATGTTTTGCGGTAAACCGTGTGAGCCAACATATGTAGAAGCCAACTACACATCATTGGAACATGGTTGAATGGTTGCTAAGATATTTGAAGAATAATGCCGGAAAGGGTATATGGATGAAAGACAATGGAAACACAAGTATTCAAGGGTATTGTGATGCGGATTTGGCTGGAGATAAGGCGGATAGAAAATCTACAACTGGTTTTTATACATTCGTGGGAGGAAATCTTGTCACTTGGAGGAGTAAGAAACAAAAGGTTGTATCCTTATCCAGTACTGAAGCAGAATATAGAGCCATGAAGGAGGTTACTAAAGAATTAATATGGGTGAAGGCATTTCTAGGAGATCTTGGAATACTTGGATCTGAGCAAATGAGTCTATATTGTGATAATCAAGCTGCAATACACATAGCATCCAATCCGGTGTTCCATGAGAGGACTAAGCACATCGAGATAGATTGCCATTTTGTCCAAAACAAATTCAAGATGGAATTATCAGTCCTATGTTTATCAAGAGTGCGGATCAAGTAGCTTATGTATTTACCAAGGCAACCACATCAAGTGTATGTGAATATATACATGGCAAGATCGGCTTAAAAGATCTCCACCAGCCAATCTTGAGGGGGAGTGTTGAAAATAATCAAGAATGTTCACATCTTCACCAAACCTCTTCACCAAACTTTCACCAAACATCTTCACCAAATCCACTTTCACCAAACCTTCAATTTGTCAACAAAAGAAACTTGTGATTTGTCAACAATGGGAGTTTGATTGTCAACAATGGAAGCTCAACAACCTCTCATATCTTCTATAAATATACCTTGTAATCTAACCATTTTGATACAACAAACAAATAAAAAACAATCTCTTCTCTCATTCTCTAAGATCATCTTTACACTTCTTATTCTCTAAAATCATCTTTTTATTCGCTTAAAATCAACATGGTATCAGAGCATTAAGGTCCTTTAAACCTCTAATCTCTCTTATACTTTTATTTTGTTTTCATAATCTTTTTTGATACATCTTACTAGTCCTTCTCACTCTAAGACTTTTGTCCTTGAAATCATTAATTTTGAGTTGTGAAAAAGGCTAGAATCGTGTATCCTTGCTGAGAAATGGAGACAAACAAGTAAGTTACTCTTCCGGTTACTCTCAAGGGGAATAACTATCTCCTTTGGGCAAAAACTACAAAAATAACTATCTCCATTTCTCAGCAAAGATACACGATTCTAGCCTTTTTCATAACTCAAAATTAATGATTTCAAGGACAAAGTCTTAGAGTGAGAAGGACTAGTAAGATGTATCAAAGAAGATTATGAAAACAAAATAAAAGTATAAGAGAGATTAGAGGTTTAAAGGACCTTAATGCTCTGATACCATGTTGATTTTAAGAGAATAAAAAGATGATTTTAGAGAATAAGAAGTGTAAAGATGATCTTAGAGAATGAGAGAAGAGATTGTTTTTTATTTGTTTGTTGTATCAAAATGGTTAGATTACAAGGTATATTTATAGAAGATATGAGAGGTTGTTGAGCTTCCATTGTTGACAATCAAACTCCCATTGTTGACAAATCACAAGTTTCTTTTGTTGACAAATTGAAAGTTTGGTGAAAGTGGATTTGGTGAAGATGTTTGGTGAAGGTTTGGTGAAGGTGTGAACATTCTTGATTATTTTCAACAATGTGAACGGTCAATGAGGATGTTCTCGTAGATGAAGCCGGCGATTCCACCTCCAATCAACGGTCCAACTCAATATACCCAATGGTCAGTCCAGTTTCCGGAGACCAAAGCAGGACCAAAGGACCGGGCCGGGTTCATCGAGGCTTCGGAGAAGGCACCGCCAGCAAGGATGTTGGCTCCGACGACAAATCCGGTTAGAAGTGGGCCCAGCCCATCAAGGGAACCTTTCTTGGGATCCACAATAGTTGCATAGACAGTGAAGAGAAGTGAAAATGTTAAGATGATCTCCCATATGATTCCTTGAGTGTAACTCACTCCACTAGCCAATGTGTGAACCGGAGTTCCCTAAGCACAAAGCGTAATTATATAATGTCAAACTATGTGATATATTAATCAAAGATGCCTAAAATAAATAAATTTTGAACTGTACAAATATATAATTGCAAGTTTTAACAGACAGAGAAATTGAAAATTTATTGCATATTAATCAAAAAGTTTAAAATATGTACTCCATTAAACTTGTGTACTGATTTTAATTTTGAACTTTTTTGGTTTCTAGTTAACTTAATCACGGAAAGTCGGAAATAATAGAATCTTGTAAAATATATACTTATGGTTGGTAGATTCTAAATGATTTTTAGGTTTTAGTTTTTTATTTTTGGTGTAGATTTGAAAGAAAAAACAATATTATTGTGGTTTTTGGTTTTTCTTTGAAAATTAGAAAAACCATCCGAAAACTAGTTTCTCTAACTTTTAGGAAAATCTAATTTTGTAAAATCTTGAATGGGTGAAAATTAGATTTTCAAAAATCTAAAACCAAAAACTGTTTTAAAAATTACAAACAATCAAGGCTTTAAATATCATTTTCTGTCATAATATTTCTTTTAGTAGCGTTCAAAGATCTTAATACCAATAATATAATTTTGGTGAATTAAATTAGATTCTGTACCATTCCTCCGGTGAGGCAACTGAGAAGGAAGCAGGCTGCAGAGGAGGCTAATAACTGATCAATCCAATAGAGGAATGCGCGGAACACGCTGATGTGGCCACCCATAAGTAGCCGAGGGTGACGGCAGGGTTGAGGTGGCCACCGGAGATATGGCCCGCAGATATCATTACCGCCACCACAAATGCATGAGCCACAGCCACCACGAAAAGTCCCACCAATGCGTTTCCTATTAAACTGTCTATATCATCAATAAAATAAAAACTTTACACTGAAATGCATCATGTTTTCAAGTACAAATTGACTTGGTTTGCGACAAGTGGAAGCCAATATTTCTAACAAAGAACATGAATGTGATATAAATAAAAGGAATATAATTTTTACCCGAGGCCATGGCGGATCCGACGCCGGCGAAGACAAAGAGAAAGGTGGTGATGAATTCGACAATGAGGGCTTTGATGCAGTCCGGCTTAGCCACCTCGCTATGGTTCCCTAAGTCAATCTTCTTCATGGCTATAGAATTGATTTAGAATTTTAAACCAAAGAAATGATGTTTGATGGTTTTAGTTGATGTTGAGCTTATTACATCAGAGCTACTTATAATGAGTTCTTTTTGGTCAATAAAAACAAAAAAGAAAGAAAGTGAACAGAAAATGGTAGGGATCACATGGAATAAAATTATTGTATGATAATGATTGAATGAGTTTCGAGAGTTGACTTGTATAATGTTCTCTAGTAAGATGTGAGATGCATTGCTTTCTTTAACATATCTTTGGAAATTAGGTAATAATTTGACATATGCTTACTGGTTACACACTATATCGAGCTTTGATTGGTTCCTTAAAGAAGGGTCGTAAGGATTGTACAGTTTATGGAGGTGGTACAAATGTTTCTTCATTAAAAATAGCTACAAAATTTTTTTATTTTAGTAGAACAAGTTTTTGTATTCTCTCTCTTTCGCTGCTCTCACACGCAAAAAATGGCTCACCTCTTCAGAGAGCTGTCTCTGGGTCAGTCTAAGAGAGAGACTACGCAGCCGCCGTCACAATCGGCGACTTCGCGGTCCTTTTCAATGTCCTCCGTTAAACCCTCCGATCTGCTTCAATCTCCACTAGGACAACTCGCTGTTCAACTTTCCGATTCCGATCTCCGTTTCACTGCTTACGAGATCTTCGTCGCTTCATGCCGTAGCGCCACCGGAAAACCTCTTTCATCGGCTGTCTCAGTCGCTGTTTCTAATCCTGATTCTCCTAATGGCTCACCTGCTACTCCGGCAATTCAGCGTTCCTTGACCTCAACCGCCGCTAGTAAGATGAAGAAAGCCTTGGGGATGAGGTCGTCTTCTTCGCTTTCACCTGGATCTAATAAGAGTCCTGGCTCTGGTTCTGGTTGTGCTTCGGGTTCGAATGGTAAGTCTAAGCGTCCTACTACTGTCGGTGAGCTCATGCGGATCCAAATGAAAGTATCGGAGGCTGTTGATTCGCGTGTTCGTAGAGCTTTTCTTAGAATCGCTGCTAGTCAGGTTAGCTTAATTTTACAGTTGCATTATCTTTCTTGCTGGATCTCTGTGATTCAATTGAGCTCAATTTTGGTCAAATTCTTACTATACGCTATGGAGGATCTACTGATTAGATGTATTTAGAATAAATTTCGAGCTTGATGTTAGTTCAATACGAGTTCAATTTCATGATCTTGTGATATAGTAGATGCTAATGCCATTGACTTATAGATCTTGAATTGCTTAAATTGTGTATAGGAATGTGTGTTTGTGACGTTTGCGTCTTAGTTATAACTACTAGAGGTTTAATTTCTGTGGAAGTTCTCGGCTTAGTGGGTTTTAAAAAAAATTCAGGTTGGAAGGAAGATTGAGTCAGTGGTTCTTCCATTAGAATTATTACAGCAGTTAAAGTCTTCTGATTTTACGGATCAGCAAGAGTATGATGCTTGGTTGAAGAGATCACTGAAGGTTCTTGAAGCAGGTCTTTTGTTGCATCCTCGTGTACCGCTCGATAAGACCAATAGTTCTCAACGATTGCGACAGATAATTCATGGAGCTTTAGACCGGCCTTTGGAGACTGGAAGGAACAATGAGCAAATGCAAAGTCTTCGATCAGCGGTCATGTCTCTTGCCACTAGATCTGATGGGTCTTTCTCTGACTCTTGTCACTGGGCTGATGGATCTCCGTTTAATCTCAGGCTCTATGAACTTCTTTTAGAAGCGTGTTTTGAGTCTAATAATGAGACATCTATGGTTGAGGATGTTGATGAACTTATGGAACATATAAAGAAGACGTGGGTTATTCTTGGAATCAACCAAATGCTTCATAACCTCTGTATTGCGTGGCTGTTGTTTAGTCGTTATGTTGTAACTGGACAAATTGAGATGGATCTGCTTTATGCTTGTGATTCTCAGCTGGCAGAAGTTGCTAAAGATGCAAAGACAACAAAGGATCCTGAATACTCCCAAGTTTTAAGTGCTACACTGAGTGCTATATTAGGTTGGGCAGAGAAAAGGCTCCTTGCATATCATGACACTTTTGACCGAGGTAATGTTAATACCATGGAAGGAATTGTTTCTTTGGGTGTATCAGCTGCAAGGATATTAGTTGAAGATATATCTAACGAGTATCGTAGAAGAAGGAAAGGAGAAGTTGATGTAGCTCGTACCAGGATTGAGACATACATCAGGTCATCACTACGAACTGCTTTTGCTCAGGCAAGTATCTGCATCATCTTGGTTTTATTTTTGTTTACTTACCACTGCTTCAGCAACTATATGAAGTCATTTCTGTACGTTGTCTCTTTCTGTAGAGAATGGAGAAAGCAGATTCTAGCCGGAGAGCATCTAGGAACCAGAAAAATCCTCTACCTGTTCTCGCCATCCTTGCTAAGGACATTGGTGAGCTAGCGGTTCAGGAAAAGCGGATGTTTAGTCCAATATGGAAGAGATGGCATCCATTTGCTGCAGGGGTTGCTGTGGCTACCCTTCATGTTTGTTATGGAAATGAGATTAAACAGTTTATTTCGGGAATATCTGAATTGACACCTGATGCTGTCCAGATATTGAGAGCTGCCGATAAGCTAGAGAAGGATCTGGTGCAAATCGCAGTAGAGGATTCTGTTGACAGTGATGACGGTGGCAAAGCTATTATCCGTGAAATGCCTCCCTTCGAGGCTGAGACCGTTATTGCTAATTTGGTCAAAGACTGGATCAAGGCAAGAATTGACAGACTTAAGGAATGGGTTGATAGGAATTTGCAGCAAGAGGTTTGTAACTCTATCTAAATATTGGTCTTAGAATTTTTTATCTGCAATTTCTTCCATGTTTGGAAAACATAATCATTAGAATTTTCCAAAGTTTTAACCGAGTTAATGGAATTTTTATTTTCAGGTTTGGAAACCAGTTGAGAACCAGGAAGGAGGATATGCACTATCTGCTGCCGAAGTTTTGCGGATTTCTGATGAAACATTGGATGCGTTTTTTCAGCTTCCCATACCCATGCATCCTGCGGTTTTACCTGATTTAATCATTGGTTTAGACAAATATCTTCAGTATTATGTCTCAAAGGCGAAATCTGGTTGCGGTAAGTCTATATGATCCAGGATATATTTTTCTCTCTGATTGAACACAAAGAAGTCTTAATTTCTCATATTTTACATATTATCTTATGATGTTCTCAGGCTCTCGGACAACATACATGCCAACAATGCCTGCACTCACCCGATGTACAACGGGATCAAAATTCCAAGGTGTCTGGAAGAAGAAAGAAAAGACAGCTACCTCTCAGAAGAAAGACTCTCATGTTTCAGTATTGAACGGAGATAATTCCTTTGGGGTTACGCAGCTATGTGTCAGAATAAACAGCTTGCACAAAATTCGCAGTGAGCTCGATGTCGTGGAAAAGAGAGTGATCACACATTTGAGGAACTGTGAGTCGGCTCACACCGATGACTTTTCCAACGGCTTAGGAAAAAAGTTTGAGCTCACACCAGCGTCTTGCATTGAAGGCGTTCAACAGCTTTCTGAGTCTCTGGCTTACAAAGTCGTCTTCCATGACCTAAGCCACACATTATGGGACGGATTATACATTGGTGACCTCTCATCCTCTAGAATCGATCCTTTCCTCAAGGAGCTCGAACAGAATTTGACAGTCATAGCAGAGACAGTACATGAAAGAGTCCGTACACGCATCATCACCGATATTATGAGAGCCTCTTTTGATGGCTTTTTGCTTGTCCTACTCGCTGGAGGACCATCTAGGTCTTTTACAAAACAAGACTCTCAGATAATGGAAGAAGATTTCAAATCTATGAAAGATATGTTCTGGGCGAACGGAGATGGTCTAGCTATGGACCTGATCGATAAATTCTCAACCACAGTCAGAGGCGTGCTTCCTCTGTTCAGTACAGATACAGATAGTTTAATAGAGAGGTTCAAAGGAACTACACTCGAAGCTTACGGTTCTTCAGCTAAATCGAGGCTTCCGTTGCCTCCAACTTCAGGCCAATGGAATGGCATGGAGCCAAACACGCTTTTACGCGTTTTGTGTTATCGTAATGATGAATCTGCCACGAGGTTTCTCAAGAAGACATATAATCTGCCTAAGAAGCTCTAGTGTGGACTTTACACTACTGCAACGTTTAATAACCTCACAAGATGAAGAGTGTTGTTCCAGTTGCAGGGAGGGAGCATCCGAGATTTGTATAGTGAGTTTCATTTTTCTGTTTTATGGTTTTTTATACATTTCCTACACGTATTTATTATATTCATTTATATCGTTTGTCATTATTGTTTTTGAAGATTATACGAATAACTTATTCGTTGTAGCTACCATTTGTCTATTTCTTCACATGTGTTAGTTTTCTGCTGAATTATTGTTTGTTCTCTTGTCATTTTCTTGGTTATGCCAATAACATTTACTTTTATTTTTCTGTCTTTGTTTTGGCGGTATTTGGGGGAAGGGTTGCAAGTCCATAAAGGAAAATTCTATAAAAATACATAACTATTTATCGATTTCTAATAAAATACATAAATTTTTTAAATATTCAAAAAATGTATGAATTATTTTTTTTTGTTCCTTTATAATATACAAATTTTAAGATTGTATCCATTTAAAATAGAGAATATAAGGCTTGATAGAAAGTAAAATCTATTTACTTTTAATTAAAATAAAAAATATGCTGATAAAAATATATTTTATAAAATCCGAAAAAATCCAATAAAATTCTAAGAAATTGTAAAGAACCTAAAATAAGTCTTAAAATAAAAATTAAACTAGTAAAATTTTGAATTCATAAATAAAATCTGAGAATATTCTAAATAATTTTGTATCCACAAATGTTGGATCAAGCGCTTGAGGCAGCAGCTGGGAGCTCAGTCACAATTCCAACAGCAATTGTTTTGCCTCCAGTTCGTAGAGCGAACCTTCCAAGTTGTGGAAAATCCGAAAATCTTTCAATACAAATTGGGTTCCCAATCTGAATGCGGCACACCAGAGCCTCACCATTCTTCACCAACAAAACTTTCTTTCTCATGACTTGCCTTGTTTTGACATCAATTCCATAATCTCACAGTCCTCAACAGCTGCATGGATGTGGAGACGAACATCTCTATAACCAGCAACTAAAATAGGATGACCATGCAGTTCAAGGATTTGTGGTTGGACAACAAACTCAGTGACAACAGGGACAGGCTTCACGGTGTTGGATGATAAAACAGAACCGGAAAAAATGTCCTTATCTTCTATGCCAGTAATACCAACGGTCACGTTCTCACCCGGTCTAGCACGCTGAACCCTAACCTCATTGCAATATATATCAACAACTTTCACATGTTTCTTGTTCGGCATAACAACCAAAGAATCACCTTCATGAATGCTGCCATTTTCTACTTTTCCCATAATCATGTCTTTGAACTTATTAAGAATAGGCATCCTAAATGGACCATTAGGATCATTTGGTGTAATTTTAATAGAATCAAGAACTTCAAAAAAGCTAGGACCACTCCACTAAGGACAAACGTTTTGACCCATTCTCTTGTCCATATTTACTCTTTTTAGACCAGATATAGCTAGGCAAGAAGATAATATCTTTCTTTGTGTTGTAGCCTGATGATTTTCGAAACGGTGTCAATTTTTTTTTCTATTTCCTTGTACCTATCTTTAGACCAGTTCACAGTTGGATCATCCATCTTGTTCACAACAACAATCAGCTTCGACACACCTAATCTTTTGGCAAGTTGAACATGTTCACGTGTTTGTGTCCACCCTTGTCATATCCCGTTTCAAATTCGCCTTTCCGAGCTGAAATCACTAGAACCCTAATGTCTGCTTGAGATGCTCCACTAATGATTTTTGATACGTAATTCTTGTGCCCCAGAGCATTCAATCTAGTGCTCTGAGTTTCAAAGTTAGTTCTTCCAACATCAATTGTTACACCCTTTAGCCTCTCTTCTTCATCGGTATCCATTATACAGGCCCGGCCCAGAGCCCAGACAGCTGAAGCAATGGCTTAGGGCATCAAAACTTTTGGGGCATCTTTTAAGCAAACATTTTTAAGGTCTATAAGTTTTTTTGTAAAGTTAATTTTGTTGGACTCTTAATTATAAATTATAATAAAAAAAATTTAATTTAAATGAAAATAGGAGAATAATTTTTTTTGAACACATGTCAAGATTTAATCGACCAATTAGTATAAGTTACAATTTTGTTATTAACAATATTAACTTGTGTTCATTCTTACGAGTGAGATCAAGTTTTATATAATAAAATATACTTGTAAAAATTTTGTTAGTTTTTCTTGTTGGTTAACGAAAAGATAGTTAAAATTTTTAAATATATACTCTTAAATTAGTATAAGTAAACATATTTTTTATTTTTTCTTTGTTGGTTGGTTTTCGGTTTTGGTTAAGAAAAAAATATCAAAAGTTTTTTTTACACATGTTGAAATCTAATCGATCAACTGACATATAGTAAAACTTGTATAAATTAATAATGTTGGAACTGTTATATTTTTATTAATTTATAGATATTTATAAAGTTTTCCCTAATTAAAAAATATTATTTATAAAATTATAAATTTCTCTTAATTATCTGATATACTAATATTCCTCCAAAAATTTGTGTGTTTGTTAAACAAAGTTTTCATATTAGATTAATCCCAAATTAAACCAAATCAAAGTTTTGTTAAATCAAACTGAATTACCAATGGTTTTTGTATTCATTCATAAAACTGATAGAGCTAGAGATAAATAAAAGGAAAAAAAATCGAAAACCAAATTATCCACCTCTAAATAAACTTTTCATATCAAACTTTTTAAAAATAATTATTTCTATGTACGGCGCAGATCAACACCTAATTTTTTTGTGACGTCAAAATAACTATTTATTCAAGAACCAACCGCAAAGGAGGAGGCTATGCTAGGTAACCACAGTGGCATTAGAAAAAAGTGAGAAAACATTTAAACACATTCATTCCTATTGCCAAATAAACGACAGAATGTATACGGTGAAAATTTAATAATTTTCTTTGATAAAAAGATCGTTTAAATTTTTCATACTATACTCTCCAACCTGAAAAGAAAAAAAAATTGAGAAAACCATGATTGATGTAATTTTGCAATTAAAATTGGACCAAGGTATAGAGAAAAAGGGAACAAAAAGGAACATTTTTTTACCGGAAAGGAAGTAAAGTCCAAACGGCTTTTTACATGGTCTCCAAGAACGAGTATTATTTATTGCTATGTTCCAGGCTTTTGACATTACAACATGCTCACTTAGCTGTTACGCCCCTTTCTACAATTATCCATAATTTACATAATGATTTCATCTCAAAGCAAATCAACATCTTTGACAAAACAAACACAACAATGTCAACAAGCATGAGTATACACTTTATGCGAAAGGCTGATTTTTGTTGTCGATCCGTGGAATAAGTGTTTTATTGTAGGAGTTTCATAACGTAAGAATCTATAGCATTAATCTGTTCTATAAGCTATTGAGAAATATTTTCTTTCCTTATTATCGTATAGTTGTTCATTTTTAACGAATATCTATTTCATAATATATATGTGCTACAAATGACTCAACCGTGCATTTGCTGTTAAAAAATTCGTGTTAAAACTCGATCACATCAATACACTAATGGCAGAAATGCCAGCTCACATATGAAAAATGACACGAAAAAGCGATAAGTGTCACGTGCATGTAAACAAATATTGTAGAAGGACAAGAAGTGTCATGGTAAGACAACAAATATTACGGCAAGATAAATTTCATATAAATATGACAAGTATCACGAAAAGGCAAAAAATGTCATGAGCATGTAGATAACTATCATGGAAAGATGAAAAGTGTTGCGGGAAGGCAACAATTACTACAGAAAGGAGACAAGTATCATGGTAAAACGACAAATGTCACGTCAAGGTGACAAGTTTCATACAAAGCTTAAGGAGACAAATTTCATGAACATGTAGACAAGTATCATGGAAAGATGGTATCGCAGGAAAGTGACAAGTGTCACGAGCATGACAAATGTTAAAGGTCAAAACTTCTATTGGTCACTCATGCCTTCAGCTCTTCTTTGATGGACGGTTAAAATTATTCCGGAAAAATACTAATGTGGAACTAGATCATCTATCCATTTATAGAAGCATTTCGTCAATCATAAAGGTCGATTTTGATGATGAGAGAAAAACTGCAACACTTAAAAATCAAGTTCTTAGGCAAAGGGAGAGAAACCAAAAACTCCGACTTAAAGATCAAGCTTTCATCTTCCATCAAGAAAACCGTTCAGATTGACTCCGCTGCAACAATGAATGGAGGTATTATGCTAATCTTTATAATATGTCTATTATGTGATTAATCTTGATGTTTAAAGACCTTGGGATTTAGGTAATGTATGATTACATATGGTTTTTTGCCGTTGTATAATAGGTGCATAAGAACCTGACATTGGTTATCCGAGTGGTTGAGCTTTTTAATTTTTTGTTGATTTCATATTTATTATCATTGTTCTTTCCATCTTTCACAATGCTAATTAATAGTAGAAGACATAGGAGCAACTGACTCATTCACATCCTGCTTATATATGAAAGTATTCTTCATCCCAAAAGCGCATGCGCCCTCTAGTTCCTCAAAAGTTATCCTATTTGTCACGTTTCAATGAATACTTAAAACTTTTCAAAGAGGAAAAACTTTCAGAGATTCATCACCTTGTTGTTTTTCTAAAATTCTCCTAAGAGCTTATAATTTCCAAAGTCATGCCTACTTATGTTTCTTTGACCTTTCATGTATATGACCCGATGTCAAGGTTTATAATACCTTGAAGATAGTTACTTGTCAAAATCGAAGTCAATTTGAATGAGAAATGAAAATCCAAAGTGGATAGCTTCGAAGGCTTATAAAACCTTGTAACTTTGACCAAGTGTCAAAATGAGCAAAATGTCCCACATTGGATGATGCAAAAGTTTTCCACTAGTATATATAGTGTTACACTTACAATATAGTTCACTAGCTTTGGGAAGAGACAATGTAGAGTGAGAGATGAATGTCTATTATACAAAATCACACACACACGCCACAGTGTCTGGCATGGGTTTGGGCTTGGGCTTGAGCTTGGGGAATGTGGGCCACAAAGGCTATTCTTTTTGGGACAAATTTCTATTATTAATCTAATTAATTTTCCCTTAAAGATTTTTGCATAAATTTGATAGATCTAGAAGTTTCTAGATAGTGTCAACAATATTTTCGTAAATATTCGCAGAATATTCTATTTCTTGCGGATCAAGATAAATCTCGCAAAACTTGTCTCTTTCTTGAGGATCAAGCAACTCCTCCATATAAATTAAAGTGTCGCCTCCTTCTCTCAAATCATCCAAAAACAAAAAAATCACAAGTTTCCAGCAATCTCGTTCGTATCTTCTCTTAAAAGTAAGTCTCGAGAGTATACCGTAGATCTAGTTCGCAGATTTTATAATCGAGTATCGCGATTATAGTCTCAACACGGTTGTATCCTGAGATTCAAAAATCTCATCAAACCACCACACTGTGTGAGGTTTATTGAATTAAGGAAAAATATCATATCTCGCCTCCGCGTATTCGTCTTTCTTTAATCAGATTCTGTTCGTGATTTTTCAATTCAGGATTTCGCAGTTCTACATATATTTTAAAGAGAATGAACAAGGAGTTGTTAGGACGGATTTAGGATATCGGTTCAATCCGCCTCCACCTAATCCCCTTTAGGATCCACTAGCTGACTGTTGTAATTAACATAACAAAGAAGCACTTTAAAACATCCCAGTAGCTCCTGGAAATCAGAGCAATCAGAAAATTTTACAACTTTATCTCACACTAGAAGTGTATAGATAGGTCATATGCATATGGGAACTAATTTAGAATTCAAAAATGTCATATTATGATACAAGACTTTGAGATTAAGCCAGACCCTATACGACTAGTTAGAGAAAATATCATTTTATCTTAAAACCTAATATATTATTTTGATTACTTTGACAAAATTTGCAGTAAAATAAAAATGACTGGAGGTTCCTGAAAACACTATGAAGTGCAAGTTATTATTCTCAATGGTTTCTATCAGGACTTCGACCGAGTTAAGGCAGTCTTTATCACCAAATACTTCACCGAAATAGCTGAGATGATGCAAATTATCTTTTTTTTGATGAATTAGATTTATCGTACGAATTTAGTTAATTTTATTTTTAGTTTCAAAAAAAAATTTGTTAGTGTAATAATTTACTTTTACGAATTATAAAATTTATTATACTAAATATTTAAAATGTTAGAAAATATTTTTTTGGGGGGAGCTAATGGTAGGTAATCCCTCAGTACAAATTAACAAAATCAAAATTTTAAAATTCTTGATGGAATATTGTGAGTAATTACCAATAAAATTTTGTTGATAATTTTACTTATTAACATAGCTCTTTTTTTTTTGATAAAAAACTTATTAACATAGCTTTCATCGGTGTAACCCAATAATTTCTTACAAACATATTGTCAGAAATGATTTGTTGCCACACCATCACAAAATCTCCAATCCATTACCATCAGTTTTTACCGAAGATTATATCGTTGAAAGAATTATATTTTCGACGTTAACAAAATGTTTTGGTAAGTGAACGGAAATTTGGGATTACCGACGACTCTGACCATTGATAAGCAAACTCTATTTTAGTGACATAAGAGTCACATTTTAAACATAAAAAGTGTTTAAAGTAAAAAAAAAAAGAAACAAGGGAAACAATGATGACGATTATCCTTTATCAAAAAAAAAAAAACAATGATGATGAAAACAACAAAAACAAGAAGTGGGTGCAAGTGTTGAGTCCTTTTCTTATTGGCTATTCGTTTTGTTTCTCATATCTTTTGACCACATTGTCAAAATTTCATATTTTTTTTAAATCAATATTATTAGAGTTATCTACATGATCCTCACATTTAGTTATCTCTTTTAATTATTTTATCATTATTTCTTGGTTTATAAAGATAATGAAGACAGTACTGCTGTAGTTATAGTTCTTTAACATGAGTGTATTAATTTCCACTGTGGTATCAACACGTCCCTAACCCTAAGTCTCATTTTCACATGTCTAGTTTTTGTTCAAATTTTTTTTGTTCTGTACATAGTATCATCAATTTGAAATCTCGTTACTAATACACTATTATGTACCTTGAAATAAGTGTTTACAATTTTAGAAGGTTTACTGGAGAAAAATATTAAAATACAAATTTATTAGACATCATATATCACCATTAATAAGTTAATTATGAAACATTTCGGAAGAAAAATTCAGTAAAAAATACATTTCGAGAAAAATATTGATACATAGTTTTGGGAGTGCAATGAGAAGAAAGGGAAAGAAAAAAACCTCAAGAGATAAAAAAAAATTCAGATCCATATTTGTCGTTGTTTCTCCCGCGTCCAGCATCAGCCCCAGGAATGTGAGAGGATTTTTCTTTTGCCTAGTCTGTAGCAGAGCTTCATTTTAAGCTTTATGTTGTTAGTTCACAATGAGTTTCGACATCTACTTTTCTGGTGGCATGCGGTTTAAAGCACCCATGGGACAAGGCGGATCGGTGGCCATAATGAGTAGCAGAGGAAGGCCATGATGTGTCCAGATTCCACCACGTTTACTTAGATGATGAAAGAACGAGCTTAGTTTAGACCGAATTTCCCAAACCTCGGTCGGTTTGGTTTAAAATCTCAGGCCTACTCACAATCTTCCAAGGTCTTGATAGCATGCTCTTCCCCAAACAGTTCTACAAAATCCATCGATAAATTATTTCTGAAAGTAATATTGTTACATACCTCAGTTGGATCACCTATAATCATTATTTATTAGTACTCAGCAGTGATCCTTCTTTTGGTCTTCTTCACCATTGTTTGTTTTTTAGCTTGCAGACTTAAACTTCCTCGGGTAAATAGGATCTTTCCAAAAAGCTAGTAAGAGGACTTTTTGCTATCTTTTTTTGTTCAACGAAATTCATTAAAAGAGGTACAGAACGTTAGCCCAATACATAATGAAAAGACATGAGTAAGGCCTTTGCAATGCTATTATCCAGCCCGTTGTCAAGACTGGGAATAAAAGAAAATACTATTGACGAGAATAGAGAAGATAGTGATACCAGATCGCATAGAACACCATAGATATCCTTGAGCTCAGATCTTGAATTAATGGCTCGAATGAGCACTTGTGAGTCTGACTTTATGCAGATTTTCCTCTATCCCTTGGAGAGAGCGTGTGTAATTGCTGCTAGCAACGCCAATGCTTCAACCATAATATGTGATCCAACATGTGATTGGGAATTAGTTCTTTGATCGATGAGTGAAACAGAGTGATCGAAGAACGCCCAGTCAAATCCTGATGATTTAGTGTCCGCTCTCCAGGCAGCATATGTATGACATGGTATCGAATCTTATGATGGGGTTTTGAAGTAGCAATATGATGATTTACTTTCAGAATTGAATCTGCAATCTTTTGTGCTAAGAGCCACTCAGAGCATCAGTGATTCCTTTTATGAGAGTTTCAGCTGCTATGAAGCTTCTGTTTTTAAACAGGACATAGTTGCGAGTTAACCAAATCACCCAACATATCTACGGAAAAAAGGAACCCGCAGTAATGCATGTAGGAGAAAGAGCAATCATCAATCGTGAAGCACAAATAGCCTCTCTGAAGCTGGAGGAGTGATCTACATCAATAGCTTCTCAGAAAAAGAATCGGATTCCAAATTTGTCATGTAAATTGGCAGTGAAGAAATATGTGAGTAACAATATTTAACTCACCACATCTGCTATATGTGGAATTAGCTTACATACCTCTCTTTGATAGGTTTTCTCCTACATGAAGAGCTCCTTGCAAGGCTTTCCAAAAAAATAATTTTAGTTTGGGTGACAACTTAGTAAACCAAATTTCACGGTTCCAGTTGAATGTAGAGGGGGTTGTTTTGGTTTCATCCTTAGAAGAAAATTACTCTATAGCAACTTGGTATCCTAACTTTTTGTGTACTCTCCAGATTCGAGTGGTAATCACATAAAAAAATCTTTTGCTCTAGAGAATTTCGTGTTCAAATTCTGGTAAAATTTCCTTGATCTTTTTGATGTTCTATTCCTTGTTGTCGTTTGATATAATATCAAAAACTCTTATATCTTTAGCCTCTTCTAACACTGGTCTGAGTGGTTTAACAGTTTGCGATGTTGATATCCAAGAATCAGTACATACATTCATCCATGAACCATAATCAATGGCTTTGCCGACTTTTGCTGCAATTAGATCATTCCCTACCATGATCTCTTTCTATTCGTGAGAAGCTAAGGCAAGGGCTACGCTTTCAAGGAAGGATTGATACTTACAGTATTTTTCCATTTAAGATGCACACAAGGGGACAATATGGATTGCTGAGTATTCTCCATGCTAAATTAGCAAGGATATCACGAAATCCAAGTCTTCCATCCTTCTTTGACTTTGTAAGGTTATCCCTAGATATCTAGCATATTTTTCTCTTTCTGGTTCGACATCCCACCAAAATATGGTTAATATAGATTGTATTCACTTACAAAGATTTCTAGCAGATTAAAGCAGGACATATAGTAGTAGGTTGGCATGGCTTGAAGTACAGTTTTTAACATAACCATCTTTTCCGCACTTGACATGAAGTGTGAAGACTAACTGACTATTTTTTGTCGGATTCTGTCTACAATTGAAGCAAATAGATCCTTCTTCTTCTTATTAAATTGTTTAAGTATGCCTAAATATTTGCCAGCCCTTCTATCATATTGAATATCAATTAGTCGTTTAACGGATTCTCTTATTGCTTGATGTATTTTTGATGCGAATGTAATTGAAGATTTATTATTGTTGATCATTTGATTTGATGGTAGCTCATATTGATGTACAATGGCTTAATATAATGATCTGAGCATTCTTGCAAAGTCCAGACAATACCTCATTGCACAAGATGGAGATATCTGGTGATAAAAGATCGCCTTATCAAATCGCACATTGAGGGAACAGTGCCATCATGTTGCACTTCTTTCCATCTGTAATGTTGCACATCTTGACTTAATAAAATCTTTGTATAATGTTTTGTGTTTTTGAAAAAAAACCATGGAAAATAGATTTTTCACCCGGGATTGAACATTTCGGAATACAAGCACCATTCTTGATCTTGATCATGATGTCACAAGATTGGATCCTTCTTCGAAATGATCCCATCTGATTTAGATAGATTATGTCTCATTTCCAAATACACAAGGTCCAAGTATGTTGTTTACAAAAATAGTCTCTCAAAAACTGGATTTGACCTTTCGGATGTTTTCCATGACATGGAAAAAGTGTAGGCGGATTGAACTTAATGTAAACATCCCTCACTTTGACACCGTACACAGTAACTCAGCTGTATTTGTCTTGTTGCTATTTGAGAATCAGCCTCTCATGTATAATGTTAATAAGACAAACATACAAAATTGATATGTATCTACGAATTCTTCCTCCAGCAAAAGTAATGTAAACTCTAGGTAAGTTATGAAATTTGGTCAATCAAACCACCTTGTCAAGCTAAATATTACTTTGCAAGCTAATAATTATCAACAAATTATTATAAAGGCTAATCGATCAATTGTGAACATGAATGAAAAAAACTATAAGACAATTACCGTAATAGTCATTTTTTCTTCATCTGTTTCTCTTTTAAAACTCACTCATGCAAGTGCTTGAAGTCACAATCTTCCACTGTCTTGATAGCATGCTCTTTCCCAAGAAATCATATAAAATCCATCCATAAATTTTCTTTGAATGTAATATTGTCAATGTAACCTTGTCTGGATCGTCTAATATCATTATTCCTTAGTACCCTGAAGTGATTTTGTTTTCTTCATCCCCACTTTAAGTTTTCCAACTTGCAGATATGAACTTTCTCGAGTAAATATGATATTTTCGAAAACCTAGATAGGGGATTGTGTTATCATATTGCACTTCTTTACATCTGCAAAGTTGCATTTCTCTCATGGTTCTGTAAGATCATTGTATAATATTTTTCTGTTTTTGAAGAAAAACATGAAAAATAGACATTTTAGAATACGAGCACTTTTCTTGATATTGATCATGATGCCATAGGGATGGATCCTCTTTTGAAGTGATATGATTTGTTTAGATAGAAAATTCTTCAATCCCAAACACACAAGCTCCAATCTTTCAAGGTCTTGATAGCATACTTTTCTATAAATAATTCTACAAAATCCATCTATAACTTTTTTTCTAAATGTAATATTCTTAATGCAACATCGCCTGGATCGCCTAATATTATTATTAAAAGTACTCAAAATTGATCCTTATTTTGGTCTTCTTCACCAAAATTAGTTTTCCATCTTGCATACTTGAACTTCGTCGGATAAATTTGATCTTTCCAAAAAGCTAACTAGGGGACTATGATATCATGTTGCACTTATTTCCATAGTAAAGTTGCACATCTCTCATGGCTTAGCAAGATGATTGTATAATGCTTTCAGTTTTGGAAGAAAACCATGGAAAATAGGCTTTTCACCTAGGATTGGACATTTCGAAATACAAGCACATTTTTCGAATATTGACCTTGATGTCACAAGGATGAATCTTCTTCTAAAGTGGTCTCATATGTTTAGATAGAACATGCATCAATCCCAAACAGACAAGGTCTAAATATGTTGTTTACAAAAATGTCTCTGGGAGACGGGAATGACCCTCGGATATTCTTAATGGCTTGAAAAAAATGCAGACGGTTCAACTGTAACGCCTCGACCGCCACCATCTGTAGGTTCCCACACCCTCAGTCCGTGGATCTTACCCTCGTCCGATGGCTGGTGCGTTATCCTAGAGGCTCGAAAGACTTGTTATTGTCCCTACAAATCACCACATGATCTTTTTCCGTGTTATGGCCTCACTCACATGGTACCGGAAATAACTTCTTAATAGGTCACCCATCCTAGTATTACTCCATCCTAAACACGCTTAACTCTAGAGTTCTCTCTAGACAAGTGACAGAAAAGATAAGTGCACTTTTGATGACATAGGTAGCCAAATCAAGTATTTTAAGTCTCTCCACATGCACCATCATATATCAGAAATCGTGATGTTACAATCACCTCCACTGACAAAGCGCAAACTCCTCATTGTGTACCAAGACCGTTATCGCCGATGGTGTGAACCCACAGGACTCCACACTCATTTTGGTTTGGCTTTGATACCAAATTGTAACGCTCCGATCGCTAGAGCTGGGTAAAAAATCCGGACCCAAAATCCAAACCCAAATCGACCCAAAACTCTGAACCAAATCCGATCCAAAGTTTTAAAATACCCGAAAAGGTCCTAGACTTATAAACCCGAACATCCAAACCTGAACATCTGAACCTGAGCTGAACCGATAACCGACTGGGTATCCAAGACACCCAAAATATAATCATATGTATACAAATATTAATTATCTTTAAACTTGATATAACCCAATTATCTAAAATTATGATTATAAACCTTAAAATATCAATTATTTTAAGACAAAAATAATCAAAATATATATTTGTGAAATTATCCAAATTGTTTTAATTATATTTGTGAAAATTTAACTAAACTGTATTCAAATTTAACAGTTTTTATTTTTCCTCAATATTTTGGATACACAAACTTGATTTAAACCCGAATGGATCCAAATCGAACCCGACTCGAAGCCATTAAATATCCGAACGGGTCCTATACCCCTAATTGGCTAAACCTGAACACCCAAAAATCCAAAATACCAGATCTGAACCCGAACTTGTACCCGAATACCCATCTCTAACGGCCGCCAACGTCTGTGGGCCAGGGGTCCCACCCTGGTCTGAAGGCTGATGCATTATTCCGGAGACTCGAAAGACTTGTTACTGTCCCTACAAATCACTACATGATTTTTTTCGTGTTTTGACCCAAACACGCTGAACTCTGAAGTTTTCTCTGGACAAGTTATAGAAAATATAAGTACACTTTTGGTGATATCGGTAGCCAAATCAATTATTTTAAGCATCTACATATAACCACCACCATATACCCGAAATTAAGATGTTACATCGACCCTAAAGTTAACATACTTCACTTTGACTGCACCCACAATAACCAAATTATATTCATCTTGATGCTCTTTGAGAGCGAGTCTCGCTTGTACAATGTCAATAAGATATACATTCAAAAGTAAGATGCATCTCAAAGTTCTTCTTCCAGTAAAGGTAATATATACCCTAGCTAAGTTATGAAATTTTGTCAATTAAACCACATGGCCTAGCTACATATAGATTTGTAAGCTAACAACTATCAACAAGTTATTATAAAGGCTAATCGACCAAATGTGAATACGAATGAAAAAAACTATAAAACAATTATCATAATAGTCATGTATTTCTTCATATCTTTCTCTTTTAAAATCCACCTATGTAAGGGTCTGAAGTTACAATATTTCAATGACTTGACAGCATGTTGTTTCCCAAACAATTCTACAAAATCCATCCAGATATTCTCTCTAAATGTAAAATTGTTGATGTACTTTGTCTAAAGAGGCATCTCATCACATGACGGAGAAGCACCGTCTCGCCTTAGATGAAAGCCCTCTTCTCACTGATCCTTCACAATATCAGAGACTCTTTAGTTATCTTATTTATTTGAAAGTCCCTAGGCCAGAGCTCTAGTGTGCGGTACACACTTTATCTCAATTTATGCAAGCACCTCGTGAGTCTCATTGGGATGTTTCTTTGCAAGTTATGTGTTATCTTAAAGGTTTGGCTTGCCAAGGTATATTGATGAAAAATAATTCTTATTTACGATTAATGGTATTTTGTGCCTTGGATTGGGCCTCATGTATTTTTGACAAGGCGTTCTCTTCGTTCATGTTTTGCTCTTCTTGGTTGTTCTCCTTTATATTGGAAAAACCTAGAAACAACAAACTACTTCATGTTTTTTCTGCTGAGGCGGAGATAGATCAATGTATGATGCCTTACGTGTAATTATTTAGCTTCGTCAACTTTTTTTGGATCTCGAACTTTCCCAAATTGAGCATACATAGTTGTTTTGTCATAATCAAGCAGCTATGAAAGATGAGATTATTTCTACCGCTATGTTCGTATGAAAGATCAGGTAGCCAACATTTTAACCAAAGCACTTAGTCGTCAACAGTTCAACAACATAATATTCAAGTTGGACATCGTTAATTTACATGCTTCAACTTGAGGAAAGTATTGGACTATATTAAACTTATTTATTGGCTAACTATTAGAGCATCTCCAATGTATTACTCTATTTTTTACTTCAAAATGGAGTTGAATTGTACTTCAACTCTACTCTAAAATAGAGTTGAAAATTGAGTAAAAAAATGGAGTGATGAATAAAATTACTCCATATTTGAAGTAATCCTATTTTTTACTCCATTATGGAGTTGAAAATGGAGTAGGGTTAGAGAAAATTCTACTCCAAAATAAAATTTGGAGTAAAAAATAGAATGGGTTGGAGATGGTCTTATAACTTAAGCGACAAGCCTCTTTGAGATTAGGGTTAGCTTATTTTTGACGTATAATATACTTTGTATATATCTTTGAGATAATACACAAATATATTCTCTGAAATCCACATGTCTATATAGGAAAATCCTATGAAAACAACTTTCAATGTAGTAGTCACTTTCAATTTGAGATTAGGGTTAGCTTCAAAGTTTTGTACTTTCATACTCCTTCTGCTTCAATTTATTTGTACTTTTAGAGTTTAAAATTTGTTTCATTTTAAGCGTTGTTTTGAGTTTTCAATGTAAATGTTTGATAAAAGTTCTACTTTTACCCCTATTATTTTAATATCATGACCAATAAATATTTTTAGGAAGTAATAAACTTTCAAACTAAAAAAAATTCTCCTATAAATATTCGTAGTGGCTTTCGATTTTACACTGCCACTAAATTTAACTAATCAAATAACTCTGTTAACTGAAATGTTCAATTCTCAGTAAATATTACTGACCTGTCATTAATTTTATTTTTAAAGCTAATAAAATCAATTTTTATTGAATTTTCAATTTTCTATTCATTAAAAATCGAAGAAACTACAAATAAAACAAAACAAAAAATAGAAAATTTCTTAGGTTTCTTCATGGGTGATTTGGATGAGTGAAACTTGTGACCACCATTTGAAGATGATGATGAAGAAGGGATTCATCATTGACCCAATTTGATTAAGGAAAGAGATTTCATCGTTGTCGTTCTGTTACTCAGAAATCAAATTTGAAGCAAATTGTAAAACCCATACCACATCATTTTCTGGATCTCACTTCAAACACAATAAACCCATTTGATTTGAGATTGGTTAAGCTCTTCTCTTTCTAATCGTTTCGTCTTGGGATTGCTTAAATCGAATGAATTTTCTTATGGAGAGATTCGAGTTATCCTTCTTCTTTTTCTTGTCTAGCATCTTCGTTGAAGAAGAAGTTTTTTAGATTTTACAAAATTGAAATCCATTTAATTTCAAATTTAAACGAAGAAGATTCAGAAATGAATGAATCGAAATGAGCTCGAGTATAAGAAAAAGAGGTCCGTGAAAAATATTGGAAAAGAAAAACGATGAAGCAGAAATGTAAAAGCCATGCCATTAAAACTAACCGAAAATAAATAGTTTAGTTTAGTGACCAATTTTTTTTGCTAAAAGGTTTTTTTTTAAACATATTTTATTGAGAAAACAAAAATAGTTTAGTTAACAGAGTTATTTGATCTGTTAAATTTAGTGGCAGTGCGAAAATCAAAAGCCATTCTGAAAATTTTTTAATAGGATTTTCACCTTCTACAGTAAATATATATGGTTTACATGCATTAGTAAACATTGCACACTCAAGATAATATAAACAAAACAATCTTGATAGACAATTCTTTTGGGTTACTAAACCAAACAAAACGAGCAAAACAATGAAATAAAGTAATAAACACAAACAAGGATAAGAACCCTAATAAAATTACTTAATGCATACGAAGCCAAAATTGTTAGGCCAACGATAGAATCTTGGAAAAATAAGTAGTGCAAGGAGAAGTTGACGAGGAGCTAGACTCTAATGCTTTCAGTACGTTCTTGGTGCAAGGCCTGTCTTGCGGATCAATGACCGTACATGTCAGAGCTAAGTTCAGGACATGGACAATCTCTTGCTGATGTACTGACGTGTCGATGGATGAGTCGATCCACGTGTGAATTTGGGAATTGGAATATGAATATCTAGCCCAGTTGACCAAACTTCCGTTGACTCCAGATTCTATGTCCTTATCACCAAAGGAATTTTTATTGGTAAGGAGATGAAGGAGGAGGATTCCAAAACCATAGATGTCACTCTTACTTGTCACCTCCTTGTGCTCCCTCGTTTCTGCGTTATAATTAAAAGGAGAACGAAAATGAAAACTAAGATTAGAGGAAAACAGAAATACATATAAAATCGCTTTTAACAAAAAAACAAAAACGAATATAAAATTAAAATTTGTCTTGAAAAAAAATATATTTTAGTTTGGATTAAGCATTTAATTTTAGGGTGAATTTGTTTTATAACTAAATTGCTCAGAATAATTTGCAAAAAAAAAAAAAAACATGACATTTTCGTATTTAAGTAGTACATTTTATCATGTCAAAAAAAGTAGTAATTTTATCTTGTCTGATTTTTCAACAAAGCGTGTTATCGAAAAAAATAGTATAATATAATTTAACATCACATACGGAATTTATGCTGTTTTGCAAAATTACTATCAGCCAGTTTTGCAAAAGGACGATATTTTGCTCTTGTTTTGAACTTGAGTTTTCTATTACTCTTGTTTTTAACTTGGGGTTTTAAATAATATAATATATTTTAAAATCACATACAAAAAAATAAAATCATTGGCGACAATATTTATAACATTATTCTCCGCCAATTTTGCGAGGGAAAAAAGGTTGTTTAGTAGTACTAAATTAGTACTATTACTGTTGTTTTTCTATAAAAAAAGGTATATTTTAAAAAGCAATATTTGGGTTTCAAAATTTGGAAAGCCGTTAAATAATTGAGAATTTGGTCTGTTTTCTGTGACAACTAATAGATGTTGTAATAATACCTGGGGCCATGTAAGCAGCATCCATGCAATGTAGGGCCGGAAGACTGAGACATAGCATTGGTTCATCCTTCACGTCGACGACAATATTCTCCGGCGATAAATCACCGGCAACAACCGCAGGAGAACACCGGCAATGTAAAAACCAAAGAGCTTCAGCAATTCCCATCATAATCTTCCTCCTTCTCTCCCAACTCAAACCGTTCAAAATCTGGCTAAGTCGTTTCCCTTTGACGTCCTCATGTATCAAGTAAGACACTTTTTCCGACCGACACGTCGCCACTAGCTTAAGAATGTTTTTATGCTCAGAAAGTTTCCTAATTCCCGATATCTCGGGAAGAGAATCATACTTCTTCTTGACCTCCTTGACAACGAACTGCACGCCGTTTTTATCCGCAAGAACATTTTGTGCCTTGAGAGATGATAAAATCTCGTTTACTGTAAACGATTTCATGAATCTTGAATCGAAGAATTGAATTTCCCAGTTTGTACCATCTTCTGGTTCCACTTTCTTGACCTCCAATACGTTATTCGTCTTTTGAAAGAGGAGAGTGATAAAGAAACCAGAGACAAGAACGGTCAAGAAAGCTACAAAGGTTGAAGTGATGACAAACCACCAACTCTTGGTACTTCTCTTTCTTACAACCTTGCAAGGACGTAAACCGTTAACGTTATTGACGCTGCAAAGATCGTTATTACCGGCGACAGCTGTTCCGTTTATGGCAAGAAAAGCTCCGTTTGAAGGTAAGCTTCCGTGAAGAAGATTATGAGAGATGTTGACTTGAACAAGAGACTCAATGTTCCCAAGATTCTTCGGAATCTCACCGGATATTTGGTTGCATGACAAATCAAGATCGCTGAGAACTGTGAACTCCGAGAAACTCGAAGGGATCTCTCCGGTAAGATTGTTGTGGCTCAAGTTAAGATTCACTAAGTTCTTGCAAGAAGATAACTCACTTGGGACCACTCCCGTGATTTCGTTTTCACTTAAATCCAAATCCATAAGTTCCGGGAACGCCATGAACCTTAGCGAAACCATTCCAGAGATTCTGTTTCGTGATAAATCAAGCTTCTTGAGTCTCTTACTTCTAGAAAGATTTGGTAATTCGCCGGAGAAGTTGTTCTTGCTGAGGTTTAACATCTCAAGATGTGGCATGTCCCATGTGCTGATGTTACCTCTAAGGTTGTTGTTTGATAATTCCAAGAAGTTAACGTGTTGTAACTCGGTGAAACCTTTAGGTAACTCACCTGAGAAGCCATTGTTTTGAAGCCTCACGCGCTCTAAGCTCTCGCACGCGCCTAAACTCCGTGGAATTACTCCGTCCAAAGAGTTAGAGAAGAGGATGAGCTTGGTGAGATGGCCAGAGTCACATAGGGTGTGAGGGAGTTTTCCGGTGAGATTGTTGGTAGAAAGATCAAGAACAGTGAGGTTGTTATGTTTCCCAAGATTCGCCGGAATTTCGCCGGAAAATTTGTTAGACCAAAGCTGAAGAACTTGTAGACGTGGCAAAGACGTTACTCCTTCTGGAATTTTTCCGGTTAAGTTATTAGAGAAGAGATGGAGAACCTCCAAACTTTGCAACTGAGCCACGAGCTCAGGGATCTCTCCAGAGAGTGAGTTATCACTATAATCGAGAGAGATGAGGTTTTGAAGGGTAAACATGGACGGTGGGATCTGACCAGAGAGCTTGTTTTGGTAGAGAAACATGTATTCAAGCTTCTTCAAGTCTCCTAGTGAAGAAGGTATTGGTCCAGAGAGATTGTTGTAGACAAGATCAAGGTGGTTTAGAGAGGATAAGGCACCGATTTGGTAAGGGATTTCGCCGGACAGATTGTTGTATCCCAAGTATATCCATTTCAAGTTTATCATCAGCCCTAACTCCACCGGTATAGCTCCGGTTAACTGGTTTGAAGCCAATGTTAAGAACTCTAATTTTGAGATGTTTCCGAGAGAAGCCGGTACATGGCCGGTTAAGACGTTTCCACCAAGATCGAGGACTCTAAGGTTAAAGAAAAATCCGATGTCTTTGTGGATTTCACCGGAGAACATGTTGTTTGAAAGATCTAACGTGTAGAGGTTCGGAAGAAAGCCACGTGGGATTGAGCCTGAGAAGTTGTTGTTGCTTAGGTTGAGGTAACGAAGAGAAGGAGACAAAGTGGTAAAAATGTCGTGTGGGATTGGACCAGACAAGTTGTTATTTGAGAGGTTGATGGTTCGTAAAAAGGGTAGCCGGAAAGTAGCGGACGTGAGGATTCGACCTGAGATGTTCTTGCCGGAAAGATCGAGAGAGACAACACGAGAAAAGTTCTTGCAAACGACGCCGTTCCAAAGGCACACATCATTGGTTGAAGAGTTAGACCAAGAAGATAGGTGTTTTAAAGGGTCTTGAATTGAGGATTTGAATGATAAGAGAAGCTCGAGTTCATTTGCATGAAAGCAAAAGAAGTTGAGAAACAAGAAGAAGAATGTGGTGATGAGATGTGGTGGGTGATGATGATGATGATGAGAAGTAGACATGTTTGCTTTTGTTTCTTTGGCTTTGCTCTATTATAAGATGAGGTTGTTGGATATGTATTTATGCTCTTGTGATGACTGTGTTACTCTTAAGAATTGTGATTTGCTTCGGACCTTAGCTGTAAAACAGAAAAAAATTATATTTAAATGAGATCAATGATGACCTTTGATTAGAAAGATTAGAATGTATTTATTTTTCTGTTTTTTCCCACAGATTTTTTTTTCTTACCCTTATATGAATAATCTAAGAGGGATTCATAAGAAAGGCAATGTGCATTATTCTTTGTACTAGATGGAAAAGGGATAAAAAGTGCTAGGATGGGCTACGAAAAGGGGAATATTCATCAAAGTTAAAATTTTAAAATAGAAAGAAAGGAAAAAGGTGTCGAGCACATTCGCACCTTTTTTTTCTTTCTTTTTTGCAAATTTTATCACCTTAAATTGTGGCTAATTTTTAATGTTGATGTATTCATTAAAAAAAGAAGAAAATTAAAATTAAATTGAGCATTCTTAAACAAACAAAATATCTTAGACGATGAACTAGAACTAGATAAATTATTTATTGACCTCAAGACGAACTTAGAATGTGTTTTTACGTTGTTTGAAAAAAAAAATCGAATTAAATCAGTTGAATTAATACAATTTTTTTTTTGCTATTTTAAATCTTTATATTTAGAATAAAAGCATTTTTACCTGATTTAGTATGAATGTAATATAAGATAAATGTTATAAAATAACATGATAAACCATTGGATATTTTCTGTGTTATCTACCTACCTTTTTTATTGAATTGTGTTATCTACCTACTTTTTTTTTTCTAATTTTTTTTTCATTAGATAGAAAGATTTTACAAGCTATTATTCCAAGATGAGAGTTACATGTAGCTTTTTTTTTTTTTGCTATAAGTCATCAGCCACAACATTTGCCTGTCTTTTGAACAAGTTTAAAGCTGAAGTTGTCAAGAATGTGGACAAGGTTTTCAATATCACTCAAGTATGTTGAAATTGGATATTCCTCCTACTTGTCTGGTTTGGTTAAAGTTATAATCTAATGCGAGTAATCATATAAATATCACTGTTACTTTTTCTTTCACTGTCACCTTTGGAATCGGACGTTTGAACACGAACAGATGAGGATGGTATTGATGTCGTGAAAAAGCCTCTGAGATTTTTGTCGGCTTACTATTGAAATGTTCTTTTGACTGAAGAAAAAATAAAAATACTTTTTCTTGGAGTTGGACCTAAAACATCACCTTTGAACGTTGAAAAGCTTTTTCCAATTCCATATGTAATGTACTAATCATTTTTTTTGTACTTAATCATGCCTAGTTTAATAGAGATCTTCTATATAATATTTAAATAGAGATCTTCTAAACGATATTTGAGAAGGTTTTATTTTTTCTGGTTAATCAAATTTTGAGAAGTTAAAAGAAAAAAATTTAATGGTTAAATTTTTAATACAAAACCGATAAAAACACAACACATAATGTACTCAAACACAATGACACATAATGTACTCAAACACAATGTTTGCTTGTCCTCAAACACAATGCAATAATAAGCATAAATGAGAGATTTTCGAAAACTGGAACTCACATACCCTGACGGACCCGGAATGACACAAGTTAACAAGAGAAACAACGATTGAAAACCCAAAAAATTATAACACATCTACAACAAACAAATTATAACCTAAATCCCAACTTTTGGAAAGGAGCCGCATTGAAGGTACAAGGGTCAAAATATATCCATCACTGAAAGAAAAGCTCGAGCTTCAGTACCACTCTCATGTAAACAACCATTCACCAATAACTTCCAGATGAAGTCTAAATTTATGCGGCATAGGGGTCTCAACAAAAGCTCTCTCATCAAAGCTTATACAAATCATATTTCGTAACACATAAAACATTAACAAATTTTATCAAAAAAAAAAACACACATAAAACATTTTTAAGTTAATATTTTTACTGGGTGTGATCGGTAAGTTACTATAACGTAAAAGTTTGCGTTGGAGCTTACCTGGGCACACTAAATTTGACATAATTATTTCCACATGTTTAATATAGAATAAAAATTTGCGTTGAAAAAAAACATTTCGATAACAAAAAAATAATTACTTCAAATATGGTGCGTCAAAATTTTTTTGTTTTCTACATAGTTTATTCCAAAAACTTACTAGTGATCAATCTATTCAAGTTTATTCTAGTCTATCCCACTGTTTATTTTTTTATCATATCAATCAGTTTAAATAGTAATTTTATGTTCTGAGACCTAACATATGTACTTATGCTGGATTCTAACATTAATCTATTCCAGTCTCTTACCCAAAGAGTACAAGGGTAAGGACTAAGGACCGAAACTCCTTGGTAAGAAAAGAAAGTTATGTTTTGAGAGCAAATTTTGTTGTTATCGTATCGAACTTGTATAGTTTTCAAAATGGAGTTGTGCAACCAAAACGCACCTCGAGAACTAATTGAAAAAGATAGAGCCCACAAAACAAAAAGAATAAATTTAACGGAAGGAATATACAGCGAGTTGTCATTGTCTCGGATAGGCATGCTATGCTTAATTCCATTTTCTAGGGCTTTGCACTTCCCCCACACGCCCACTTTTTCCCACCCCACGCTTGATCTCATCTTTTTGTTTTCTTCATTCAAGTTAAATGCAATAATTCCAACTTCCTTTTCCCTCCCTAAGAATATCCTAAGAATATCAAGTAAATAGACAAAAGAAAATTCCATAAAAAAACTAAACCTTCAAAGTTTCGTATTCCCATTTTAAACAAGCAAAGTGAAATTTTTGCTATTTTAAACTTTTAAAGTGGCATTCCAATTCGCACTGATACTTCAAATTACAAAATAGTTATTTCCTTTGATAGAAAAATTAACTCCGTCACAAAGATTTATCGTGCTTCGACTGCCAAAAATCATGGAAAAATATTCTATACATGTGGAGGACGTAAAATTGAAAACGGGTACGAGTCTTGCAAGTTTTTTTAATTGGTTTGATGTTGAAAAACCACATTGGAATGACGGAACTGGTCCGTCAACGGAGTTGACTATTCCGTTAACGGAGTTAACTGTTAGTGATCTGAAGTGTCGGTGCAAAGCAATGTTACTTTGAAGGTTTAAAGTAGCAAAAGTGTCACATTGAAGGTTTGAAGTGACAAGCACATTTAACTGGTGAAGTCAACAGCTGGTCCCGGACTAGGGCCATGGGCCTAGAACCCTTTCCTGATTATCAAAAAAAAAAACTATATTTTTGGTGTTTATATATATATATATATACCATTTCGGTGCTAACAAACAAAATGGTGTCTTTATAACTATAGCAAGACAAACAATAAGTTTCTTCAAGTAAGAGAGACGATTTTTAATAAGTTTCCTTGAGTTATGAAGTACTTTGCTACGTATGTTTTCTTAAGCTTCATATCCCTCCTTCTAAATCGTGTACAAGGTAATATATATATACTAGGGAAAGTCTCATGCGTTGCATGAGTTTAAAATTAATATGATAAAATATGTACTATTTTATAACTAAATATATACGAAACAAAATTTAGTTATTTTTAATTTAAGTTGATTATATTTTATAATTTATATCTTATATTTTATATTACACAATTTTATTGTTTATACCACATAATTTATATAATCTCAAAGACTAAACACTTGTTTCGTTAACTTTTTAATTTAAAATAAGGAGAAAGAAGAACATCTTTTCTGGTTTTTTTAGCTTAATTTATTACAAAGTAACTTGATGTTATATATTTATGCTAAATCATGGCAAACAAATCGTAGATAATTATATCTCTATAAGTAAAAAACATAAGATATAATTGTTTCAATATAATATTATTAAAAACTAAATAAAATAATTATTTTGTAATAATTTGATAGCTTTTAAAACTCTATCGATGAAACTGCAAAAATTTTAGTAGCCACAAAAATCTTTGTTATATATAATTTTGATTCAAAAGTAACTTCTTTGAAAGAAATATATGTAATGTGTTAGAATCAGATAAAAAATAAAAGCAATGTAATGTAAAAGTAAAATTTAGAATCAAATTTTTACCATTATTTTGTCTCAATTGATTTTCAACTCATGCAAAAAAATAAAACATATAGTAAATTTTAAATTTTGAGATTTGATGAGTAGGATAAGAAAATTAATATTTATAGGATACAAACTAAGGAAATTACATTTTAAAAATAAATAAGTTAAGAGAGTTAATTTGTAATTTTTTTTGATTAATTAAGTAAGTGGGTACAAGTTTTGTACACCAAGTCAAAATAATAGTATAAATGTTATGAAATATAATTTTAGTTGTAATTTTATTAGAAAACAATTGTTCTAATTAGTTTGAAATAAAATATAATTAAGATAACTAAATACAAATTAGCTATCATTTTATATGTGTGGAATATTATTTGAAATATTATGTTTAAGTAAAATATTCAATAGTGACATGGTAGGCTAATTTATCTTTGATTTGTTCAATATCTTTTAATGGGAAGATTTTATAATAGGATTGTGAAAAATTTTAAACTACTGTAATTTACTGTGAAAAAATGATTACCACCTACATCAACTATTACCACCTACATCAACTATAATTGACTATGTCTAGTCTTTCTTATATATATATATATAAGACTAGACATAGTCAGTTATATATATATATATTAAAAAAGGAATGTGATATGAATTATTCATTTTATATAATAGAAAAATATATAAAGAAATATTCAAATATGTTATGGAGTTCAAAGAATAATTAAAATTGATAAAGCTATATTTTTTTCTAATTTAATGAGTAGTTTTTATTAGAGAAAAAATCATTAAATTTAAAAAGAACTCGGAGAAGGAAAACTGAAAAGACAACTGTCAAAATTTTAAGAGACACATGTCAGCGTCTCGTAGCTCCACTTTCGAAAAACTTTACTATACTATATAAGAATAGAAGTTGTAGAAATGAAGTTTAACAAACCATTGGTTAACATACCTGATATTTAATCATCGATGTCATGAAATGTGAGGTAGAAGTTGAGCAAATCTTTGAAAGTGTTGTTATTTGTTTGTTTTGGTTAGAAAGAAAAGAATAAAAAATAAAGAAATTGGGGAAGGAAAACATGTATTAAGTTTTTGGAGGGACACGTGGCAGCGTCTCATTGCTCCACAGAAAGGTAACCTTACTATATTATATAAGATGTGTTTGAAGTATATGATCGTTATAGTTGATGTTGTTTTCTCCACGTATATATATATATATCTTTTGATTTTAAGTTGGAGATGATTCATGCTTTCGGTTCGTAATGAAATCATTTCATTTTGGGGTAAGTTTTTTAGTTTTTGAAACTTCTAATGCATTAATGTTGTATTTGCAATTGTTATTTATATATTAGTGTAAAAAATATGTTAATTTTAGTTTTTTTCCTAATTTATTATAGATCATGATTCAAAAAGAATATGGGGGAAGATAAAATGTGTTATGTTTTTGGAGGGACATGTGACATCGTCTCGTAGCTCCATAATTTTATAAGTATTTTGTTAAGATTGAGAGACTAAGATTTTTTCGCTTGATATTTTAATTATTTTTGAATTTATATTAGATTTATTGTGTTAGTTTGGATATTTTTTAAAAAGTAATTTGTGGAGATTCAAATTTTGTGGTTTAATTTTTGAAGTTTTTAAATCATTTTTTTAATTTATATTTGATCAAATATTTTTTATTAGAAAAAAAGAATCACAAAAAAAAATGGAGAAGGAGAAAATGTATTAAGTTTTTCGAAAGACACGTGGCAGCGTCTCGTTGCTCCACCGAAATTGTAACCTTGCTACATTATATAAGATTTGTTTGAAGTATACGTTAGTTGTAGTTGATGTTGTTTTCTCCAGATATCTAGATATATTTTGATTTTAAGTTGGAGATGATTTATGCTTCGGGTTGGTTAAAAAATCATTTCTTTTTGGGGTAAGTTTTTTGGTATTTGAAACTTCTAATGCATTGATGTTATATTTGCAGTTGTTATTTATATATTAGTGTAAAATAGATGTTAATTTCAAGTTTTTCCTAATTTATTATAGATCATGATTCAAAAAGAATATGAGAAAAGAGAAAATGTGTTATGTTTTTGGAGGTACACGTGACAATGTCTCGTAGCTCCACAATTTTAAAAGTATTTTGTTGAGATTGAGAGAGTGATATTTTGTGGCTTGATTTTTGAAGTATTTTTTTAATTTATATTAGATTTATTGTGTTAGTTTGTTGATTTTTTAAAAAGTATTTTGTGGAGATTCAAATTTTATGGTTTGATTTTTGAAGTTTTTTTTGAAGCATTTTTAGTTTATATTTGTTCAAAATTTTTTGGTTAGAAAGAAATGAATCAAAAATAAAGAAATTGGGGAAGGAGAATATGAATTAAGTTTTTGGAGGGACACGTGGCATCATCTCGTTACTCCATAGAAATGTAACCTTACTATATTATATAAGATGTGTTTGAAGTATACGTTCGTTGTAGTTAATGTTGTTTTCTCCACGTATCTAGATATTTTTTGATTTTAAATTGTAGATTATTCATGCTTCTGGTTGGTGATAAAATCATTTCTTTTTGGGGTAAGTTTTTTGGTTTTTGAAACTTCTAATGCATTGATGTTGTATTTGCAAATATTATTTATACAATAGTGTAAAATATATGTTATTTTTTTCCTAATTTATTATAGATCATGATTCAAAAAGAATATGGGGAAAGATAAAATGTTTTATGTTTTTGGAGGTGAACGTGACAGCGTCTCGTAGCTCAACAATTTTAAAAGTATTTTGTTGAGATTGAGAGATTGAGATTTTGTGGCTTGATTTTTGAAGCATTTTTTATGTTAGATTTATTGTGTTAGTTTGTTGCTTTTTAAAAAAATATTTTGTGGTTTGATTTTTGAAGTTTTTTTTTTACGTTTTTTAATTTATATTTGATCAAAAAATTATTAATAGAAAGAAAAGAATAAAAAATAAAGAAATTGAAAAAGGAGAAAATGTATTAAGTTTTTGGAGTGACACGTGACAGTGTCTCGTTGCTCCACATAAAGGTAACCCTACTATATTATATAAGATTTCTCCACGTATCTAGATATCTTTTGATTTTAAGATAAAGTTGATGCATGCTTCTAGTTGGTGATAAAATCATTTATTTTTGGGGTAAGTTTTTTGGTTTTTGAAACTTTTAATGCATTGATGTTGTATTTGCAGTTGTTATTTATATATTAGTGTAAAATAGATGTTAATTTCAGTTTTTTCCTAATTAATTAAAGATAATGATTCAAAAAGAATATGGAGAAAGATAAAATGTGTTATGTTTTTGGAGGGACACGTGATATCGTCTCGTAGCATCACAATTTTAAAAGTATTTTGTTGAGATTGAGATAGTGAGATTTTGTAGCTTGATTTTTGAAGCATTTTTTTCAATTTATATTAGATTTATTTTGTTAGTTTGTTGATTTTTTAAATTTTAATTTGTGGAGATTCAAATTTTGTGGTTTGATTTTTGAATTTTTTTTTGAAACATTTTTAGTTTATATTTCATAAAAAAAATTTGGTTGGAAAAAAAAGAATCAAAAATAAAGAAATTGGGAAAGGAGAAAATGTATTAAGTTTTTGGAGGGACACATGGTAGCGTCTCATTGCTCCACAGAAAGATAACCTTACCGTATTATATAAAATGAAATCTACTAAAAATGATATTTGAGGATTTTTTAAAAAAACTAAGGAATGCAATAGAACATGCAAGAAAGTAAAAAACAATGAGTAAAATATAGACTGAATTAAAAACTATCCTAGGGCATGAAACACTCAAACAAAACTAATCCATTTACATGGCGTTAATCAATTTTTAAATTCTCATTTGTTAATTACACAGTCCACAAGCATGATAACAAGTCCAATTAGTCCACTAAACTTCCTAATCATTTGAAAATTGGGGTAGACATTTAATTTTAATGCTAGGATCGAGATTAAATGTTTACTAGTGTGTGCTATATTTTTGTATTAAATCGAAGGTACAATGCAAGACAACAACAATATTGTAGCGTTGAATGCTCCAAAGACACCATATCACCGGAGACTCGTTGAAAACGGTTACAAATGGCATAAGGAGTGATCGATGTATTTTATCTCAAATAAAAATATTTTGTTCTTTATCAGGTTTCTGCGTTTCTAAAATCCAACCCAAGAACCATTTGCAAATGATGAGGTTTTGATTTAATCTTTCGAACAATAAACGAAAGACACAAGAAGTTTTGTTATTGCAATACATGAAGTAAAAGATATGAACTTAGTAATGAGGTTTGAGTGACGTAAAGCCGACCCGTTTCCTTTGGAAAAGGTATCTCTATCTTCTTTACACATTGATTGTAGGTCTAGTTATGTTGTAAACTAGTGGTCTAAAGGAGTCACTACTAATTACTTTATCAAATTAAATTAAAGAAGAAGAGATTAAATTTAGGTTTATGACATTGGTTAAAGAGAAAGAGTATCGAATTGACTTCCCCGATTATGTTGTGGTGCTTCCTTTATTTTCATTTTATTTGCGTTCCTATCTTATGTTGTCTAAAGCCTATGCATTTAAACGGTAATGTTATCTACTCATGTCGGCCGTGAATGGTCCACTAGGGTTAAACTGTTTTAAACGAAGTTGGTGCGGTTGCGGTTATAAGAGTTCACAGAAGAGGATAATTGTGGTTTAAAGCATTAATAAACAATTTATATGACTAGTCTAATAGTTAGAAACGAGTGCGATTGCGTAAAATTTATGTATGGTCGGCAACGGTTGCAATATCCATTTAACAGAAAACTTACAAAAAACATTTACAAAATTTAATTTTTATAAGAAAATAAAAAACTTTCTTATTATAATTAGAATTGAAACATTCATATTTTAAAATAAATCTTAAAACAACTAACTAAAATATTTGTTTTTAAAGTTTTGGAATATTGTTTTTTATCTGCAAAATATTTTTACTTATAAATATATTTTAGTTTGATAATATATATATATATATATATATTATAGGAGTGTCAAAATGAATAAACTAATCCAACACAATTCATTCGTCCAATGTGTTAAGAGTCAACCCATAAACCCACTTAATTTAATGGATTAAATGGTTAAATAGGTTGACCATGTTAAATGGATTGACCTTATGGAACTAATAAGTAAATAATTAATTAATCAACTAATGAATAATTAACTACAAGAATGAGTCACTATTCTGACCACAAGTTCGGTCGGAATTTGGTCAGATATGACTTATTCTGATGAGTTTCCGATGAATTTCAATTAGTGAGAATTTGATGTTCGGAAACGCATTTCAGTAACAAATTGGTTGAAAAATAGCGACGGAATAGGTGGTCAGAAATTAGCTGAAAATATCATCGGAAAGTCGTCAAAATATTTCCGACTAGACTCCGAAAAAAGTCCGACTATATATACCAATTACTTATATAATAAAAACAATTATGACTCTTCAAGCCACATAGTCGTCCCTAATGTCTCGTCAATGAAATTACACAAATTATAAGCGTATCCATCAAGAAACTTGACTGAATAATGAATCCACTAGAATAACGCCACTTTGGCACTTGGATTGAGCCTAAAAATAGGAATGATACCTCTTCCATTCTCCATAACATGCAACTCCTCGTGAGCACATATTTCTGGTAAATCTTCAAATTATCCTTCGTCTTCCCTTGCCCATTCAACATAGTATCGATGATGTTATCAAAATAGTTCTTTTTGATATGCAGGACACCAAGATTATGTCTAAGAATGTGATATTTCCAATAAGACAATTCCCAAAATATACGTGTCTTATGTCAATTGTGTTGCTCCCCATAACCATCAATTCGATCATTTTCAGAACCGCCACAAACTGCAGTTTCAACAGCATGAAAATCTCGGAACTGCTCCAAAAGATAGTTACCATCATATGATGGAGGTGGACCATCACGTAAAAAATTTTCTCATAAAAAAACCTTCTATTGCGGCACAAGGGATGATTCTTCGGTAGAAAATGCCATAAGCAGTCAAACCTACTGATCCACTTCTGTGGTACTAATCTCTTCCTTAATTACCTAATCACCAATAACTTCCACTAGCGATTAAGCAATCATGAAACATTAATTACAAACCTAATTAACCACAAAACATTCTAATCATAGGCTAGGAATGTTAAGCTCTTAGTATTTTGGTTCCGGCATTTCATCAAACACCTTGTGGGTGTGAAAAATGCCTAAGTCTAAATCAACTTGAAGGCTAATCTAGCATTAAACATATCTAAGAAAGGATCTATCATATTCCAAGCCTAAACTCCACTTAGCAATCATAAATTACCCTAAATCTACCTAACTCAAGAGTCCTAAAATGACTACTCACAATCTACCATGATAACACAAACCAATATTATGGATCTTTGCATAATCATGGTTTTAGAGAAAAGTAATGAAGGATTTAAGGAAATAAACAAGATTGATAACTTAAAAATAGAGATTCATACAATGTTCCTGAGAGAAAGCTTAAAGGTGGCTAAGAAAAATCCTTAAAAACAAAGAATAGCCTTGTAATTAGGTTTAGAGGCTATTTATAGTCAGAGCAAAAGAAAACCGAGTCAACTTAAACTAAACTGGATTAACCTGGTGGTTAACACAAAGAAACAGGTCTCAACGGTATACATTAAATGCTGCATAATCTCGGTGTCGTCCCGCGGTGTACATAAACCAGCTGCTTGAAGTCGAAGCTCTCCTGCGGTGCACACGAAGCCGCTGCATGATGCCACCAGCCTTCCAGCGTTTCTCATCTAAACTCCACAGATGTCTTTATCCTGCTGTATGACCCGTTGCACTGCACCAGTGTCCTTATGCCATGGCATGATGACGTCGACTCTCCAGAAAGACTTTGTGGGGCTTCACCGGGTTCCCAAAACCGCTATGTGATCCCGTTGCGTCTCCTTGTCTTCCTCAATCTCACTCCTTTGATCCCTTTCAACTCCAAATTGGCCTCATTGATGCATACTTCACTCCATGAACCTATAAAACAACAAAATATGCAAAACATGCACCTAGACACTAATATGGAATGCAAATGAGTTGAAACTAATGAGAAAATGCAATGTAATTAGCCTTGAAAAGTTGATATATCACATTCCATAAACTGGTAAATCGCCTATTGTCCACATCAATACAACTCACATAGTGAAATTGTTCATCACCGAAACATCATAGACGTGAACTCCTTCATGCCACAATATCTGCAACTCAGAAATTAATGGCTTCAAAATACATCAAGAGCTCTTCGGGGATAATTTGGACCTAACACAAGTACTTTGAGAAACAAAAATTATATTTTCATACAAAGAGCTAAAAGTAAATTATATGGAGTGACTATATATATTCCTCATTTCATTTTCAAAATCTGGGTACGAATACCGATAATGTTTCCAAGTTTTAGCATTTGATGGATGTGAAATATCGCCTGTAAATGGATGTTAGCCATGCAATGTCATAGCTGATGCAGTTCGCTCTGATTAATATATCTATTTAAGTCTATATGTAATTGGTAAGTACCACATTCGCTTATAAGGAATTTGACTCCACCTTGTGGAAACTTTGAATCTTTCTTGACCACAAAATCTGCAAGCTTCAAAGTTTGCGTAATATCTTAAAAATATTATGTAGTTTTGTCGACACACATCAATAATTTGATATGCTAATCCCAAACATGTTACCATCTTCTGGATTTCGTAATACAAACCTTGTGCAAGATTTTCTTCTGGCATATAGTCTTTGAAAAAATCTGTAATTGCATCAATACAATCCTAACTTAGATTGTATTTTGTTTTGATACCCACCATCCTTGTCGCTGCCAATAATGGAGAATGAACCTCTTATATTAGATGTTTTGCAGCATCTAGCATCTAAAAAAACCTTCTTGACGCAAGGTTTAGCTCTTCAATAACAGTAGAAGTTTTTATATCCTGTGGAAACGCATCTCTAAACATCTGCCCAACATTATCATCATGTCTAATAGTACTACTGCATCAACAAATCTATCATTATTTCCATGTTTTACCCTTCTTTCTCTATGACTAGTACCTGGCATATCTACAAAATCTGATCCTCATTTCAGCAAGAAAATTACTAACTCACATTTTTGGTCAGACAATTGTGGATCCACATTTTGATAGAAAATTACAAAATCAGATTTTTGAAATTTTAATCCACATTTTAATATTTGATCGGTTTACACGTTTCGGTTGATTAAATTATATTAGATTCAATTTTAAAGAAAATGATGGGTTAAATGGTTAAACAAATAAACCATCAATCTATAACAACTCAACCCATTTAAACCATATATGTTGGATATTTTGCGTTAACCTAATATTATTTCTGACAAACTTTCACAGTCATACAAACAAAACGATATCAAACAATATCCTCATAGTAAGTAACATTTATTTTGAATTGAATGTTAAATTCATTCAAACCCAATAAATATTTATACAGCAAAGTTTTACTCTCTCTAATGGTTTGAAATTAAATCAGCAAGATAATGAAATATGAAAGATGATTTTATCTTGTGACGAACCTGACTTTCATCCCTTGTTCATAGTGTTTATTACCAACCTCACGAATTGAGGACAACCTGTTTCAAAATTGCTTGTCCATGGTTTGGGTGATTTGTAGTGGGGATTGTGGAGGTTTAACATGCCTCATTGTTTTTTTTTCTCTCCATAATGTATGTAATGACTAATGTGGGATAAAAAAAACATATTGCAAAAGAAAAAGATAAATCTTCTCTAACGATGTATCCTCCAACAACCTCATGATAGGTCTTATTATTTTGTATATCTTGCCTGGAGTAATTTCTTGTCCAGTCTAGTCCATATGTCCTCCGAGAAGCTACACAAAAAATAGAGGTGATTTTTAGTTTCAAAGAAATTTTGGCACAACATACATAAACCAGTAGCTCCTGTAGTCAGTTGTAATTCGATATCCAGTTGATATTGATTATTTGTTGCCAACCACGCATGGAACACAAACATGGGTGTTGCATAGGCAAATCATAGTCCCTTCCTCCATCCTTTTGTAGAGCTTATTTCTCTCACGAGGTTCCATATTTCCTTGGAGAAAATTTTTGATGCAAACTTATATCACCTTTACTTTTCAACAAAACCCTATCTTCACCAACTGTGTTCTGCTTTCTTCTTTTAGTTTCAATAATCTCTTTGATTGTATTGAAAATCTCGGATCTGTGTCGTTTTTTTTGATGTGTTTGGATAACCTGCTTCACCGTAGAAAACCTTTGTACACCGAAATCTATGAAGTCTCTTTCCCCTGTTACCTCATTAATCCTTCCCAAATGAGACCAATGATCATAGCAAAATAAATTTGTTGCTCCATTACCAACCTCCACTTTGACAAAATATTTTGCAAGTTCTTTGTATTTGAGCAGTTTCCTCCACATACATGATCCTAAGGATGTGGATTATCTCACAGTCCAGAATGAGGCTTTTCGGATTAAATAAATCCGTATCCATGTTACCCACATCGAAGAATTCACTGATAAAATTCTCCAAATTAGTTTCAAATAGCAGATGTTATTCACTTCAACCAATGGTCTTAATCTCAAGCCACCTTCCTCCTTAGGCTTGCACACATAGGTCCATGCCATTTTCGCTTTCTTTGTATTTAAATGTGGACCAGACCAAAGAAATGCTGAGCGTAGCTTATCAATTTCACTGAGGCATGTCTTTGATAATCTGAGAGCTGAAGTTCAAAAGTTTTTAAAACTATGAATCAGCGATCCAATGAGTTGCAACCTTCATGCAAAAGAAAAGTATCTTGTTGTCCATCATCTTATTTAACCTTGAATCTTCTCTAGCAGGAGGCTGTAATTCTCCACTCTCATTCTTCTTGCCAAAAGTGGTAATCCCAGATATTTTACTGGTAATAAACCTGAATCAAAGGGGAAATGATCAACTATTGTCTCCTAAATTGTATCCACAACTCCCACCATTAAAAGAATAGATTAACCCAAACTATGTTCAACCAGAGAATTTTTCAAAATCTGAGAAGACATTGAGAATGCCTTCTATTGATCTCTTCTTTCCATCCGTAAACATTAAGAGATCATATGCACATCACAAATGTGTGAGCTTACAATACGGATGAAACCCAACTAGCCTATCCGTAGCAGCCTTATCAAGTATCTTTGAAAGAACATTCATGCTTATGACAAACAAATATGGTGAAAGAGAGCATCCTTGTCTAAGATCCCGTTGACTCTGAAAATAACCAGCAAACTCTCCATTTACTTGAACTGAAAAAGAAGCTGATGTAATGCAGAGTTTTATCCAATAAATAAAATTTTGTGGCAATTTAAGAGTTGTTAATGTCATAAGAAGAAACGGCCACTGAACTGAATCGAAAGCCTTTGAGATATCAATCTTAACAAAAAGCAAACTGATTTGGTGCTATAAATTTCGATAAAATCTCTTTTAACCGATTCACCAAAATCTTTGATATCACTTTGTAAATAACATTACAACAAGAGATGATCATGTAATCCTTCTTTTGCCGCACCACTATTTTCTTCGGAATTAAAGCCAAGATAGTAGAATTAATATCTTTAGGTATAAATAATTATTCAAAGAATGATTGAATAGCCACCATAAAATCCTTTTTCAACACAGCCATGCTTCCTAAAAATTTTCAAAGTGTATCCATGTGGAGCTGGGGCTTTATTTCCCAGCATTGCAAAGATCGCACATCCTTAATCTCATCCGCTGTTACAACTCTTATTAATCTATCAACATCTAACTCACAACATTCAAACCTCGACAGATTTTTAATATCTTTCACCGATTTTCCAACATAATCAACATCATTATGGCCTAAGAAATCCTTAAACAATCGCACAACCTCTAGTTTAATTTCTTCTTGAGAGCTCACTATCACACCATCAGGTTTTTGAACTTCTCAAATAGAATTTCTTACCTCACGAACCTTCGCTGCTTGATGGAAATATCAATTATTTTTATCACTTACATTCAGCTAATGTAGCTTTGATTTTTTTCTGAAAATTTTCTCCTCCAACTTTGATAGTGTTTGCCATCTAGCAAATGCTCTTGCTGTAGTTCCCACAGCATTTTGATAATGATCTGTTATTGTAACAACATGTGCCACACCCAGCTCCTAATATGCTTATTTCATCCTCCTTATCAGATTGCACAGAGAAGAAATAAATGTGTAGTTCCATAACTTAATCTGTACAAATGAAGTCATGGTGTTTATATACAAGTGGTGATTAGTCAACTAACTAACTTGCTAACAGTCACTTAACGACTAACAACCATTATTAATATCTCATTAATATGTAGCTCTAATACCCCTCCCTCGAGCGAAAGCTCACAAAGGGAGATATAGGCTTGAAAACTTGAAGCGTTCCATGAGATATTTGAAGACTGATGGTTGAACTGCTTTGGTAAAAAGGTCAGCAAGTTGATTGTCAGTTGTGATATGCATCAAATGCAAGAAGCCTTATTTGTATTTGTCTCGAACCTTGTGGCAGTCTAACTCAACATGTTTTGTTCTCTCATGAAAAATAGTGTTAGAAGCAACGTGCAGTACAGCTGTGTTATCACAATATAGGTTGGCTGGTCCAGAGGTCTTGATCTGCAACTCATGTAGAATATTAGCTAGCCACATCAATTCCTTTGTCGTTTCAGCCATTGCTCTATATTCTGCCTCTGCACTGCTGGAAGATGATGTCTTTTGCTTTCGAGACTTCCATGACACCAAAGAATCACCAAGAAAAATGCAAAACCCAGTAACAGATCTGCGTGAATTAGAACAAGTAGCCCAATCTGAATCTGAAAATGCATTAAACCTGATCTCTGGGTCTATGGAATAGAAAAGCCCTTTGCTTGGATCATTCTTTATGTATATAATAATCCTGTGTGCTGCAGTCAAATGAGTATCTCTGGGAGCTGACAAATATTGACTCAACTTGTGCACATGGAAAGTGATATCTGGCCTTGTAATCGTAAGATAAAGCAATTTCCCAATCAAAGCCTTGTAAGGAGAAGGATCAGACAGAAGAGTACCACTTTCATTATCAAGATGAAGGGTAGGATCCATAGGAGTTGAAACAGGTTTACAACCAATATATCCAGCATCACCGAGAATATCCAGAGCATACTTCCTTTGGTAAACTGATATGACTTTATGTGAGCGAGCTATTTCCAGACTAAGGAAATATTTGAGAGGACCAAGATCTTTAATTTGGAAAGCTGTACTTAAAACCTTCTTCAATTGTGCTAAGGCAATATCATTATTGCTTGCAATGAAGATATCATCAACATATACTAGCAATGCAATAAAGGAAGTATAAGTAATCTGAACAAACATAGTATTCTCGGCCTGTGATTGAATGAAACCAGCCTGAATTAAAACCTTTGAGAACTTCTTATACCACTGGCGAGAAGCTTGCTTCAAACCATAAAATAATTTGTGTAAACGACAAACATGATTAGGTGGTAAAGATGTACCAGCAGGTGGAGTATATCCAGGTGGTAATGTCATATAAATTTCTTCTTCTAAATCTCCATGAAGAAAATCATTTGTGACGTCCATTTGTGACAAAATCCAACCCTTCTTAGCAGGCAAACCGAGCATCAATTTCACAGTCACTAACTTCACTACTGGAGAAAAAGTATCAATATAATCAACTCCCTCAATCTAAGTATATCCCTTAGCTACCAACCGAGCTTTATACCTCTCAACTGATCCATCTGCATTATATTTGAACTTATACACCCATCTATAGCCAACTGGATGCTTGTCTGGTGGAAGAGAAATAAAAGACCAGGTTCTAGTTGTAACAAGCTGCTCAATCTCAACATTCATAGCCTTTGTCCACTGGTCACTTTGAATAGCGGTTTGAAAGTCTTTAGGTTATGACTCAGTGGATATAGTGAGGATGTAAAGCTTGTAATCAGGGTTTAATTTGGAATAGTCAAGGACTGAATTAAGAGGATATGGTGTGGTATGTTTGGTGATAGTGGGAAGTGGTGTTTGTGTAAGAATATGACAATGATACACAGACAAATAAGTCGGGGGCCTAGTTTTTCTGCGTGGCCTATCTATATTCACAGCAGGAGTTCTAGTGACTGGATTATTAACCTCAGAAGAAGCTTCTGGAACAGAAGTAGAAGAAGAAGGGATGGAAACAAGAGAAGGATCTGGAATTGGTAAAGGAAGAATTGCAGAAGAAAAAATATCAGGATAAGAAGGTAAAGGTTTAGAGGTCTGAAATGGAAATATATCTTCATGAAAGATAACATTCTGAGAAATGGAAACAGTATGTGACTCCAGATCAAAAACTTTGTATCCTTTATAACTGGAAGGATAGCCAAGAAAAACTGAGGCACAAGCTCGAGGAGTGAATTTGGTTCTGTCTTTAGGGTAAGTAGAAGCATAACAGAGACAACCAAAAGATTTGAGGTGTGAATATTGTGGTATTTTATTGGTAAGAAGTTGAAATGGTGTTTGTTGATGAAGAAGGGGAGGTGGAGTTCGATTTATGAGATAAACTGTGGTACGAATGTAGTCACTCCAATATGGTAAAGGAACATTAGATTGAAAAAGAAGAGCTCGTACCACATTTAAAATGTGTTGATGCTTACGCTCAACAACTGAGTTTTGTTGTGGAGTGTATGCACAGGAAAAGAAGTGAAAATGCCCTTTTGAGCGAGAAGAGAAGTGAATTGTAACTCAGGAGCATTATCAGAACGAATAGCTTTGAGTTTAGCTTGATATTGAGTTTCTATGAGATTGATAAAATCTGGAAAAGCTTGAGCAACATCATTGTTTGATTTAAGAAGATAAACCCAAGTAACCCTTATGCAATCATCAACAATAGTCAGAAAATACTTAAAACCATCAACAGAAATAGGAGTAAAAGGACCCCAAACATCCAGATGTATTAGATCAAAAGGTTTTTCTGACATATTATTGGAGAAAGGAAAAGAAAGTATTTTCTGTTTTGCTAAATGACAAGTGCTACAGAGATCACAATCGAGAAGTTTATGCTTAATTAGGTATAGAAAGAAGATCTGAAAGTATTTGTAGCTAAGGAAAAGAGGGATGACCAAGACGCTGATACCATAAGAAGCTATTAGAAGAAGTGATGTTGCAAAGCAAAGAAAAAGAAGAAAGGTCTTGAAGGATTGAGTGGAGCTATCCAAGAAATAGAGTTTGTTATGCAATCCCTGAGAAAGCTCCTGAATATTGCGAAATGTGGGATAGAAAGTCACTGAATAAGAAGAAGCATGAAGAAGGGAACTGACACTGATGAGATTTAAGTGAAAAGAGGGCACATAAAGAACATCATGAAGAAGAAGTTTTTCTGAGATTTGAATGGTTCCAGATTGTGTAACAGTTAGGTTAGCACCATCTAGAAGAGTCACTAGAATATCAGAAACAGTGTTAACTGTGGTGAACATAGACAGGTTACTACAGACATGAGATGTGACCCCTGAAAATATTGCAGATGTCGACATATACAACTCTTCATTGCCTCTCCAAAACTCTTCCATCAAACGCCTAAAACCTGAGCAACTTGTTACAGCATTTTTGAATTTAAAAGGCCCTCTTGGGTTCAAAACGTCTCTATCTATTTGAATACGACAACACAAGTAATCAGAGCCTGCTGCTTCAAACACACAATATGCATGTGGAAAAGAGTTACTCCAACCATCATTGATAAGAACCCGATCAAGTTTCTTATAAATTAAGCCTTATTCCCTTTTGTTGCACCAAGTGAACAATAGACCATGTGAAGCAATATCAAGTAAGAGAGTTGTAATGAATCACCTCTTGAAAATCTTGCATACCATTATTTAGCGATAAAAGAATAAACGTTGAGTGCTCTTCAAATCTAATATCCCATTAAAGTCACCAAAAATTAACCAAGACTTATTTCTAAGCATTAGCGAATCTTGATGATTTTTTTAATCCTTCCACATCTCCTTTTTCTTCTCCATACAATCTGAGGCATATGTAAATGAACAAAAAATCCATCCTTATATCCATCCAATCCAGAAATATAGCACATGTAATCATCTGCCCACTTTTAAAACACGGTGTGGCCCTTACAGTAGACTTCCAAACAACCCAAATCTTCCCAAGCCGATTGTGCTCGTAATTAGCGGCGGACCTACTAAGGAGAACGTGGGGTCACATGACACCCTTTAAAATAAATAAAAATAGTTTAGTTCATTGAAATAGGTAAAACTTCTTCAGCATAGTTGGTACTTTTTAGCAATTGACACCCTTGCAATCTGTGTTCGATTCCTTACTTGACACCTTTAACTTACATTTTTTTTTTTTTTTCTAATTCTCTTGAAATTTACATTAATTATTTGAGTTTCGTATAACATTTTTTCTATTGGTTATGAAAAAAAATTAATTTTTTATATTATTATATATATTTTTTCATTAGTCTAGTGTTTGTCTAATATTATTAGACGATAAATATATGATTTATTCTTAAAAATAGTTTGTATTATGATCCCGGTAAAATTAAGTTCTGGGTCCGCTACTGCTCATAATTAGATAAAAATGATCAATCCTTAAACACATTAGAATCAATGTTCCCCCCTTTAGTCTCTTTTGATAGGTCTCAGATTTAGAACGCTAATCTCAAGAACAATAAGTAAACGATACTTTTCTTTGACAATTTATGAAACGACCGTACTTAAATAATTTTTTTTTTTTAACACGTGGTTAAAACAACGCTAACGCCCATACATTAACGTTTAAATCCACACCACAATAAAATGGAAAACATCATAGTTAACGCCCATACGTTAATATTAAACATAAACCATTTAACGTTAAACATAATACAACCCACAGGTTCACTGTACAGTCGTTTACAAAAACCACAAAAGTAAAGGCCCTAGGCATCCCCTCTTCACCTTCTCGATTCCACGATCACGTCTTATCCGCACCTACAACCACAATAGTGCTACGTCAACATTTGGAAAAAACCAAATGCTGAGTGAGATTTCTCATCTCAAACAACAGATTATACTTAACTTACAAGAATAATCAAATAACCATATTCGACAGGAAATCAATATCGACAATTATTATTCCCAATATCCTACAGCAATTCACACCAAGAAAAGTTGTACCACAACTTAGTAATAACTAATTAAACACCAATCCATGGTTCTCTATCCACCACAAGCTTAATAAGCACAAGCTAAGCTCATGACCAAAACCATATAATTTTCGGAAAAACAACTCCACACAAAGTCAAGCCGGAAACTCACAATCCTAACTCGACACAACACCAACAAGCACCAATATATGGTTATCTATCCACCACAAGCTTAACAAACACCAGCTAAGCTCATGACCAAAACCATATAATTTTCGGAAATTCAACTCCACACCAAGTCAAGCCGGAAACTCACAATCCTAGCTCGACACAACACCAACAAGCACCAATCTATGGTTCTCTATCCACCACAAGCTTAACAAACACCAGCTAAGCTCATGACCAAAACCATATAATTTTCGGAAATTCATCAATACCAAGTCAAGCCTAAGAACTCAAAATCAAAGCTTAACAAGGCACCACAACAACATTTCCAAGGTTCTCTAATCATTCCAAGCTCAAACCACACAAGGCAAGGCTCAGGCCTTCACCACAGAACCTCACGGAATTTATCAAAGCTCCACACAAGTTTATCCAAGTCCCACAGCCACACACAAGGCTTAGAGACAACCCACGACCACAAACTCACCTCGGAAGTAGATGGATTCTAGACTTAGATGGAAAACTCTAGCTTCAGAATATTTATCCTTCTTCTCTTCACCACCACGCCAAACTCTAGCTTCAGTCTCACGCTTCCCTCAAGCTCCCAAGCTTCTCCACAAGCTTTCTAGCCTTTTTCCTCTCAAGAACTAAGCTCACCGAAATTTTTTTCTCTCTTCTCTTCCTTTTCCTTTCTCTTCTTTTTCTCTCAAGCTCTCAGCTCCGCTCCCCCCTCTCAAACTCCACGAGCTCCAAGAGATAAAGAAGAAGAAGAGAAGTCAAAACCAATTTGACTTTCTCTTGACAAAAACCCCGCAACTTTCGTTTCGACATATGACACCCCCGGAACAAATCTAATTTGATCAATTTAACACATTAATCAATTTTTTCGAGATTTGTCTAAGGTTCATAAACTGAAAAGAATTCCCAATTATTTAAATTAATTCAATTAATTAATTTCTGGGAATACGGGCGTTACAATTCTCCCCCACTAATATAGATTCGTCCTCGAATCTTACGTTCTATCGCTCATCTCCAATGAACTCTAATCGTCGCAACGATTATTCCAACTCTTATCTACTACCCATAATCCTTGTAGTCATGACTCCCAAAGTCAACATTAATAGGAACTACTCATCTTATTAAACATTGATAATGTAACATTGCTCTACATAACAGCAGTACATAATGAAAATACATATCATACAGTACACTCCGAAACTGAGACCTCTCGATGGACATCAAGCCGAAGCTTGTTTCTTGAACCATTCCCAGAACCTCATTTCCATCCTAGCCTTTGGCTCCTAAGTTTCCTCCTGTACCCCGTTACAATCCCACAATACTCGCATCATCGGAATCCTTTTCCGACGAAGCTCACTAATCTTCCGGTCGAGAACTCTCAAAGGTCTCGCCTCAGCGGTCATATTGGCCTGAAGATCTGGCGAAATTTCAGCCAATACTTCTTCATCCCTGTGCAAGCATTTTTTTTAACATCGACACATGAAAGACCTTGTGAAAGGCCTGCATAATCTCGGGTAACTCTAACCGATACGCAACCGGTCCAACACGCTCTACCACCCTGAACGGTCCCATATACCTCGGACTCAACTTAGTCGCAGTAATGGATCTGTTCGGACCTCTCAGCATGGCCATTTTGAGATACACACTATCTCCCACCTCAAACTCAAGCTCTTTCCGCCTCTTATCAGTATAGCTCTTTTGCCGATCCGGAGCCTTTTTCATGTTCAGTTTCAACACCCGGATCTTCTCCGTGGTTTCCTGAACAAACCTCGCACCCAATGTGCTCCTCTCCCCCACTTGGGTCCAACACAAAGGTGTACGACATGGCCTCCCATACAAAGCCTCGTATGGAGCCATCCCAATACTTGCCTGGTAGCTATTATTATAAGTAAACTCTACCAAGCTCAGATGATCCACCCAATGTCCGCCCCAATCTAGTACACACATCCTCAACAAATCCTCCAAAGTCTGAATAGTCTTCTCGGACTGCCCATCTGTCTGAGGATGATAAGCCGTACTCATGTGCACCCTCGTGCCCATCTCCATCTGAAATGCTTTCCAGAACTTCGATGTGAACTTAGGATCCCGGTCCGAGACAATGCTTACCGATACTCCATACAGTCTCACAATCTCCTGCACATACTTCCTAGCCAAAACCATAGCCCCATCGGTCTTCTTAATGGCCAGAAAACGTGCACACTTGGTCAATCAATCAACGATGACCCAAATAGCATCCTTAGTCCGAGATACGGGTAAGCCCACCAAAAAATCCATTGTGATCATATCCCATTTCCACTTTGGAATGGGTAAACTCTGCAACAACCCACTCGGAACTTGGTGCTCTGCCTTTACTAACTGGCACATGTTGCATGCTGCACCCAGTTAGCAACATCCTTCTTCATCCCGACCCAATGATAATACCGCTTAAGATCTCGGTACATTTTAGTCGCTCCTGGATGAATCGAGAACATATTCGAATGAGCCTCACTCAGTATCTCTCGCCTCAAATCCTCGTTCACAGGTACGCATACCCTCCCACTCACAAGGATAATACCATTCGTAGATACCTGATACTCGGAACCCACTTCTCTAGAAGCTTTAACCAAGGCTTCATCTTTTTCCTGAGCTACCTTAACTCTACTCAAAAGATCCGCTTGGTTAGTCGCTTCTAAACCCAAGGGTTCCTGAGATATAACACACAAACGTAATGTGCTAATCTCGCTCACTAACGACTCAACCTCATGCTTCCGAGCTAAAGCCACACGCTTACGACTCAAAGCATCTGCAACTAGATTAGCCTTACCAAGATGGTAAGCTATATCCAAATCGTAATCAGCCACTAGCTCCATCCAGCGCCGTTGCCTCAAATTCAACTCAGGCTGAGTGAAAATGTACTTCAAGCTCTTATGATCTGTGAACACTTGAACCTTTCCACCATAAAGATAAGATCTCTAAATCTTTAAAGCGAACACCACTGCAGCCATCTCTAGATCATGGGTAGGGTAGTTGCTCTCATGTTTCCGCAACTGCCGCGAAGCATAGGCAATAACCTTCCCCCGCTGCATCAACACACATCCCAGACCAATTCCTGACGCATCGGTATATACCATGTAAGGCTCGCCTGGTTCAGGCAATACCAATACTGGAGTACTAGACAACATGGCCTTCAGTTTCGCAAAACTCTCCTCATACTCAAAGGACCATAGAAAAGGAACATCCTTTCCCGTCAGCTTCGTCATAGACTTAGCCAAACTCGCGAAACCCTTAAAGAACCGCCGATAATAACCTGCCAACCTGAGAAAACTTCTAATCTCGGTGGCATTTCTTGGCCTCGGCCAAGCACTAATAGCCCGAACCTTCTCCAGATCCACTGAAACCCCTTCCGCAGAGATAATATGACCCAGAAAACCAATCTCCCACTGCCAGAAGCTACACTTGCTTAACTTAGCAAACAACTTCTGTTCCCGCAGCTTCAAAAGAATCATACGAAGATGCATCTCGTGCTCCTCTTGGCTCTTCAAGTACACCAAGATATCATCAATAAATATAATCACAAACTAATCTAGATATTCCTGGAAGATGCTGTTCATCAATCTCATAAATGCAGCCGGTGCATTTGTCAACCCAAATGGCATCACCACAAACTCGTAGTGGCCATAACGAGATCTGAAAGCCGTCTTCCGAATATCCCCCTCCTCAACAGGAATCTGATGATATCCCGATGCCAAGTAGCCCCTCTCAACTGATCCAACAACTCATCAATCCGAGGAAGAGGATACCTGTTCTTCACAGTGACTCGGTTAAGTCCTCGGTAATCAATACACAACCGGAAACTCCTGTCCTTCTTCTTCACAAACAACACCGGTGCTCCCCACGGTGAAGTACTCGGGCGAATAAACCCCTTACTTAGCAACTCTTCTAGTTGCTTCTTCAGCTCCGCCATCTCTGCTAGAGCCATTCTATATGCCACCTTAGATACCGGTGCAGTTCCCGGTTCCAACTCAATCTTGAAAGGATCCGACCTCGATGGTGGTAACCCCTGCAATGACTGAAACACATCCTGGAAATCTCGAACCACTCGAATATCCAGAACCTTAACTTCTCCCATGGCCTCCGGTAAAGAAATGGTGACCAAATAAGCCTCATAACCTCTGTCGATCATACGCTCAGCATGCATAACCGAGATTACAAGACTCCCAGAAGTCGGTCTCACCTCCTGATATACCAACTTCTCTTCTCCTCGGTCAAAGTCGACCCGCCCTCGATGACAATCCAGATGCACTCTGAATTTCCTGAGCCAGTCCATGCCCAAAATAACATCGTATAGCTCCACGGAGCATATAATCAAATCGGCAGGCATAGACTCTCTTGCTACCTGGACATCCACGTCTCTAACCCGACCGTGAATTCTCAGGAGCTTACCTCCAGCAACCTCCACAAAACCTAAACTCACCCCAGGTTCACTTTTGACATTAGCCTTCTCGGCCAATTCTAGAGTAACGAAGCAATGCGATGTTCCCGTGTCAAACAACACATGATACTCGACACCCCCAACACACAAGGTCCCTACACATATACATGTGACGAGAACCTTAACACCACAACAAACAAACAAATTCCTCAATCACCGAATTTAACTTAAATGAAAAGAATAATACCTGTGATCGGTTTACCACTCGGCTCTCCAGACTCAACGAGGGAATACATACGAGGTGTCACGACACCGCCTCTAACGGGCTGCACCACTGTGGTCTCACTATGCCGCAGTTTGGGACACTGAGGTTTAATGTGCCCAACCTCCCTGCAGTGAAAACACACTCGAGAATCCACTCGTACCTCACCCCTCTGAGGACAGCTCGCCACACGGTGATCCATGCTCCCACACCCGAAGCAACCTCGACCACCTCGACCACCCCGACCACTCCTCGAAGTGTCCTCCCACTTCCGCTTCTGTCCTTGCATTGGCTTACCGCCTCCGCCCGGACCGGACTGCTGCTGCACAGGTCTCGCCTGAACACTCGGTGTAACCACTACCACCTCATCTTTCAGATCCTCTTCCAACAAAGCCGCATACTCCACTAACTCATCCACCGTGTCAAAATGCCTAACCATCAAACGGTTCCGCAAATCAACCCTAAGACCCAACATGAATCTTTGCACACGGGCTGACTCACTCTCACCCGCTCGTCTAACAAAAGAACCAAGCCGGTTAAAATCCACCTCATAATCGCGTACTGACCAATCTCACTGAGTCAAACTCCCAAGCCTCGACTCTAACCGGTTGAACGCTTCCTGGGGGAAAAACTTAGAGTTAAACTCCTCCACGAAATCTGCCCAACCCATATCGGCCTGAACTCTCCGGGCTGCCACACCCCTCCACCAGAGATGTGCATCCCCCTCCAAATAATGGACCGCAATGTCCACTAGGTATCCCGCGGGACACATACTCGAAAGGAAATTCCTTTCCATCCTCCTCAACCACGCATCAGCACTCTCAGGACTGGCACCTCCAGAGAAAAATCCCGTGCCTATCCTCTGCATTTGCTCCACTATCCTAAGGTAGGAGGGGAGCTCCTCAGCAACCACAGCCACTACCTGAGGCTGAACCTCAACACCCACTGGTGGTACTACCGGAACTTGAGCTGGTACCCTCTCTGGTACCCGCTCTAATAACACTGTCAAGAGGTCAACAATAAGATCATCTCGGGCCTGACCAAACCCTGCTGCCATACCCACAACATCTGGTGCTAAACCTGCAGCACCTGCTGGCGCACTAGCCACACCAGTGCGCCTAAAAACACCCTCATGCCTAATTTGACTCGCACGTGTCTCCTCTACATGCTCCTCCATAACACGACCACGACCTCTACCCTGGCCACGGTCTCTACCACGTCCTCTAACCATCTGCACATGCATAAACAAGAACTTAGTATCACAAGAACACAATCATCACAATACAAATAACTTACCGTGGAATCCCACAAGGCTCGAAGAGGATGACACTATGACATCTCACAACACCCATAAAAAATTCTTAGAACCATATGGGTCCCCATAAACCACATAGGCTCCTAGAACCGTATAGGCTCTGATACCAAAATTGAAACGACCGTACTTAAATAATTTTTTTTTTTAACACGTGGCTAAAACAATGCTAACGCCCATACATTAACGTTTAAAACCACACCACAATAAAATGGAAAACATCATAGTTAACGCCCATACGTTAATATTAAACATAAACCATTTAACGTTAAACATAATACAACCCACAGGTTCATCAGACAATAACATAAAAACCACAAAAGTAAAGGCCCTAGGCATCCCCTCTTCACCTTCTCGATTCCACGATCACGTCTTATCCGCACCTACAACCACAATAGTGCTACGTCAACATTTGGAAAAAACCAAATGCTGAGTGAGATTTCTCATCTCAAACAACAGATTATACTTAACTTACAAGGATAATCAAATAACCATATTCGACAGGAAATCAATATCGACAATTATTATTCCCAATATCCTACAGCAATTCACACCAAGAAAAGTTGTACCACAACTTAGTAATAACTAATTAAACACCAATCCATGGTTCTTTAACCACCACAAGCTTAATAAGCACAAGCTAAGCTCATGACCAAAACCATATAATTTTCGGAAAAACAACTCCACACCAAGTCAAGCCGGAAACTCACAATCCTAACTCGACACAACACCAACAAGCACCAATATATGGTTATCTATCCACCACAAGCTTAACAAACACCAGCTAAGCTCATGACCAAAACCATATAATTTTCGGAAATTCAACTCCACACCAAGTCAAGCCGGAAACTCACAATCCTAGCTCGACACAACACCAACAAGCACCAATCTATGGTTCTCTATCCACCACAAGCTTAACAAACACCAGCTAAGCTCATGACCAAAACCATATAATTTTTGGAAATTCATCAATACCAAGTCAAGCCTAAGAACTCAAAATCAAAGCTTAACAAGGCACCACAACAACATTTCCAAGATTCTCTAATCATTCCAAGCTCAAACCACACAAGGCAAGGCTCAGGCCTTCACCACAGAACCTCACGGAATTTATCAAAGCTCCATACAAGTTTATCCAAGTCCCACAGCCACACACAAGGCTTAGAGACAACCCATGGCCACAAACTCACCTCGGAAGTAGATGGATTCTAGACTTAGATGGAAAATTCAAGCTTCAGAATATTTATCCTCGTTCTCTTCACCACCACGCCAAACTCTAGCTTCAGTCTCACGCTTCTCTCAAGCTCCCAAGCTTCTCCACAAGCTTTCTAGCCTTTTTCCTCTCAAGAACTAAGCTCAACGAAATTTTTTTCTCTCTTCTCTTCCTTTTCCTTTCTCTTCTTTTTCTCTCAAGCTCTCAGCTCCGTTCCCCCCTCTCAAACTCCACGAGCTCCAAGAGATAAAGAAGAAGAAGAGAAGTCAAAACCAATTTGACTTTCTCTTGAGAAAAACCCCGCAACTTTCGTTTCGACATATGACACCCCCGGAACAAATCTACTTTGATCAATTTAACCCATTAATCAATTTTTTCGAGATTTGTCTAAGGTTCATAAACTGAAAAGAATTCCCAATTATTTAAATTAATTCAATTAATTAATTTCCGGGAATACGGGCGTTACAATTTAAATTGCTTATTTTTGGCTTTTTCATTTACTTAAATAGAGAACAAGAAAGAAAACATGTGAAAGTGGAAAAAGAACATGGAGCAACAACTCCGACAAGCAAGGAAATGGGGAAATGGAAGAGATGGTTTCCTTAACACAAACCAATTCTCTCATTATTTTGCAAGAAAAACAAATACATAAATTAAATAAACCAGACATAGCTGATTATGTGAGATACTTTCGGTTTTGGCATTCATTGCCGGTTTGATGTTCGTTGAACCAATTCTCTCATTATTTGGCAAAAAAACAAATACATAAATTAAATAAACCAGACATAGCTGATTACGTGAGATACTTCCGGTTTGGCACTCGTTGCCGGTTTGATGTTCGTTGAACCAGTACATCATTATCTTTGGTTACATCATTACTCCCCTCGCCAAAAAGAATATTGCCCTCAAGATTCAGACCAGGAAAGCTCTGTTTCAGCTGCTCCAAGTTCTTCCATGTTGCATCCTCCATCGCCTCCCAATGTGGTGTGCCTTTCTGAAACACTGTGTGAACATGCAATACTTGCTCCAAAATCAGACATAATAGACCATTGACACAAAGTGGTGGTAAACTCCCTGAAGTCAGTGTGTCGTCTTCCACTCTTTGTTTTAACAGCAAGACATGGAAAACAGAGTGGACCTTTGTGCCTTCTGGTAACTTGAGGCGATAGGCAACAGGTCCGACACGAGGTTCGACCTGAAACGGGCCATAGTACCGCGTAGAAAGTTTCTGCGATATTCTTTGAAAAATGGCGTGTTGGCGATATGGCTATAACCGGAAAAAGACCCAATCCCCAACCTTAAACTGAATATCTCTTCGTTTAGCATCTACGACCTGTTTCATACGATTTGATGCAGCAATTAGGTGTTTCTTAAGATCCTGTAACAGCTCATCTCGCTCTGCTAATTGCTCATCCAACTCCTGAATTGGTGTAGTTCTTAAGATCCTGTAACCCACAAGTGGTGGTGGATCTCGACCGTAGAGAGCTTTGAATGGAGTCATGCCGATGGTGTCAAGAACCTAATTTTGTGTTAAAGGTTTCTTATTGATCTTAGAAGAAGGCGGTGCCTTATATACATGTCGAGTTCGACCTAATCTATAGTTACACAATGTTTATACGACACAATATATATACGATGGGCCATGGCCCAATACCCCATCTCAAGGTGGAGTATGGAGGTTTCGAATACCCGGCTTGCCAAGAAAAGCTTCAAATTCCTTGTATCCCAATGCTTTCGTCATAATGTCAGCAAGTTGAGACTTTGTGGAGACATGTTTGGTGATGATAGTGCCACGAATGATCTCGTGCCGAATAAAATGGCAATCCCTTTCGATATGCTTTGTCCGCTTATGGAAAATGGGATTCTTCGCAAGATTGATCGCAGGTAAACTGTCAGAATGGAGAGTAATATGTCCACTACACTCAATCCCAAACGCTGGAAGCAATTCACGTAACCATAAAATTTCACAAACTGTGTCCGCCATGGCGTGATACTCAGCTTCAGCCGAGGAACGCGAGACAACATCATGCTTTCGTGTCTTTCAAGAGATAGGAGAATTGCCGAGTTGGATGAACCAACCTGTCAATGATTTGCGCGTCATTCAACATGAGCTAAAATCAGAATCACACCAAGCAGATAGCTTCAACTCTGTATTGGCACGAAGAAGAATACCCTGTCCCGGACTGTTTTTCAGATATTGGACAACCCTTAATGCCGCTTCCCAATGAGCAGGTTTCGGGGTATTCATAAATTGGGAGAGAATGTGAATAACATAACAGAGCTCTGGGTGTGTGTTACCAAGATATATTCGATGACCAACAAGACGGCGATACGGAGAAGGATCCAACAGCGACTTTCCTTTAACCGACGACAGTTTATAATTTTGCTGTAAAGGAAAACTCACAGGTTTGACACTGAGAAGACCAGTTTCTGTGATAATGTCAATAGCATATTTCCGTTGACATAGATACATACCTTTGGGACTACGAGCAACCTCAATACCCAAAAAAATAACGTAAAATGCCAAGCTCTTTCATGTGAAAACAAGAACTAAGATAAGTCTTGAACTCATTGATAACCCCTATAGAACTTCCAGTAAGTATCAAATCATCCATATAGACAAGAACATGAATACGTGTAGTCTCCTTTTCGTATGTGAACAATGAGTAATCGGAATAATTATGCTCGAAACCGTACTGTCTTAGGGCTGAACCAAGTTTTTCAAACCAGCATCGGGGCGCCTGTTTGAGACCATACAAAGATTTTTGAAGACGACATACCTTGGTTTTATCATTTGTACGAAACCCTGGAGGAAATCGCATATAAACCTCCTCATCAAGATCTCCATGAAGAAAGGCATTGTGAACATCAATTTGATGGACTTCCCAATCCTTCGAGACCGCATGTTCTAGAAAAGCATGGACTGTGACCATCTTAGCCACCAGAGCGAAAGTTTATGTGTAGTCATCACCCTCAGTTTGATTATTTCCAAGAACCACTAACCGAGCTTTATGACGTTCAAGAGTACCGTCGGCTTTAAATTTCAAACGGAACACCCATTTGCAGCCTATAGCTTTTTTGCCAGGAGGAAGATCTTCAACAGTCCATGTCCCTTGATCCTCAAGTGCAACGATTTCATCTTCAACAGCAAACCGCCATTTTTCATCTACAATGGCATCAGCATAGTGCAATGGTTCTGCGGCAGAAGTGATAGCAAAAAGATAGGCCTGATAATATGAAGAAAACTGTTCAATGGAGACATAATTATCCAAAGGATATGGCGTGACCGATGGAGCTGGTTGATAGAGAAGATGAGCTACATAGTCTGCAAGTTTAACCGGTTGAGACTTAGGTCGAGTACTGCGGCGTAACTGTGGGGTCGGAGCTACATTTGAGTCAGAGGTTGATGAAGCAGGGTGATTGTCAGCTGAGCTCTCAGGAACAGAAACATCAGAATTGGAGTCAGACTCAAGTTCAGAACCTTCAGGCTCAGATGGCAATGATGAGTTGTCCTCTACAGAATCTGTTTCAGAACCTTCAGGCGCAGAATCTGGTTCTGACTCTGCTGCAGTGGGGACTGCGTCAACAGGCGGTAAGACATTGAGTGCTGTATCGGGAGCATCTGCAGTGTCAACAGCGGTGTCTGCTGCAGACTCTAGTGGGCGTGAGAGCTATAGAGTTAGGAAGAAATTCAGGAGACGAGGAAAAAGATGAAGATATAGTGGGCGTGAGAGCTGGATAAGCAAAAGTTGTTTCCGAGAAAACCACATCACGATAAACTGAGACTATTCCTGTTTCAAGATTGTAAACTCTCCAACCCTTCTTCGCATAAGGATAACCAATAAAAACAGACTTGTGACTGCAAGAGGCAAATTTATCACCATCGTGCTTCTGATTATGAATATAACAAAGACAACCGAAAGTTCTCAAGTGATTCAAAGGTGGAGGCCGATTATACAACATTTCAAAAGGAGATTTGCCGTGTAGGAGAGCTGTAGGTGTTCTGCAAATAACCAGCAGTAACCGCACAGTATCCCCAAAAATTCAATGGGAAGATTAGCTTGAAACCGAAGAGCACACGCAACATTTAGAATATGACGATGTTTGCGCTCAACCCTTCCATTTTGTTGAGGAGTACCAACGCAGGAGGTTTCATGAATTATACCCTTGGTTCAAAAAAAATCTGTCAAGCATAAGAACTCAGACCCGTTATCACTACGTATGTTGTTTAAACTGTCTTTCCACTAAAGTAATGAAGTTCTTAAGCTCAGTCGGAGTAGATTGTTTCGTTGGAAGTAGAAAAATCCAAAGAGCACGCGAATAATCATCCAAGATAGTAAGAAAATAGCGTGATCCACATAGAGCGAGAGTCCGAAATGGCCCCCATAAGTCACAATGCACTAATTCAAAAACTGTACTTGTTTTATTTCCGCTCAAAGGGAAAGAATCTCGTGTTTGTTTTGCGCGGATACAAACATCACACGCTTTAGTATCAAAAACACAACTACTATTACTAACTTCTGAAAGTTTCAACATCTTGATAGCTTTTGGAGAGGCATGTCCTAGTCTACGGTGCCAAACATCAAACTGTGTCAAATTCGAGATTTGAGTCGTAGCAGCCACTTCAACGCCCCTGAAAAAATAGAGACCGTGTTGTTGCTCACCCGCTCCAATCAACATTCGTGTGATGCGGTCCTGAACAACACAATTTCTGTCAGAGATTTAGAAAACACATCCATGATCCCTAGTCAACTGAGAAACAGAAATGAGATGACACTGGAGTTCATCAACAAACAACACATTTTTCAGTCATAAGGCAGACCCCATATGAACACTTACTTGTTTAGTAGCAACTGTAAAACGCCCATCCGAAAGCTTAATATAGATCAAAGGCATTGTGCTCACATCAAAAAGATAATCCAAACATCCTGTCATGTGATTTGATGCGCATGTATCAATTATCCAAGACTCAAGAAAGAACGTACACGAAAGATGATCACCGGAGATTAGTTGGCGCTCGTTCAGCAACTTGACCAGTGTATGCCATTGCTGATCGTTCAAAGCACTAAAATCCACTCTATCTGCTGCAACAACCGCATTTGAATGAGAGAACTGCCCAGCACTGAGATGAGATTGATCATGCCCAGCAGTGACAACGTGGTTTGCGGTAGCTGGTGATGATTTTTTGCCACGAGAAAGCTGAGGAGTAGGAAGAATTCCTTGATTAAAACCAGCACCTGCATCTCTAGGAGGACCTATTTTCTCGTGAGTACGCTCACACCACCACGGAGGATATCCTATTTTGCGGAAACAAATTTCTGCCACATGTCCATTCTTACCATAAGTTGTGCATACAACACTGTTATTGCAATTTTCAAAGGTCTGTTTTGATTTCGGCACATACTGTATGGCAAAACTAACCCCGCTAGTGGATCGTTCAACGTGCATACGAGCAAGAGATTTGGATTCTTCATCCTGGGTCAGAACATTGTATGCTTCATCTAATGATGGAAGAGGAGTGCGCGAGAGCAGAGAAGATTTTACAAATCCGTAGAGTGATTCGTCAAGGCCCATAAGAAACTGATGCAACTTATCTTCTTCACGTTCCTTTGCGATTTCTTCAACAGTTTTAGCTTGTTGATAGTCTGCTAGAGTAGTCCACAACTTCGTTAATTTCCTGTAATAAGCTTCAATTGCCGATCCTTGTTGACGACAACTTGCCAATTCAGCTTTGAGTCTCTGCACTCGTTGACCGTTCTTCACGACAAACCGTTTTTGAATTTGAGTCCAGAGGCTAAAAGCATCATCACTGTGAGCGATAGATGAACACAGTGACTCATCAATGGTGAGATTTATCCAAGACACCACAAGTGCGTTATTAGCACACCAATCTTCATAGTCTTCAGAGTTTGCATCTGGCTGAGGTATGGTACCGTCTGCAAACCTGAACTTCTTTCTTTCTTTCAAAGCCAACCGTAAACTTGCGGACCATTCATCATAATTCGAACCACGGAGAAATGGTCGAGAGATGATTGTACCAGGATTATCTCCATAAGTCAGATCGTAGGGCGATATGGTTCATCGTGTAACTTCAACACGAGAAGTTTCCTTAACGATGGATTTAGATGATTCTCAATGCATCGATTGGTCACTTTTGTTTGCTCATCGGATTGAAGGTGATACGCTGATGACATATAGAGCTTGGTACCCGATAGTTTCCACAAACCTCGCCGAAATGCACTAACAAATATGGGATCACGGTCACTTACAATAGTTTTAGGAATACCGTGAAGCTTAACCACGAACTCAACAAACTTAGATGCTACAGACTTGGCCGTATATGGGTGAGACAAGGGAACCAAATGAGCTGACTTTGTTAAGCGGTCGACCACCACCATGATTGACGTGTGGTGATTTGATGGTGGCAGTCCATCTATAAAATCCATTGATAAATCTTCCCAGACCTGATTAGGCACTGATAGTGGCTGAAGGAGGCCGGCTGAAGATAGACTCGCAGATTTGGCTCGTTGGCACACGTCGCATGCGGGTACGTAATCCTAGACATTTTTGTGCATCGCTGGCCAATAAAACATTTGTGCAAGGCGTTTAATTGTTCTCAACACACCCGAATGGCCACCCGCCGGTGTATCATGGTACTCCCATAACAGAGATTAAACAAAAGTAGAGTTAGGTGGAATGACTACTCTATTCTTAAAACACACAAACCTGTTTTTATGAGCATACGGTTGGCCTGGTGCTGCCTCTGCTGGTTTTGCTTGAATACCACACAACTCATCCCATAGAGCTGCTTGTTGACTACACATCGTATAGAGGTATGGACTGTTGGCACAACGAGAAAGAGCATCGACTCCAGCATTAAGAAGTTATGTACAAATGTTGAAGAGAATAAAACAAAACCGAAAGCAATATCATAAACCTCTAGCTCGAAACCACCTTTGGAGGAGTGAGACGAGCTGGGTTTTTTTTTTTTATATCTAAAGGAGACTACTTGGTTGCATATTGTTTTTTTCAGTTACACGGATGAGATACCTAATCGGATGCTGAACATGTTGATGTCATGGGTCATTTCTCTCATGCCAAATATAACAAATGGTTGTTTGAAAACCAAGTGAAGAAGAATATAGGCAAGCCTATCATTGAGATGTGTAGTACGGTAATGTAAAGTCGTTTCCCAATCTGGATCTGGTGCTACACCTAGAAGATCACTCACCATATCCAAGTTTTTGTTGTCTTTTTTTTTTTATCTTTCTTCTAATTTTACTTTTTCCTCTATACCTTGTCAATTTATTTGTCTATGACTTTTCAAATTAATATTTTTCATTTGAAACTAGAAAATAGTAACAAAAACATGAACCAATAATGTTAATAAGAATTTTCTTTTTGCAAACCAATAGTAAAAACAAGTAAAAATATTGAAACTAATAATAATTGTATTGATCTAGTTAAAATTTTTCTTACAAATAGAACATGAAAATAGTATACAAACATAAATAAATAAAAATTTTTGGTAATCATTTAAAAATATAAAACAATATTTCATAAGTTTAGGCCTCAAAATGTATTGGACTGGTCCTTTCCAAGGGCGGATCTACATGGTAAATGAGGGGGCAGTTGCTCCTGGTAAATTTTTAAATTTGCATACAAATGCTTGGTATTTTCAAAACTGCCCCTCTTGTTATTTGCAATATCAGCCTAGTTTCTTTAAGTAGTTTCAGTTTTGCCCCCTATAAACTTATTCTCTACATCCGCCCCTGGTCCTTTCTACATCAGTGCTCAAGTCTCAAGCCTTGGATCACAACTAGTTGTTCGAGTGATTTTGGAACCCAATGAAAAATTTTGTGTTCTGTTCTGATTACTTCGTCTAGCAATCTCTCTCATCGATTGTGCGAAATAGAGTTTAGGATTCACTCTTGCAGTAGAATTGAAGGTCTCAATAAACCTTCTGTGCCAATCCAAGGCTTCTTGCATCCGAGTGGCTGCAGGAGGATGTTTCTGGCACCTCTCAGTGACTACTTCCGCACAAAGCCCACAAACCCACGTGCCCGAATACAAGTCTTTAACTTTGTCTATGTATTGCAGTGTACATTCTTCTTCTATGGAACAACAATCACATTTAACTTCTTTCACTTCGTGCTCGCCTTCTTGTTCTTGCTCGTCTTTTTCGCTTATAATTCTCTCCGAAACATCAGAAAATTCGAAGGCCTTTCGAAGATTCCCTTCGCTCTGGTTATATGAAGATGAAGTTTTATTTCATGAGCAATTACACTAATTAATTGATAGAATACTAACATAACGATGTAAAAAAAAAAACTCTTGTTGTTTATCAAGTTAAATTACCGTAATTGTACCATATCCTACCTGGTGAGGAAGTGTATATTTTGGATCAACCAAATGATACATCATAGTAAATATATAGATTCAATTAAATTTAAGAACAAACAAAATCATGTAATTTGATTTCTTACATTGTGGTGTAATGGAAGTATTTAAGACTAGTATGTGGGTAAGAAAATCAACGTACGTATGTTTAATATGTATAATTTAATATGCTCTTATAAAAATATTTACCATCGTTCCCTCGTTCGCTTGGCCTGGCAAGGAATGCGTTCTCGTTGTTCTTCAATGAATGAGATATACTATTTGATGTGCATATTTTATCCTATTAATAAGATTTCATGCATACGTGATATGTGCACGGTTGCATTGATGATTCGTAGGAGTGAGAATCATGGCCAACAAGTTCACTTTACAGCTAGATGAGAAAGGGATAAGATCAGTTGTAACTTGTAAGATATGTATATATATATATATATGTGTGTGTGTGTGTTAATTTTATAGATATTTATGTATTAGCATGGTCATTTAGATTGGATATGTGATCATATAAATTTGACAATTCTATTAGAACTCATAAGGTTGTTTTAGGTATATGAAAAATGGACTGTCTAGCCGCCAATATATGAAACGAGTGACCAAATTATAGTTTGTATCTCATTCATTGCACAACCTTAGATTTGTGGAATCACGAATCCAAGATTGTGAGATCGCGAATTGAAACCTTGGATTCATGATTAACTTTTTACCGAGAAAAAAAGTTTTGGATTCCTGATTTCGTATGTGGTCCGTACAAAGACAAAATCATAATTACAAAGATGTTAAAAGAATTCACAGTTTGAAAAAAACACCCATCAAATTCGCATAATCTTGACATTTAAATAGTGCTCTTTCGAAATAATATGTTAAATTTTCCGGTCGAGATACGGAAAAACTCCATTCAATTCTAGATGGAAACGGAGTTTTGCGAATTCTCCCCGGAACTGGAAGATCATTTCGAGATCTTCGAACATATTCGAGGGTTCAATGTGACTATTATCACTTCGGAAACTTACATGCTAATATCGTTTCTCATGGTTGTAATTTACAACCATTACATAAATAAAGAGCGAATATGTCATATAAAAATTATAACATGTAAAGTCTTTCGAATCAAAAAAAGAAGGAAAAAAAAAACTTCGAATCTTTCTTGTAAATTTTCCACTATTTACAACGTCTCCGTCTTTTTACCTAATTTAATTGAAGTTATTTACAGAATAAAATAATATGGTAATTTCCTATGAATTCCCTAGAAATGTTTGTAAGTTGACGTGTGACAGGCAAGCGATGGTGATTGACTGCTACTGTTCAAAATTTACGATCTGAATAAAATCTATATATTCGTTGACAAAAAAATAAAATCTATATGTTCACTTCATTATTTATGAAGTAAAATTGTTGTTGAGTTTAACAAGAACACGTTTCTAAGTCATTAAATAAGGTCAAAAGATGCAAATAAAAATCAAAAGTTGTGAAAAGAAGATAACGAAATTCTAGACTTGTGAAGGGGATTCACGAGAGACTAGACTAAGGTCACCCTTTTCCACAACTTGCTATATTTGTTAGACTATATAACATTTGGCTTAACCAAATCCAACGTATACCTTTTGATCTAGTTACATCCCTTATATGTTTGACAATTTTGGCAAATATTTAACTTTTTAGTTTTGTTAGGTATATACAATGCTATTCCAGAATTTTTGTGAAACCATAGTATTGAAGATGCGGATTCCGGATATATCTTGCTATTTGGATTATAAAGTTGTATCATATCACATCATGATTTTGAAAGCAGACATGGACACGAAAGCTGACATGGCACGATTGGAGAGGATGATGTGACGAGTCAAGGTAGCAGGAGCTTACTTGGCAAAATTGTTGGTGATGTGAGTGCTTGTAGAGATTCATTGAATATTCTCTATAACCACTTAAGAAAATGATAAATTTGAGGAGCAAGTTTATTGTGTTGTGATTCTTTTGTGGAGATCTGATGAGATCTTTAGGCGTAGGGTTTTAGTGTTGTATAAACAAGCTAGAGAGGTCATGAGCCGCAGTTAACACTCTAAAATATTATGGTGAGTTTTGTAACTTCTAAACTAAACAATAATGCTAAGAATGTGAATGTTCATAACCATTTATGTGATTCACGTGTGGGTGAGTAGAATCCAAGTAGAGTTAATTTTGTGATACTATTTCAAAATTTAAAAGTGTATTTATTACTGAAATTTTATGAATTTAATATTTAATATTTTATATTTTGAAAATTTAAAGAGTATTAGGAGTTTAATCTTTTTTTGGATCTTTTGTTTATGAATTCATAATTTTATAAATTGAATTTATTTTTAGAATTATTTTAGAATTTCTACAAATTTTTATTATTTTATTGTATTTTTTCAACTCATAGGTGTTAAATGGATATATTTTAAAAGTCTGAGTATTATAACAGAATAAACAGTTAAAAGAAAATTGAAAATAAAGGAGTTCTAAAATGTTTTTTGTCCATCTATACTTTAATTTTTAAATTATAATTTTTTTCTAATCTACCCCTGCTACTAAATTAATAACATTTAAAAACAAATCCTGATAAACATGTAGAAACACAAGTTTGAAGAAGATTTGAAGAATAAACTTTTTTGATTTTAGGCAATTTTTTATGTATGTTTTTTGAGGTTTTAAAATTGTTCTAAAAAGTTTATAATATATTTTCTAACGGTCTAAAAATATTAGAATCCATATTCCAAATTTGTATATGTTCTGAAAATATTAGAATTCGTATTCTAAATTTTTTTCTGAAAACGTTCATTTTCTGAAAATTTTAGGATCGAAAGTTTAAAATATGTATTCTAAAAGTTTTAGAATACGAATTCTGGAAAATTTAGAATATATATTCTAAATTTTTTTATGTTCTGCAATAATTAGAATATGCATTCTATATTCTATGAGTTTTAAAATACATAATTATTAGATTCCATATTCTGGAAAATTTAGAATTTCGAAAAAATATAGTAAGTGAATATAAAAATAAGGAAACTAAATCTTTTATTTCGGATTAAGTTATGAAAACTTAAAATTATGTTAAAAAATTATTTATTGTTTTGATTTTAATGTCGTCGATTCCAATGTCTTTGTTTTCAAGATTTCAAGATTCTACTCCATAATTAAAAAAAGAAGAAGAAAATAATATACTCCTTTTATCTTTTGATTTCTCCACATTTTTAATTTCCTTCAGCAGAATATGCCACATGTAAATTTAACATTCGTTTGCTAATTTCCCTCTCATGTAGAATATTATGTCTATTACCTAGTAACACTTAATGAAAACACATAAGCAAAACAAACAATATTGGGACCAAACTAATTGTTCCACTATGGATCAAAAAGTTTGATAACAGCTGTAAGTGTAAGCTTCTTCAGATCACGACTTTTGGTAACAAAGAGCAATCTGTCTGTCTCAGAAGCACTGCATCAAGTCAACTAGAAGATGACGTGGACTGAATCTGACGTGGAATTAGCAAGCAAGAATTTAATGACGTGGATCATTTAACAACTGATAAAGACTAGAGATGCAACGGATCAAGTAGTTTGGAAAGTAAAGATATATGGAAGATTTATTGAAGATTTGGAGGCTTCCGAATCAAGTTATGATAACCTTGAAGTTGACTTGATCCTTGAATATAAGTAGGAGTCAAGGTCTGAGTTTTGAGGTTAGTCATTCTGAAAAAAAAAAAAAAGTAGGGTTTTAGCTTTTTCTTGTTTGAGAGAGTAGTGTTTTACTCTATTACGGGATTAGAAATCATAGGTCGTAGATTAAGAAGGGTAGTTCTTAAGTCTGTGTAAAACCATCTAGAGTGTGTAATCATCTTGAGAGATTTCTAATAAAGATTGAAATAGAGTGTTTCGTGTGTAGACAACTATTCTCATGTTATAGAGGTTCAGAAGGAATTTCATTTGGTATCAGAGCGAGCATCTGAACTGAGTTGTTTGTACTCAACAATAGGTTAAGATCCTGTGATAGAAGATGGATTCAACACGAGAGCTAGTGGCGGTTCAAAAGCACATCATGTTGGATGAAACGAACTATGAGCATTGAAAGGTGAAAATGCTATATGCTATACGGAGTATTGACAATAATGCTTGGACAGCTGTCGAGGATGGTTGGGATGAACCAGTTGCTAAGAATGCAAAAGATAGAGTTGTTCCAAAGAAGAAGGAGTTGTGGACTGATGAGGCTATCCAAAATGAACTCTAGGGCAATATCTGCAATTCACAATTCTATCAACAATGATCAGTTAAAGCAGATTCAAGATTGTCCTAATGCAAAGGCATCATGGGACACGTTATAACGTATTATGAAGGTACTACTAATGTTCATAGAAGTCTCTTAGATGCATTTGCTTCTAAGTTAGAAAACTTGCGTATGCAAGAAGATGAAAAGGTGACTGTTTTCAATTCCAACATAAGTGCTATTGCAAGTGAGGCAAATATTCTTGGTAAGAAATAAAAGAATAAGAAGCTAGTCAAAAAATTTCTGAGATGCCTCCCAACGAAGTATGAAGCTCACTTGTCTGCAATGAATGTCGCGTTAAATACGAATACCATGACTTTTGGAGAGGTGGTAGGAATGATTAAAGCTCACGAGATGGATCTAGAGCGGAGAACACCTACAGAAAACACTCAAAGGGGTATTGCATTTTCTGCTTCAGTGTCGGAGGACAAGCTTAAAATACAAAATCTGGAAAGCACCATGAGTCTGATGTTGAAAAAAATTGACTGAACGATGAAGAAATTTGAAAGTGGGAGTAGAAGACCTTTTGGCAAGACTTCATCAGCTGAACCCGACAAAGGCTCCTGAAGGGCAGATCAAAAGTTTCACGAGTGTCAAGGGTATGGTCACTTTAAAATAGATTGTCCTACAGTTAAAAAGAAGAGAACTCAATGTTTTGGCTGCAAGGGTTGATATTAAGACTTTTTACGGTCTAGGCAATCAATTAACCTTGTCGTGCAAGCACTTAAGGGTCGAATCGATGAGAGACAAGAGAATCAACACACTAGGAATACAAGATTCAAATTCAATCTAAGGCGGAAAGGTTTTTGGTTTTTGAAAACAAGTTTTGAAGCTAATAGAAAGCGGGAAATAAACAAAATACGGTTTGAAATTTAAATAAAGATAAAGGCGAGCTTTCGGGAAATGCTAGATGAATAGGACGATCAATAGCTAACTAGTGGAGCTTTAGTCTATCTATTGGAACTAATCCATTGGTCTTAGAGCACTAATCTATGTTAATCCACTTTCATGATATTAACCTCTTCACTAATCAATTGATAATCAATTATTTTCATAGGCAACCAAATGATCAGTGAGCATTAATTACAAGCCTAACTAGCCACCTAACATCCTAATCAACTATTCTTATAGGTTAGGAATGATAAGCTCTTGATAAATTTGGTTCAAACATTTTATCAAACACCTTGACATTTTATCAAACACCTTGTGGGCGCTAAAATGTTTAAGCCCTAGACTAACAATTTCTTGCTTAATCTAGCATTATAACTACTTATCAAGCATGGAATCTAAGAGTTACAAGCCTAAACTCCACTAACTAACCATCAATCACCCTAAATCTACATTCCCAAAAGCTCAAAAAGACTACTCAACCATCAACATGAAAACACAAATCCAAGGGTTTGATCTTTGAGAAATCATGTTAATAAGATGGAAAATAAGAAAGATCTTTGTAGAAATCAAACTTTGTTAGATGAAAATGAGAAAATCATACAATGTACTTTAGGAAAATCTCCAAAGTGGCTAATCTCAAATCCCTTAAAACAAAGCATAATACTCTAGGTTTTTTTTCTCTCAAGCTATTTATAGTAAAAATAAAATGACTTGGTTAACATGCTAAACCAAGTCAAACCTAGAATAAACTGGTCAACAATTAGAAGATTTCAAAATACTTCTAACTCCATCGGTTGACTCCTGGTCGCTGCAAGAAGTCGCTGTCCTCCACCGGTCTCTCCTAACCCGCTGGACATGGTCGATGTCATCCACCGGCTTCAATCTGACCGCTACAGGTGACCGCTAGCTTCCATCGGTCTACATCAAGTCGCTACAGGTGACCACTAGCTTGCCTGGAGAAATCTCAGCAGCTTCGTCGCGACCAAGCTTTGACCGCTACACTATACCGATGGCTCCTACCGACCTCACCTAAACCACTACACTATCCCTGTGGCTCTCTTCCTTCATCAAATCATACTCAAATGATCCTTTTTGACTACTTTGATCATCATTTTGCCCATTCTTCTTCATAACCTGCAAGGTACCATGCATATGCAATATGTGCGACTAAACCCCTATATGAGTTATGCAAATGGCTCAAAAGTGAGATAAAACAAGGCTATAAAATGATAAAATCGATAGATATCAATTCCCCCAAACTTATCTCTTGCTTGTCCGCAAGCAAACTTCAATAGTTAAGCTGAGAAAAAGGTTTGAAGGTGGGGATTCATAACCATTAAAAGACCGCAAGCTATCAACATCATAACTCCGAGGTAATAAGTCCAGTAACACAAAATCGAATCTCTAATCAATCATCCTCTTCACACTTATCGTAACTCATACTCTAAGATAGAGCTCAAGAAATCCATAGACAATCATGCTTATCAACTCTTTAACATTCAATTAATGGTGATGGCATGTAGTCTCGCTAAGGGAGTGTCAATCGCTCTCAATCGGTTCAGTGAGAAAGGTTAGAAAAAGGCGGTTTATCACAAGTAGTGGGTTTCTCTCTAATCAATCAAGGAATACTTGACATCAGGCAAAAGCTATCTAAGAAAGGAAACAATTTATGCATACAAGTTCAACCTCCATTGTTCTACCCAATCCTATGCTTTTACTATCTAAATCTCTATTTCCATCCTCATTTCTAGAGGCTTAAACCCATCAACCTTTCCTTTAAATCTCCTTCATCCTCAATTTTTCTTTTCAAAATTTCTCTAAGGGAATCTCTTTTTCAACACATTGACTCTATCTTCTTTTGCTATTACCCTTACTTCCTATACTTATTCTTTCGCACTATTGGCAAATACCACCAATTTCCTTCTTTCGTTTTCTCTTTTAAAGGAAGTTTCAAGGCGCATTTTTCATCGCTAGAGTCTTAACTTATTTAAAATTTGATTCCCTAGAGCTTTACTTTTTCTCTCCAATCTCCTTTTCTTTCATCTTTTTGTCCCATTCCTCACCACCAATCCTAGACTACCAATCAAGATTCCTATCCTTTCTAAATCCCTAGAAATGGAGGTTAAGCCTTATCGTCTCTGATACTCTCAAGATTTTGCCCATGTAAACATTATCAAAGTAAGAAAATGCCTCACACAAAGATATTAATGAAAGTCGGAATAAATGGTCTAGGTAAGGGGTGTGGAAGCCATTTTTAAAGTGAAAATGGCCATCCGGTTTAGCAAGAGTGGTAAAAAGGATAAGAAAAACTGAATGTTTCAATGAGAGACCATGAAAGCGAATTTCGAGCCCCTAAGCGAGATAATTAAGTCCAAATTAAGTTCTACTAGATAGAGTTGAAAGCAATCAAGCAAGCTTAAATCAAGAGTCTAAACTTCCGAGCAAAGAGATCAAAGTGCAAAGATTCTAGTTTTTTGAAATCGATGAAGCATTACAAGAATATTATCAAGGTGATCACATTTCAAACTAAGCAAAGATCTTTTCATGGTGAGTTTAATCATTATTCCGTATGCATATGCAAATGCAAACCTATATGCTTCTAGACTCGATCCTATTGGCAAAATGAAATACAAAGCTATATGATTTTTTTTGTTTTTTTGAAATTTTTTTAATTTTTTTGTAAAAGCATAACTATGAACAATGTGAGACTCAAAGAATGGAAAATCAAAAGAAAACATGATATTAGATACCAAGTCTCTCCCCCGAACTTATTTCGCAACGTCTCGGTGTAAGAATAAACTTGAGAAAGAGACTAACGAAACACAAAAAATGCAAAGATAAAGTTATTTACAAAGGAAGTGAAAAGTACCGAATACCAAGAGTCAAATTGGAATGAGTAGGATTCATTACTTGAAGTAGGGAGTGGTGGTGTGGGTGATCGGGTCGCTCTCTGCTTCCTTTGGAGGTGCTTGGGTTTGCATTTGAAGGCTCGACATACCATGGCAAGAGTGTCTCTCCTCTGTGTCTTCCTCCATTTGCATTCTCTCATCCTCTTCTCTAGTCGTCTCCTCATGAGTAACTTGGTCCGCTACCGAGTCGACTACCTCATCAAGCCTCGGGTTCAAGCATCCTGCAATGGAAAGCTTGTCTTTTAGACTCTTTACCTCTTGGTTTAATGTTTTCACATGCTTCACCACCTTTTTTAAAGACCGTCCTTGCCACTTAATGAACCTTTGTAGCAAGTGAATGTGCTCATGGGCTTTCCGAAGTGCCGGTTCACGGATAGGCTCATCCCAAGGTTGAAAGTTATACCTCGCACTACCGTATACCGGGTAAGGTGAAGCACCTTCTTCCGATGGACCCGCATTATTGTTTTTTGTACCGTACTTTCTCGGGTTGCTAATGGTCTTAAGAGTGTCGTCTCTTGCCGCGTTAAACCAATGTTCTTCCCCATGTTGGAACTCGAGACTCTCTTTTGCCTTAAGGGAAGTAAAGGCCGGGTTTGGCAACAATATCTTCTTTTGCGCGGTGTTCGTGTAGTGGAATCGGTAAGCATAAGAGTCATTTATGGAGCCTCCCAAGTAGAATGTGCGTTTGAGGTAGTAGATGTCCATCCTTCTATATTCAATCATAGGTCCGGATAAGTCTACTCCCAAGCCTCAAAGATCGGTGTCAAAAGGCCTTCAAAGCTACATTGCGGTGTCTTATCTTTTGTGTCCCAACACCATTAGCGGCAAAGGAAGATGGCATAGACAAAATACTCCACCATACTCATGTCATCTCTATTAGCATGGATGCCACAATATCCAACTAAGAACGGTTTGATACCTACGGCAAGGAGTGCCAACTCGTAGTTGTCAATCGATCCCGTCTTTCTTCGTGCATACAATGTGTGGGTGAGAATCTTGTGTGCGTAGCGTATCACGGGGTTGCAAATATGTGAGGACTTCGTGTTTGCTCTATTGTACTTGCCACATCCAATAATGTCCCAACACCTCTCGTAATCGGCTTTCGGGACATCGAGTTTACTATGGTTGCCCCTTTGTAGTCTATAAAGCTCACTTAAATCCCCAAAATTCATGGAGTACGCTTTCCCTCGTAGTCGAAACTCAATTCCCGTCTTATCATCATCTTCGTCATCCCCGGGAATGATTGTTCGAGGCTTTAGTGAGGCTCAAAAGACCCATATTGTAGAGGATTGCTTCCACGTCTTCTAAGAGTCCCGCTCGGCTAAGAAAGTCTAGATCGGGGAAGCCAATCCCTATGAATTTGATCTTCTTGAACCTTGCCATGTATTGGGAGTAAGTTGGTGGTCTTGACTTAGGCACCCTCTCCTTAGCCTTGCGTTTCTCTTTGGTATTTGTATGACCATCACTATCAACCTCGGTTTCACTTCGAGAATCTCCCAACTCCGTGAAATCAACTCCGCGAAATCAAAGGTTTCCTCAACTATCTCTTTACCCTTTGTCTTTTCTTTGGTCTTTGGCTTGGAAGGGTTAGGGGGATCAGCTGGGGCTTTCTCTTTACTCTTACTCTTCCCTTTCTTCGTGCGTGCTTTAATGGTTCCTTTTGTTTTCGTCATTGTTAACCTACAAAACAATGTTTTAACACTTTGGAAAAGGTTAGTAAGGCTCATGTGGAGCCACATTGTCGCCAATTCACAAAGCATCAACTTATTAAACATTGAAAGCACAATAGGAACGATATAAAGCTTTGAATACTTAACAAGCACTATTAAAGGGCAATTGATCACAAATTAAGCAGTTGTTTCATCAATAATTCTCATGAATCATCACCAAAACGTTTTCAAAGTTGTTAGTCACTTAAGAACTATCTCAAAACACCATTTTCTATCTCTTGAAACCACAATCCCCAACTTCCCCCAAATTTTCGTTTTTCCCCTTTGTAAAGTCTCCAAAAGTGAAAATTTTCAAATTTTCACCAATCAAACTACAAATTCAAGCAAGCAATGGTGATTTGAAGTAGTGAATGTCATCTAACTCATAACTAAGGTCCAATTTTCACTCCAAAGCAAGCCAAAACGAAAATTTGAATTTTACCCAAAAAGAGAGAAATTTGGAGAGTTGTATACCTTGAAATCGATTGGAAAAAACACGAAATAGGGAAGCTGAAGCAGGGATTACTCAAGAGATGTGCTTAAAAGATGGATTCAGGTTCGAAAAACTTTGAAAACGGTGAAGATTTATGAGAGTTTTAAGAGTTTTAGTGATTTGGCGTGAAGAACAAAGAAAAAATGGAGGAGAAGTCATGTGGAGGAGAAAAGAAGGGGAAGGGAACCGGTCCGGTTCGATTTAAATAAACCAGTTTTACCCAAAAATTCAATTCAGAAGACTTACCTGGGCAAGCAGCGGTCAGCACCAAGCCGGTATGGTTGACCGGTGAGGTTCATCGGTTGTCATTAGCCCGCTGCTGATGCCCACTAGAATGTCAAGATGTTTCGGGATTCTTCGTACCGGGCTTACTGAAACCGCTGCATATAACTGCTATGCTCCAGCGGTTGACATGAGACCGCTACGGTGGCATCCATCGACTTCTCTTATACTGCTACCGATCCTCGTTCGTGTTTCAGGAATTTCCTGTATTCTTCGTAGCGACATGTGTTAAACTGCTACACACACCCATATATGTTTTTTTTTCGGGAGTTAAAAAATAAAACCTTATCACCAACCTTGAAGTCCCTAGGAATAATCTTCTTGTCATGAAAAGCTTTAATTCTCTCTTTATAGATCTTCAAGCTTTCATATGCTCCATGCCTTATCTCATAAAGCTCATTCAACTGCATCAAGCCCCTTCTCTTCCACAGATTTGATATCAAGGTTTAGTAACTTGGTCGCCCACATCTCTTTGTATTCAAGCTCAACCGGTAGATGACAAGCTTTCCCGGAGAGAAGTTTGAATGGAGTGGATCCTATTGGTGTCATGTATGCCGTGCGATAAGCCCATAACACATCATCAAGCTTCATTGACCAATCTTTCCTAGTGTTGCTAACCGTCTTCTTAGGATGGATTTGATTTCACGGTTGGAGAGCTCCACTTGACCACAAGTTTGTGGGTGGTATGGAGTAGCAACTTTATGCTTCACTCCATGTTTCTTAAGCAAGCTTTCAAACTCTTTGTTGATAAAGTGCTTCCCTCCATCACTTATAACAACCCTTGGGATCCCAAATCTTGAAAAGATTATGGTCTTGAACAATTTCAACACGATCTTTGTATCATTTCTAGGACTCACAAGAGCTTTAACCCACTTGGAGACGTAATCAACTGCCACAAGGATGTATTGATTACCATAAGAAGAAGGAAATGACCCCATAAAGTCTATTCCCCATACATCAAATATCTCAACCTCGAAGATCGGGTTTTGGGGAGTCTCGTTCCTCTTACTTATATTCCCTTTTCTTTGACAAGCATCACACCTTGATATAAACTCAAACGTATCCTTGAACATTGTCGGCCACCAAAACCCTGCTTGGAGTGTCTTTTGGACCGTCTTGAATGTGGCAAAATGTCTTCCAATCGATGAACCATGACATAGCAACAAGATCCCATCAACTTCTTCTTCGGCGACACAGCTTCGGTAAAGGTTATCCTTGCAAAGAGTGTACAAGTACGGTTCATCCTAATAGAAATGGTTCACGTCCTTGAAGAATTTCTTCCTTTGATAACCGTCTAGATTAGGTGGTTCTTTCCCGCAAGCCAAATAGTTAACTAAATCCACATACCAAGGTCCATCTTCTTTCAAGGCTTTGACTTCTTCGAACCTCTTGTAGGTCTCATGTGTTGACTCAAGGAGTTGGATAGCATATAGTTCTTCTTCGAGAAGAGAGTCATCAAGTGGAACATCATCAACAATCCTCAATCTAGAGAGGTGATCCGCAATGCCATTCTCTACCCCTTTTTTATCCCTGATCTCTAAATCGAACTCTTAAAGCAACAATATCCATCTCAACAACCGAGGCTTAGGGTCCTTCTTGGCCAAAAGATGTCTCAATACCGCGTGATCCGTGTGAACGATGACCTTTAACCCAACCAAGTATGATCTAAACTTCTCGCATGCGAACACTATAGCAAGTAGTTCCTTCTCCGTCGTAGCATATTTCACTTCTACATCATTGAGGGTTCTACTCGCATAGTTGATCACATGAAGTTTCTTATCCTATCTTTGGCCAAGCACCGTACCAACTGCATAGTCACTTGCATCACACATAATCTCAAAAGGCAAATCCCAATTCGGTGCTTGTACTATATGCACGCTCACTAATTCATTCTTGATCATCTCAAATGCTTCGAGGCACTCATCATCAAACACAAAGGTGACTTCCTTGCACAACAACCGTGTAAGTGGCTTAACAATCTTCGAGAAATCCTTTATGAATCTTCTATAGAAACCCGCATGACCCAAGAAGCTTCTAATTTCCTTTACCGTTTTTGGAGGTGCCAAGCTTCTAATCACATCGGTCTTTGCTTTATCCACCTTAATTCCTCTCTCGGAGATCTTGTGTCCCAAAACAATGCCTTCTTTGACCATGAAGTTACACTTCTCCCAATTCAAAACAAGGTTTGTCTCTTCACACCGCTCCAATACCCTACAAAGATTAGCAAGACAAGACACAAAAGAATCTCCATATACGGAGAATTCATCCATAAACACTTCAACCATACTCTCTATTAGGTCTGAGAAGATCGACATCATGCACCTTTGAAATGTTGCGGGTGCGTTACATAACCCAAATAACATCCTTCGATATGCAAAGGTACCTTAAGGGCATGTAAATGTCATCTTCTCTTGGTCGTTCGGGTGAATGGAAATTTAAAAGAATCCCGAATAACCATCAAGAAAGCAATAATGAGTATGGTTCGCTAACCTTTCTAACATTTGGTCTATGAATGGTAACAGGAAATGGTCTTTCTTAGATGCGGCATTCAATTTCCGGTAATCTATACACATCCTATGTCCCGTTATAGTTCTTGTAGGGATCAATTCATCTTTATCATTCTTAATTACCATGACTCCACCCTTCTTCGGTATAACATGTACTGGGAAAACCCATGTGCTATCCAAAATTAGGTAAATTATCCCCGCATCCAAGAGTTTGAGGATCTCTTTCCAAACAACATCTCTAAGGTTCGGGTTTAACCGCCTTTGATGCTTAATGGAAGTCATAGACTCATTCTCAAGGTGGATCCTATGAACAAAAAGGGTTTGCGAGATCCCTTTTATATCATCTAATGAATAACCTATGGCTTTCCTAAATCTTTTCAATTCTCCTAAAAAGGTGGAAGTCTCAAGATCACTAAGTTCATCATTGATAATAACCGGATAAGTAGAGTTTGTTCCAAGAAATGCGTACCTTAGCCTTTTTGGGAGTGGCTTAAGTTAGACCTTTGGAGCTTTGAGTTCACTCCAATCGCCATTGATGCTAGCTCCATCAATCCTTTCCTCGGTCGCAACCACACTCATGTTTTGCACTACTTCACACAAAGTTAAGAACACAACTTCTTCTCTATGTGCCTTGTGTGAGTCTAAAATCTTCTCATACCCCACACTATCCTCTTTTAGCAACCCAAACGGTATTTGTCTTATATGGCTAATTCTTCCAAAAGCTCATCCGCTAGCTCATCCAATGTCTCTACATAGAACATCCGCTAGCTCATCCAATGTTTGGCTCATCATATGCACCAACTAAGCAATCTGATCCCTTAACAACTGTAACTGAACAGCCATACCATTGTCTTGTTCAGCCATGCTGACCAGAGCAGCTGTAAGTCTCCTTTGACGGTTTTGACGTTCGATGCGAGCTAACTCTTCGTTGGTGTGGAGGACTAAATCTTCGGTGCAATTTCTTCTCGTTCTTCTACTGGTCATGCACCTGACACATAGCAGAAACAAATAAAAATAAAGATCAGTAGTTTCTTAGACTGAAAACAAAATCAAAAGTCAAAGCTAACGCAATTGGTCCCCGGCAACGGCGCCAAAAACTTGATACACAATGTTTTACCCAATTAAATACTGCAAGTGCACAGAACAATCGCAATAGTATAAAAGGAATCGAATCCACAGAGACCAAGGTTACACTATGAAATTATAGATTTTAATTTAAAGCTAAGACAAAATATTGGTTGGTGTAATTTTCGGAACAAATAAGCAACTAATAAAATCGATGTAAATTAATTAAAACAAGCACTAGGTCAAGGTGTTTCGCCGGTGATTCGGGAATAAGGCTGAGCAACTATTCAGGGGCTAAGTAACTACCGGTCTAGAAGTCAAACATAAATAAATATCGCCCCACTCTCATGATGTATCGATAACTTTATCTAACAACCTAGATACCGAAACTCTCGTCTGGACCTAGCGAAGACGATAAGCATTAACAAGCGGGTTCAATATGTTCACAATCAATCGCAGCAATCAACTCTCGTTGGCTACGCACCAGTTGCTCACCAATGATTTATCTAGCAACCTAGAGCACTCTTGTGAATAAGTTTAACCTAAAATCATAGACTAGGTGATCAAACTAATCTAAGTATTATGAACCCCTATTGGCGAAGACATATAAATTTCAATCCTATTTGTGCTCAGCCATTAACAACCTAAATCACCATTGAAAACCTTAACCTAGCTAGGGATCTACTCACAAATAGCGAAATCAAACACAACAAGGCAATAAGATGAATTCATGATTTATTAAAAAGAATAAGGTTCAGGAAAACTTCTCAAACAGAGTTGTGGAATAATCGACGATAGGAAAATAGAGATCCAAAGCTGAGTAATACAAATCCAAAATCGAAAAGGTAGAAGAACAAAGTGGTGGTGTCTTAGAACCAAAAATAACCTAGAACGAAAACTGAAGTCTGAGAACGAACGTGATACAATTCTGAGGCGGCTGGCCTCTTTTTATTCTAAAAATTAAATAAAAAAACGTGTCTAGGTAAAATAGGAAGGAGCAGGTGCTCGCCAAGTCCGAGCAGGTGCTCGCGCAGGTGGAAAATCGACTTTTGGCTCAAAATTGCTTCTTTTGCTCCAGTGTCTTCCAATATCTTCAATCCATGCTCCAGAGCCTCAAAATACCTGAAAAGACACAAAAAAAACTAGAAAAGACTCGAAAACAACACGAAAAGACTAGTTAATATGGGACAAATTCCTAACATATCAACTCCCCCGGACTTAGACCTTTGTTTGCCCTCAAACAAAACAAGATCAAGAACTGAGAAGAGGTTTGAAAATCACGAGAACTCACTTGCTTGTTGGAAAAATTTCAAACTTCATACCGCTCGTCACTGGGCGTTGGAATTTGCTCCGTTCAACCATGAACATCATCACCACCCCTTAGTTGCTCACAGACCAAAGAAACATTCGGAATCCCCTCTGTTATCTCTTTACATAGATTAGTGAAATGAAAGTGCAGTGGTCTTACCAGGAGTAATAGATCCAAAAGGTGCCAACTTCTTCTAACCAAAGACCCCCTCCCATATAAGTTTCCTCTCCCCTCTTTCCCTCTTTCCACGCCACCAACTTTCTGTTTATTCTTTACAGCCATCGGTTTTCATTTGCGAAGACATATAAATTTCAATCCTATTTGTGCTCAGCCATTAACAACCTAAATCACCATTGAAAACCTTAACCTAGCTAGGGATCTACTCACAAATAGCGAAATCAAACACAACAAGGCAATAAGATGAATTCATGATTTATTAAAAAGAATAAGGTTCAGGAAAACTTCTCAAACAGAGTTGTGGAATAATCGACGATAGGAAAATAGAGATCCAAAGCTGAGTAATACAAATCCAAAATCGAAAAGGTAGAAGAACAAAGTGGTGGTGTCTTAGAACCAAAAATAACCTAGAACGAAAACTGAAGTCTGAGAACGAACGTGATACAATTCTGAGGCGGCTGGCCTCTTTTTATTCTAAAAATTAAATAAAAAAACGTGTCTAGGTAAAATAGGAAGGAGCAGGTGCTCGCCAAGTCCGAGCAGGTGCTCAAGAGTGGAAAATCGACTTTTGGCTCAAAATTGTCTTTTTGCTCCAAAGTGTCTTCCAATATCTTCAATCCATGCTCCAGAGCCTCAAAATACCTGAAAAGACACAAAAAAACTAGAAAAGACTCAAAAACAACACGAAAAGACTAGTTAATATGGGACAAATTCCTAACATATCAACTCCCCGGACTTAGACCTTTGTTTGCCCTCAAACAAAACAAGATCAAGAACTGAGAAGAGGTTTGAAAATCACGAGAACTCACTTGCTTGTTGGAAAAATTTCAAACTTCATACCGCCACATCGGGCGTTGAATTTGCTCCGTTCAACCATGAACATCATCACCACCCCTTAGTTGCTCACAGACCAAAGAAACATTCGGAATCCCCTCTGTTATCTCTTTACATAGATTAGTGAAATGAAAGTGCAGTGGTCTTACCAGGAGTAATAGATCCAAAAGGTGCCAACTTCTTCTAACCAAAGACCCCCTCCCATATAAGTTTCCTCTCCCCTCTTTCCCTCTTTCCACGCCACCAACTTTCTGTTTATTCTTTACAGCCATCGGTTTTCATTTGCCGATGCTTCACCCTTTATCACAGCCATCACTTTTCTGATGCTTCTTCTTTATTTTGTGGGACGAATCTCCATGAGGTCACAAAGGATACACGGGTCTACGCATCATCCCTTGGTTCACTTCGATTTTTAGTTTCTCTTACAACAAGCTTTCCATGAGGTCACAAAGGATACACGGGTCTACGCATCTTCCCTTGGTTCACTTCGGCTTGTTGCTTTGAACTTCTCCTTTTTATTTTCTTTTTCTCTTCTTTTCTTTCTTTTTCTCTGTGTAATGAAGGGGAGTGGGAGAGGAATATCATACTTTGTGGAGAGTTGTGTGGTATTGTTTGGCTCGAATCGGTCTTTCTTAATGAACATCAAACCCCTGAGAAAGAAATTGAAGATCAGGTTAGGGTTCAATAAGATTTAGAGATAACTTTGGTTCAACCTATTTTCCAATGAAAAGGAGCTTTGGGGAGTGATTAATCCGCCCATGATCTTCCGAAACAAAACCTCCACCCATATGTGAGTCATTATAAGTAATTCATAGTCCAAATAATCCAATAGATCAAGGTTATAATTCCCAAACAAGTTTTTGACTCAATAAAACACCAAAACAGACTCGATAAAATAGTTATAAAAGTAAACCAAGCAGTAGGACCTGATTCACTAAAAATCTAAGACTCTTGGGACTGACACAACAACAAGACTCAATAGAAAAAAAAAAAAAATAACTAACCGCTCCCTCGGACTTAAATCACACCGTCTCGAATGTGAAAAAGAACGAGAGATTAGCGACAAATAAAAATAAAAACACACATGGATAATACAATGATGATAGAGGGTATAGGGGATATCACTGAGTAGTTGCGGTGTCATGCTCGTCGCCCATGGAGCACCCTGGTGGAGCAGGTGCTCGCCTTTTCCTGCGGTGCAATGGCTGCCCGGAGCCTGAGGTTGAGTTTGAAGCCTGGGGTGAGGCAGCAGCTCCGGCGGTGGTATGGCAACATCCTCGAGCCAATGTTTGCATGATCCTCTGTATGAGGCTGTTGTTTCTTTTCGTTGACTCGATCATCCACCTCCTGTACTTGGCAGTGTCAGCATCATCAGAGATGGGTGGAAGATCAAACTCACCTTGAGTAGAGGCGGCATGATAAGGAAGTGCGAGGCACGGGACTGGAGTGGCGTCATCGTCGGTGGCATGACGAGATGTGCTTCGACGAGATGTGCTCGGCCTAGCTGATAAGGATTGGCTCGGGATGGCGATGAGGTACTATGGAGGTGGGCGGAACGCAAGATCTTCCATGGTGTAGAGCTCAGTCACCACCGGGTTCGGAAGCTCGATGAGGTTAGATTCCCCGGTCGCAGTAATGAACTGGTAGTTGCACGGTGCGAGGATAATCTTGGAGGTGAGCAGGTGCTTCATATCCATCTGTGACAGCTCGGTGACACATGAAGCAGCTGAGAGATCTACTCGGTGATGGCGAAATAGTGGAGTTAGGAGACTCCCTATTCGCTCAATTCTTTGCCCTTTGTTGTTCTCAGTTAGGCTGTCTTTGATTCCGCAAATCACCTCGGCAGAGCGAATGCCTAAGTTGGAACGGTATACCTCGAACTGTTCCGTGTTTCCATTCCCTACAATATGACCACATCCCAAGAATAAAAGCAGCAACTCATCAATATGGACTTTGTTACCTACAGTTCAGGAAAACAACATGTTGCTAAATATTCTTGCACAAATGCGAAGAGCGGGATGACGGAGGCGGTTCTGACTCGCAGAGTTTGACGAGTATGGTTCCGAGGTGATGCGGCTCCAGAATTCTTTGGACTGCAAGAACGTCTTCGAGGAATCCAGTTTGGTCACTGTCTCACGAAAACCATACAAGACGCAAAAATCCCACATAGCTATATCATATTTCGTTCCTCCAACAAAGAACGAAAATGTACCCTCATCAAGTGTTGGGGAGTCCGGATCTTTGTAAGTGAGAGTGGCGGTGGCAAGGCATTACCTCACAAGGTCCGGGTAAAGCACGTCTTCCTCTAGTGCGAAGGACATGCAATGCGCGTGGCTTAGCACTCCCTGAACTTGGTCTTGGAGACCCAATTGCTGCAGCAAAGTCTCGCACATATACCTCGTAGGCTCCAGCTTCAGCCCGAGGAGCTGATTGTAGTAGTAGGCGTCGCGTGTGTCCCACAAATCCGGTGAGAGTGGCGAAAGCTCCTTGATACCGAGATTAAAGGGACTGTTTTCGGCTCGGGGCCACGGGTGCGTGGCGAGTCTTTCGGTGGTGGTGGACCGTGTGGAGGTGCTAGCTTTGCCTTTTCCTTTGTTGGCGTCGAAGAACTGCTTCAGAGGCATGATGAGACGGAGAGCTTGGAGACCGCGGTAGCGAGAGGCGGAGCTGGGCCGAGCGAGAAAAAGACGAGAGCGACTTGAGGTTTGGCGGAAGGCGAGACGTGACAGATCGCAACGCGTTCGGCGGGACTAGGGGTTCGGTGATAGAGATGGAAGACGGAGGAGGAGTCTCACGAAAAATAAGCCGAGAGACGAGGGAGAACGGCTGAGCAGAGAGCTCGGAGTCACGGATCTGGTGTCGAAACGTGAGAAGTGGAGGAAAGATGCGGTGGAGTTTTGCGGAGAGCGAGGCTTCGCGATTTGGAAGCGGAGGTGAATGGCGGAGATGCGGAGGATGAGCGAGAGAACGCGGTGAAGGAGGTTCGCGGAAGGCGAGTCGAAAGATTAAGGGAGAGCGATGAAAGTAGCGGCGGTTTGGCAGAGAGAGAGATTGGCGGAGAGCTTTGCGATTTGAGCAGAAGAGATGAGAGAGAGATATGGCGATGTGGGAAGTTGGTGTTTCTCGGTTCGAGATTTAAAGTGGAGGGGAGTAGGGTTTTTGAAATCAGATGGTAGGTGGGAAACAAGTAGGGGCCTACAAAAACAGATAAAGAGGAAGTTAGTGGGATTGGGAAAAAAAAAATTTGGATTTTACCTTTTGTTTGTGTTGACTCGGCGAGCACCCTGGCGGAGCAGGTGCTCGGGCCAGTTCTGGGGTGCTCGATACCCTTTTTTTTTTTTTTTTTTTTAGAAAAAAAAAATGAAATCACAAATAAAAAGTTACTATCAAAAGAAATTTAAAACGAATTATGTACAAGAAATCTTACCGGTGGGTTGCCTCCCACCAAGCGCTTGTTTTAAGTCGTTAGCTCGACTTTGTAGACTGTTTAGGCGGGAGGAACATCACCTAAGGCGACAGTGTCACCTTCTCCAATGTGTGTATCAGCAAGATATGGCTTGATCCTCTGGCCATTCACCACGAATTCGTCTCCTTTAGCGTTTAGCAATACCACAGCTCCATGTGGTCTAACCTCCTTGATCGTGAAAGTGCCAGACCATCTTGAATTCAGCTTACCTGGGAATAGTCTGAGACGAGAGTTGAACAATAATACCTGATCATTGGGAGAAAAACTCATGGGGATGATCCTCTTGTCATGGTAGGCTTTGTTTCGCTCCTTATAAATCCTTGAGTTGTCATAGGCGAGATGCCTAATTTCCTCTAACTCGTGCAGCTGCATGGATCTCCTTTCAAATGCTGGTAGGATGTCGAAGTTGAGCAATTTAATAGCCCAGGCCGCTTTATACTCCAGTTCCACCGGAAGGTGGCATGCCTTCCCATACACCAAATGAAAAGGCGTTGTTCCCAACTCAAGCTTTGGAGCCTTCAGCTCACTCCAAGAGCCACCAAAAATCGGATTTTTTGGAGCAGGTGCTCCCTGTGCTGGCTGGGGTGCTCGCTGGGATGCTCCCTTGTCCTCGATTTTTGTGTCTTCTCCCAGACTCAGAAATTCATCTCCTTCCTCCACTCTGATGTTGGAATCAAGAAACTTAGCAAATCCATGGGTGTCTTCACTGAGAAAACCGTGTTCACCCTCGGGTTTAGTCAAAGCGACTTCTAAAGGATCGCTTGCTAAGATCTCTTCAACCACATCTTCTGCTATCTCTGACCCATCATGGATCACAAATGTCTGCCCATCAATCATCGGTTTTTTGAGAAGCTTGCTCATCTCAAATCGAACTAACATATCTCCAAGACGGAGATCAACTATGCCTTCTTCAACATCAATGATGGCACGAGCCGTGCATAAGAAAGCTCTACCCAATATCAGTGGGTCCTTGGGTTCTTCATCTAGTTCCAGAACCACAAAATCAGTTAGGATAAATGTATCCTTAATTCGGACGTGCATATCTTCAATAATACCCACCGGAAGCTTTGTAGACCGATCCGCAGAATATGGCATTAGATTGACGCTGGAACCTAAGTCATATAGAGAACAAGCAAACGTGCACGGTCCTATCTTCACCGAGATAACAAACCTCCCGGGATCTTCTTTCTTTTTCACCACCTTACTCTGAAGTATGGCACTGCACTCCTTAGAAACAATCATTACATTCTCTTCCTCAACAACTTTACCAGCAACCAGCTCTTTTATGTACCTCTTAAGCGAAGGCATCATTTGCACGGCATCAACCAAAGGAAGCTTCACCGTCAAATCCTTAAGCATCTCCTTCCACTTTGCATCCTCCAAATCCTAGCGAGATTTCTTTGGAGGTACTGGATAAGGGACCTTAGGTATGTAGACTCGTTCTGGTAAAATTTCTGGGGTTTTTGAAATTTTCGTGGGAGCACCCTGTGGGAGCAAGTGCTCCGGAGCAGATTTGGGGTGCTCGCCGGATTTTTCTTCAGAATCATTTGGAACAGTTCCCAGTGGTGTTCCTGAGCTTGATCCAACCTCAACATGTCCATCTTTCACAGCAAAATCACTCCCTTGAGCCTGGTGCTCAGAAATCTTCTCCTTAGCATTTCCGTGGAAGCTTCTCATCGTAGGCGGTACCAGCAACTTTCCACTCCTCAACTCCACAGCATTCACGTGATACTCATTCCTGGGTAATTCACCTTTATCTGGAAGAGCTCCAGCTGGTCTCTTGATAGCTTCGGCGGTTTGAGCTACTTGTGTATCAAGCTTCTTCACATGCGCGGTAAACAGCTTCATACTTCGCGTTTAAATCAGTGTACATGTGATCTACCTTGGCATTAATTTCAGTAGACGCCTTCTGTTGGTTAACCATCAGTTGCTGTATAAGACTCTTCAGCTCATCTTGAGATGTGAGCGCGGAGACAGCTTGTGGTGGTGTAGCGAAATTGGTGTTTTGTTGTTGGTTTCCCCCTTAGAACCAATTCTGATTCTGATTAGGGACGTACTGCTTCCCCTGAGTGTTGCTAGAGTAAAACTTTTGAAAACTCTGAGCTTGTGGCAACTGATTCATACCTCAGTGTTTCGGATAAACTTGGTCTTGTGGGTTCTCGACATTGTTGCTTCGGTAGGAGAGGTTGGGGTGGCTCCGATAATTTTGATTAAACCCACGGTTTTGGACATATCCCTGACCACTCACATAGTTAACCTCATGTACTCCAGCATCGTCATCTTCTTCAAACTCTTGAGAAATAGGCGCAGCCCCATTCTCTTCCACAAACTTGACCGGTCTTTGACTTTCGCGTAGGAGTAGGTTTACCTTTGCTGTCAGCTCATCTATCTTCTGAGTGTCCACACTGTTAACTTTCTTGGACCTATCATACTCAGGAGACCTGTTGCTAGAGCTCGAAGCAAGGTTCTCTATCAGCTCAAAAGCACCATCTCTAGTTTTGGTCATAAAAGATCCGTTACTCGCAGCATTCAAGGCGTTGCGGTAATCCCATTCAAGTCCATCATAAAATATTCCCAGAATCTGTTCATCTTTAAAACCGTGATGAGGGCATTCCCTACGGTATTCCTTCAGTCTTTCCCAAGCTTCACAAAAAGCTTCACCAGAATGTTGTTGGAAAGATGAAATCTTGTTTCGTAGAGCGGCTGTCTTAGACTTAGTGTAGAAGTGGTCCAAGAAAGCAGCTCTAACTTCATCCCACATCCTCAAAGAACCAGCTGGCAATGACTTCAACCACCTCTGAGCCTTGTCTGCAAGATAAAACGGAAACAGCTTGCATTTCAGAAACTCTGGCGGTACCCCATTCGAACCGGTGGTGCTGCAGATTTCTTCAAAATTTTCGATGTGGTCCATCGGTATCTCAGCTGGCAGTCCGTGAAAGAGGTGTTGTTTCACCAATGTAATCATCTGAGGCTTGATCTCATTGTCTTGCCTCTGAATTGTTGGAGAAACAATAGCTGACCGGTTTTGATAAAATGCATGGGGATTATCTGAATCCCCTATACCCGGCTGTACTCGTGGAGCTGGCGGTTGATCTCTTCTCAACTGAGCAATCTGATCCCTTAACAACTGTAACTGAACAGCCATACCATTGTCTTGTTCAGCCATGATGACCGGAGCAGCTGTAAGTCTCCTTTGACGGTTTTGACGTTCGATGCGAGCTAACTCTTCGTTGGTGTGGATGACTAAATCTTCGGTACAATTTCTTCTCGTTCTTCTACTGGTCATGCCCCTGACACATAGCAGAAACAAATAAAAATAAAGATCAGTAGTTTCTTAGACTGAAAACAAAATCAAAAATCAAAGGTAACGCAATTGGTCCCTGGCAACGGCGCCAAAAACTTGATACACAATGTTTTACCCAATTAAATACTGCAAGTGCACAGAACAATCGCAATAGTAAAAAAGGAATCGAATCCACAGAGACCAAGGTTACACTATGAAATTATAAATTTTAATTTAAAGCTAAGACAAAATATTGGTTGGTGTAATTTTCGGAACAAATAAGCAACTAATAAAATCGATGTAAATTAATTAAAACAAGCACTAGGTCAAGGTGTTTCGCCGGTGATTCGGGAACAGGGCTGAGCAACTATTTAGGGGCTAAGTAACTACCGGTGATTTATCTAGCAACCTAGAGCACTCTCGTGAATAAGTTTAACCTAAAATTATAGACTAGGTGATCAAACTAATCTAAGCATTACAAACCCCTATTGGCGAAGACATATAAATTTCAATCCTATTTGTGCTCAGCCATTAACAACCTAAATCACCATTGAAAACCTTAACCTAGCTAGGGATCTACTCACACATAGCGAAATCAAACACAACAAGGCAATAAGATGAATTCATGATTTATTAAAAAGAATAAGGTTCAGGAAAACTTCTCAAACAGAGTTGTGGAATGATCGACGATAAGAGAATAGAGATCTAAAGCTGAGTAATACAAATCCAAAATCGAAAAGGTAGAAGAACAAAGTGGTGGTGTCTTAGAACCAAAAATAACCTAGAACGAAAACTGAAGTCTGAGAACGAACGTGATACAAGTCTGAGGTGGCTGACCTCTTTTTATTCTAAAAATTAAATAAAAAAAATGTGTCTAGGTAAAATAGGAAGGAGCAGGTGCTCGCCAAGTCCGAGCAGGTGCTCGCGTAGGCGGAAAATCGACTTTTGGCTCAAAATTGCTTCTTTTGCTCCAATGTCTTCCAATATCTTCAATCCATGATCCAGAGCCTCAAAATACCTGAAAAGACACAAAAAGAACTAGAAAAGACTCGAAAACAACACGAAAAGACTAGTTAATATGGGACAAATTCCTAACATATCAGTCGTGCAAGCACTTAAGGGCCGAATCCACGAGAGACAAGAGAATCAACACACTAGGAATACAAGATTCAAATTCAATCTAAGGCGGAAAGGTTTTTGGTTTTTGAAAACAAGTTTTGAAGCTAATAGAAAACGGGAAATAAACAAAATATGGTTTGAAATTCAAATAAAGATAAAGGCGAGCTTTTGGGAAATGCTAGATGAATAGGGCGATCAATAGCTTACTAGTGGAGCTTTAGTGTATCTATTGGAACTAATCCATGTGTCTTAGAGAACTAATCTATGTTAATCCACTTTAATGATATTAACTTCTTCACTAATCAATTGATAATCAACTATTTTCATAGGCAACCAAATGATCAATGAGCATTAATTACAAGTCTAACTAACCACCTAACATCCTAATCAACTATTCTCATAGGTTAGGAATGATAAGCTCTTGATAAATTTGGTTCAAACATTTTATCAAACACGTTGTGGGCGCTAAAATAATTAAGCTCTAGACTAACAATTTCTTGCTTAATCTAGCATTATAACTATTTATCAAGCATGGAATCTAAGAGTTACTAGCCTAAACTCCACTAACTAACCATCAATCACCCTAGATCTACATTCCCAAAAGCTCAAAAAAGACTACTCAACCATCAACATGAAAACACAAATCCAAGGGTTTGATCTTTGAGAAATCATGTTAATAAGATGGAAAATAAGAAAGATCTTTGTAAAAATCAAACTTTGATAGATGAAAATGAGAAAATCATACAATGTTCTTAAGGAAAATCTCCAAAGTGGCTAATCTCAAATCCCTAAAAACAAAGCATAATACTCTAGGTTTTTTTTCTCTCAAGCTATTTATACTTAAAATAAAATGATTTGGTTAACATGCTAAACCAAGTCAAACCTGGAATAAACCGGTCAACAATTAGAAGATTTCAAAAGACTTCTAACTCCATCGGTTGACTTCTGGTCACTGCAAGAAGTCGCTGTCCTCCACTGGTCTCTCCTAACCCGCTGGACATGGTCGCTGTCATCCACTGGCTTCAATCTGACCGCTACAGGTGACCGCTAGTTGGTCTACATCAAGTCGCTACAAGTGACCGCTAGCTTGCCCGGAGAAATCTCAGCAGCTTCTTAGCGACCAAGCTTTGGCCGCTACACTATACCAATGGCTCCTACTGACCTCACCTAAACCGCTACACTATCCCTGTGGCTCTCTTCCTTCATCAAATCATACTCAAATGATCCTTTTTTACTCCTTTGATCATCATTTTGCCCATTCTTCTTCATAACCTGCAAGGTACCAATGCATATGCAATATGTGCGACTAAACCCCTATATGAGTTATGCAAATGGCTCAAAAGTGAGATAAAACAAGGCTATAAAGATGATAAAATCGATAGATATTAAGGGTTATGGACATTCAAAGGATGAATATCTGAATAGTAAAGGGACAAATCATAAATCATATATCAGAATGAGTGAGAGCGACTCTGACTTTGATTTTTGATGAGAATAATTTTGTCACTGGGTACTGTGCTTTCCCAGCTATGATATTAACTGATGAAGACTTGTCTGAAAATGACTCTGAAACCTGAACTGGAAGAAATTGTAGAAAAAATCTCAAAGGAAATGCCTGAGGGTGAGTAAGAGGAAGAGGAAATCACTGATTCACAAGAAGAGTTCAAATCCATGTATGAGGATTGGAAGAAGGCAAGTCAAGAAAATGTGCTGCTAATCAAAGAAATTTTTTAACTCAAGGAGTTGAATGACAAACTCAAGAAGGAACTCAATGAAGAAGTTTGAAAGAGGAAGGTATCTAAAGTTGCAATCTGATATATGTTATTGGTAACATTTTAAAAGATTTACCAGTGTAATTGATAGGATATATGTATTTGTCATGGTTTATGGACGAAATTAAAAAGGACACTGGAATAGTCTTTAAAATATAACCATGAAATCATTGCAATATGCGACTTAAACGTGAAGTTACATATAATGTTGTAATCCAAGATTTTACAAGATGCAAAAATTTTCTCGCTTGATGTGGATTATGATACTAATTTCTGCATTTTTTGTTGGCAAATATAACCTCAAAGATTCAGTATGTTTGCTACACCATGGATTCTTTTCTGTAGAAAGATCGACATCAGTTTGATCAGTTCTGCATTTAACCTATCACCAAAACAATTATAGAGAAAATATCTAATCATCATCATTCATCACTTTGATTTATTATTGAGCAAAATTTTAGAGTATGGTAAGAAAAATGAAGTTATGAAAAATAGAGCCAGATATTAATTTTCTACGGTCCAAAAAAATTGTGGTTACGACCACGTGACCTCCATAGTTTTATTTGATAAGTACCTATGTTTGGTGTTAAAAAAAAGATAACTAAATATATTTTCCTAAATGTGTATTATATGTTACACTATTATTAGTGAATCTCCAATGAGACTACTTCAATTTGGATACTGAAGTCACATCAATACACATATTTTTTTCCGCATGTAAGAAACTTCATTGCAAAACTCGGGAACTACAAAGGTATCAATACAACTCAAAATAAGCCACCAGTAGGTGGTAAAATAGAAGAAAATGAAGCAAAAGGCCTAGCAACCAAGCAATAAATGTTTTTGGTAATAACACATCGCAAGAGATGGTTAGTGAAACACACATGAACTCTCGCAGTACAAGACCATTAATGATGGTCCGATGTTATACTAGTCGACTAGTCGCAACACACAATATTAAATTTAAATGAAATCATTTCCAGATTATGTAGATTAGTATTTGCTGGGCTCTCTAAATTTTAAACTACTGTCTACATTTGTTTTTACAAGAATGAAAATTTCAAAGAATCAATCCCAACAACCTTGTTTGTCTCTACAGAATTTTTCTCACTATCCTTTAAAGCTCCGCCATAATTTGACTATTGCATTTATAACTTAGATGTTAAGAACTGAAAGTTTAAAATATGATACTATTTTCGATTTCATAATTCTACTGATATAATTGAAAATCTTACTCTTTGAACCGTCCAAACTTTATGTGATACTTAAGTATGTGTCCATTCCTACCTTTGTGCTAACAAACATGATTTTTTTCATATTGCTATTCTTCTTTGAAGAGAATAGATTTTTCATACTGGAACAATGATTTATTAAAATTTATTTCTTGTTCTGACTCTTCTTTATATGTCCACAAAATATAGTTATAGTTTTTCATTTTACATCATCTAGTTTACAAATAAATGAAATATAGCCTGAAAAATAACATATGCAATATCAAAGAATTTCCTTAAGCAATTTCTATTTTCTTATTTTTAGTATTTCGATAGACAAAAATACTTTTAAGAGAGAATACGAGTTATGCTTATGATAATTTGGATCATTTGGGGTTTGATATATGAAAAAACTCAAAGGTAAAACACTCGGCTTTCTCAAACTCGAATAATCAAGTTCACTCCATTTAGATAAAATTTTAAGCGAGGTAAGAACACCATTAAAACTTGGCTACGTAAATCAATTTAGTAGCTCATGTATTATTTTGTGAGCTAAAAAATATATACTTTTTAGAAGTTATAAAATAATTATTGTTTAAATTTTTTTATTATTATTGTATTATGAATAGAATTCCAACAAAAAAAATAACTAACAAATTTTTTTGATGAAATTTATCATGTTAAAGTTCTTTTTATTGATTCCTTTTGAACATAACATCCAATAATGTTTACATGGAATACACTTTTAGAAAAGCATATTTGCTATAAACTTATCAACAACTTTTCAAAGTAGACTATAATGTTCTTGTCAAAGCCTCTTCCATGTTCTTAGCGATTACCTCAAGTGCCTTCTCATACTTCTTCACTAGATAATCTAGAGAACATCCTCCCACGGGATCAACGGTGAAACCCCACTCTATCAAACAACCTTCGCCACGTGGCAAAATCTTCACCGTCGAGACGTAGGACTCGAATCCAATGTTACTCTCTACTATCTCGTATCTCATCACATGCTCCACTGGATCAACGGCCACCAGCTTCTCCTTCGCCCATCCCACAGCTGAATCTACACCGTTGGATCGTATAGAAGAGCCGGAGCAGAATCTGATGCAACCGGGTTCACCGTTGATTCCATGGACGCCGTGACATGTGACGAGCGTTGGGAGCCACTTGTTGAGATTGAAGAAATCGGTGAAGAGAGGCCAGATTTGGTCAGTCTTTTCCTTTGTGAGTGTAACTGATACTTTGGCTTGCCATTTTTCTGGGCTTGAAGCTTTTTCCATGTCAAAGAGAGAATCTAGATATGAAACCAAGTTAGTATTACTGTTATGAGTTTTGTAAGAATCTCATATATGAACTTTGTTTTTATGGAAAAGTGTATATATTAACAAATTGGAGGATGAAATTTAATCACCTTATAAGGTTGATGCCAAATTGCCAATTCAGTGAGAAGATATGGACGCGTTTTGCTCTTGATATTGATGCGTTTGACAAATGTTATTCCTATTACTTCTTGGGAATATAAACTCAAGATATAAAGTGGTACGTGGTAACTACTAAAAGCAAATTCCATGGATTGTAGTAATTTCTTATAAAAAAAACTATTGGTAAATGGTAATGGTTCAGTTTGTAAAATTTTACTAAGTATAGAAGGAAAAATTGAAAATGTACTAATAAATAAAATAAAATGAAATAGGAAGTAGATGGATTTTAGGATTTATATCTAAATTAAAGCTGATTAAAAACAGTTAGTTTAGATTCGACATCAATTGAAAAAATCATTTCTTCTAAAATTATTGAATAACTATAGCTGAAATTTTATATCTATTTAAAATAACAACATAAAAACATTCAATTTATGGATTTTGTAGTCATTTTTCATTTTTTGTGCATTAGACATTTAATTTTAGTGTTTTCAAAATATCAAAAATACTCTAAAGTATAAAAAGAAAAGTCATGGAATAAGTATTGTAAAAATTCAAAAGAAAAACAACAATTAGAAGTAAATTTCAGCTATTAAGAATCGGCTAATCACAATTTGATATGTAACAATCATACGCTTTAAAAAAATACTAGAAGTAAATTCGGCCTACCCCGGGTACATTTATTTTAAGTTTCTTTTGTGTACATACCAAAAAATTATGTGATATTGTATCTAACATTTTAACAAAAAAAAAACATATACAGTATGGTGCTACTAATTGTTCTCGTTTTAGCTATCAATAATTTTATGTCAATGTAATTTATAACTAAATTAAATTCATTTTTATTTCTTATTACTATTAGTGTCGATGGATTAGTCTATATAGTATATATTATTCTCACCTATATCCATCTTGTAATTTATTTTCATGTTGTCTTGTCTCTATTCGTTTTATTCGATAATAACGCATTAGCTTCGACATAGTAGCAAGAGTGGAGCAAAGGGAATACAAATCTATGAGCGCATGCATTTTAAAGCCTTGTCAAATTCAATAATATGAATGATATAAAAGAAACGCCAAGCGTGTAAGTATTTACGTCGCTAATCTCATATGCAAATGTATCTAAATGGATTATTCTTATAAAAAATTCATTGAAAGAATATGATATGACAAGTAAAACGGTCTTGAAATTACCTTTTAAGACAAAAGTACGAGGGAATAAAAAATCAAGCTATGAACTTGAAGGAAAGAAGAAGACAAAATGAAAATTAGTTAACTAAGTGGTGGTAGTCTAGTGATTCTTACTTGAGGAGTAGTTGTCTAGTTAGTTTAGGTCAGGGATCGATTTTTTCAAATACGGAATTATCTAAAACACTCCCATTTGGCCAGTCGAAGTAGTGCCATGTTTTAGGCCCATTAAAAATCTGGTGAGTGGACTATTCGACGGCTAAACTAACCTAAAGAGGATTAGTCGGGTGTCAAAAGTCTGGATGTTTTTTTACCAAAGAACTATATTTATTGTTTACATCAGGTTATTTGAATTAAGCTGAAACATCTTCCTCTTCAACAAAATAAAAAATGGAGCCAATAACTCCACACTAATTACTTCCTTTAGAAAATTAGGTTGAAATTTGAAAATCGGGTTCAAGTAAGGCTAACTTCCTGCAAAACATGATTCAACACATCCTCTGGGAAATATTGGTTTATATAATACCCTGTGCCCATCTCAAATCCAACTACCCCACTGAGCTGAGGTACGATATGTATGAACCAATGCGTAAAAGGTAATTTTGATTTTGTAACCTTGAGGGCAGAAGTGTGAATCATGTAATGATTTGGGATTTCAGTCAGTTGCTTTGATATCTTATGAAGCATGAGTATCAGAAGTCCTCCAATGTATTTAAACAAATCATGAATGGAACTTAGTAGCAATAACAAGGTTACCTTAATGTCACCGAGATGTTGAGTTGAAAGAATATCCTTAGGTGTAATCCAAACCTTGTAACAAAAGGAGTAATAGGGAAAAAAATGAGGGACTCATCCAGCAAAAAATGTTTTAGTTAAGTTTCACAGAACACAACTTTTCCAAAGCATTGGTTTTATTTCATGAAACACTACACTGTCTACACAAATACCTTTACAATTTAGAAAGATTAGCTACTATGGACGAACAAACAACAAGAGTTTTGAAGCAAAAAACTGTAACCCAATAAAAAATAGGTTTTATTACTCACATCTTATGGGGATTCCAATGTTGAAATTGCTCTGATACCATATTAAAATGAATTGTCCCACATCAAGACTTGGAATGATTTGTGGACTAATATATAAGTGTTGTGGCAATCCTCCTCTCATGAGCTAGCTTTTGGGTGTGAGTTAGGCCCACACTTACTAATATGGTATCAGAGCAGGCCCAATTTCTCGATTGTGGGGACCATCCGTGGATGTCCAGTCCCACAAACTTCACGCTTCAGATGTCCAATCCTGAGCGTGAGGGGGGTGTGTTAAAATGAATTGTCCCACATCGAGACTTAGAATGATTTGTGGACTAATATATAAGTGTTGTGGTAATCCTCCTCTCGTGAGCTACCTTTTGGGTGTGAGTTAGGCCCACACTTACTAATATGGTATCAGAGCATGCTCAATTTCTCGATTGTGGGGACCACCCGTGGATGTCCAGTCCCACAAACTTCACGCTTCAGATGTCCAATCCTGAGCGTGAGGGGGGTGTGTTAAAATGAATTGTCACACATCGAGACTTGGAATGATTTGTGGACTAATATATAAGTGTCGTGGCAATCCTCCTCTCATGAGCTAGCTTTTAAGTGTGAGTTAGGCCCACACCTATTAATATGGTATCAGAGCAGGCTCAATTTCTCGATTGTGGGGACCACCCGTGGATGTCCAGTCCCACAAACTTCACGCTTCAGATGTCCAATCCTGAGCGTGAGGGGGGTGTGTTAAAATGAATTATCCCACATCGAGACTTGGAATGATTTGTGGACTAATATATAAGTGTTGTGGCAATCCTCCTCTCATGAGCTAGCTTTTGGGTGTGAGTTAGGCCCACACTTACTAATAAATAGATAGAATTTCATTTTACAGGATTAGAAATTATAACAAAGTACAAACCTACGTTGATCTTATGGAAAAAGAAAGTGTACTTCATATGCCTAGACTCCAGCCCACAGCTGTAGCAATTCGGTTGGTCAAAAATATCCATTCCAAACAGAGAATGAGCAATACATGTGCGGTATAAACTTATAACAAAAAAGAAAACATATGTCGTTGGCACTGTCACATGAACCTGTACAGTTGCTCTCAGCATACTCCATGTCAGATACACTTGAGCTTTCAACAAATGAGTGATGAAGGCTGCCAAAGATCACATCTAGTACTTCTGTGCTTAGTGCCGAAGACAATAATCTCCAATAGAAGTGTTTTAACTTTGGAGGAATTGTTGTTTTGCATAGCTTAGTTTAGAGTATAGGGCTTTCGCATGAAGATAAAAGTGTGTTGCCTTGTTGATCCGGTATATGTGTACTCAGCCAGTATCCAGATTTCACTAAATATTTTCCATCCTTAGTATATATATAGTGCTAGTGTGCCACAATAGTTTATCCCCCATTGGAGTTTGTGGAATATATATTTTACGGACCAGATTAGTATCTTCAACTAACAAGTAATGTTGTAACTTTGACTCGTCCAAGTGATTAGTGTGAGTGTGGAACATATCCTTGACTTGAAGAGGAGAGTGATTAGTAACAATGATTTTAGTTTCATATTATATCAGTTGTGTTGTTCAACCAAACTAAAACGGAACCAAAACTAGAATCAAACTAAACCAAACCAAACCGAACATAAACCGACCTGAAGATAAGGCAAACCAGTCTAAACTATTTTTGGTTGAGTTTGGTTAGAGTGTTCTTAAAACCAAATTAACTGAACAAAACCAAAGTCAAACTGAATTCGAATTTAAACTAAAATGTTTAATCCTTGTTCCACTATGGTATTATTAATAAAATCAGATGACAAAAAATAAAACATAAAAAAAAATGTCATACCTTTGATTATACGAGAGAATAGATAGAGTGATGTTATAAATGATTAAATCTGGAATGATCGCTATTGGATTAAGGCAAGTTTTTTTCTTCCCTGTGAATGAAATTTTGCTTCTCATTTTTAGTTTCAAACCATTTTTGTACAACTTTCTTTATCCATTAGTTGTATTGATTGGAACTTATTTATATCACAGGCAAATCTCTAGATAATTCTATTTAGCTATGTAGGAAACTACTTTTGGACTCATTATTTCTTTAAAGTTCTTGGAGCTTCGTATACTTTTCCATCGTGGAAAATGAATAATGTAAGCAAAACAATGGATTACCTCGGCTGTGTTTCGTTGAGTATTTTTTCTTGTTTCCATAAGCTCATTGCAGGGTTTATTTTTGTGTTGAACAGGTGCCTCACACAACATTCTTCCTAACACATGTTTGCTTCCTATTTTACCACGTTGCATCGAACATGACTCTTCGAAGGCTACGACATTCCATTGCTGATTTACCAGATTCTCTGAAATGGTGTTTTGAGGCTGCATGGATACTGGCGCTTTCTTATTTCATTGCTTACTTGGAGACTATTGCTATTGCAAATGTATGTTCTGATGTCTTCATTTCTTTGATAGTTCCTATGTTTTTTTCTCAGTAGGTCTTGAATTTGGTGATTCCAGCTAGTTTCTCGAAATCTTAGAGGGCAACTCACTTCTAACTTTATCAAATAGTAGTCTGCTTAAAGGCTATGCTTAGCTACTCAATCATTGTAGAATCTTTTCTAACTTGACTAAAACCGTTGATATATTTTGTTTTGCTTTCTACATGTGCAGTGTGCAGTTCCCATACTATGAGTTTGTGGACCGAAGTGCCATGTACAGAGTTGGATGTATGTTCTATGCCATTTACTTCATTGTGAGCTTCCCAATGTTCTTAAGGTAAAGAAAAGCCTCAACCATATTTGTTAGATTCACCGGATTAATTGATTGCATTTTCTAGTGGGTCCTAAAAATAGGAATTAGAGGCTTATTTGGAGAACCATGATCCTCTGTGATATGTTGTGTCATCTCTCGACTGCTTATCGGCATTTTATTTATCTTTAGTATTGTCTTTCTTTTCCGGAATGATTTCATTTGTCTTTCTGTTTTCATAAGCTTTTTTATTCATTGGTGGGGGATTTCGCAGGATGGATGAGAAAGCAAGTGATGAATGGGATTTATCACGAGTGGTTGTTGATGCTTTAGGTGCTGCGATGTTGGTAACAATCATTCTTGATCTATGGCGTCTCTTCTTGGGATCTATAGTTCCCTTACCGGAGGGACAAAACTGCCTTCAGTCTGGATTACCATGGTTCTCCAATTGAAAGACCGCTGCTTCCTTAACATTGGACTGTAAGAGAAACCTGCACAAGTTTCCGCTTTAAGGAATTAGGAACTAGTTGATCCTTTTTTGCATGTTTCTAAGGTTATTCTTTTCCCATATGACTGTTGCTTTGTTGTTATTTTTCATTTTCTCCTTGTGGAATCTTTCAACTTACCATTTTACAGAACAGAATGTAACCCTTTTTTTTCTTGTTGTTCGTCTTCTTAAGTTCGTTAAAACACAGGCTATACTATTGAATAAACCAAAAATGTTTAGAACTCAGTGCTTCTTGTACAGAGCATAATGATGCGTCTGCTTAGTGCAAAAGAAAAAAGAAAATAAAGAGAAAGAAGAAAGACACAATTGTTTTGATCAGAATAGTTGTGTTTCAGAATATCTTGTTGAAAAAACTTTCCTATTGTAGGTTGCTTCAATAGTCCTCTATAGAATCCTCTTATATAGAGAAAAACATTGACCATGATGATTGTTTCCTTGTTGTAGATGTTGGTTGCAGAGTAGAGCTTGTTGGGTTATCATGCCAAACTGATGTCCATTCCTTAGCTTCATTGATAGCTTTCTGTATGTCTTCCTCGCCAATTGCTACTTTGTTTCTGATACACTAGCAAATTGCAGCTCTTCCAAAGTGTCCAGAGAGGAATTTGTCTCATTAAAGTATATATGTTTCGGTTGTTGGGACATTCAACGATGGCTTGAAATTTTGATTCAAAAGCGCTTGCACTATCAAACATCACTGGATATGGTAGATTTGTACCTCGCCAGACCGCCTGTGCGTATCTACAGTTGAAAACATGTGTTCTGGTGTTTTTTCTGCCTCACAACATCTCCTGCATTGGGAATCAGAAATGATGCCTCTATGCGTTAAAATAGGGTCAATCGCCATGCCATTTGAGAGCAGTCCGCCATAGAAAATGTTTGAGCTTTGGAGCTGTTTTCAGTTTCCATATGGCTTCTTTGAATTCGATTGATCCGGCTGGAGGTCTTGCTTCATTTTCATATTCTGCAAGGTGTGTTGCTAACCACTAACCCGACTTTACTGTATAAATTCCAGAATCTGTGTAGTTCCATCCCAAGAGGTTGGACTTCTGAAGTTGAACTTAAGCGTAAATTCAGGATATGTGGTATATCTTCTGCAAATACTGTATTAGTTAAGATATCCCTGTTCCAATTGTTACGCTGTTCATTCATCAAGTCTCTAACACACATTGCCTATGTTGTTGTCGAGGAGGATGTGTTGGTAACCAAGTATCTACCCAAGCATTTGTTTATTTCCCATCACCTATAAGGAAGCACATTCCTTTCTTTAACAAATCTCTTCCTTCCGACAATGATCTCCATATGAAGGATGGTTTGTAACCAATTATGGCTGTAAGTATATTTGCTTCATGGAAGTATCTTCTTTTGAGGACTCTCACAAGTAGTTGAAGTATTCTCCATACTTGCTATCCCAATAATGCTAGATTAAAATTCTCTAGGCTTTTGAATCCCAAACCTCCTCCTTTCTTTGGAAAATCCATTCTTTTCTAAGCAACCCAAGCATTGATCGTTCCTTCTGACTTTTGCTCCACCAATAGTTTTTTCATTATTCCATTGATATCTTCAATGGATACCTTATGGTAGTTTAAAAAAATTCATTGTATAAACCGGAAGAGCCATAGCAACTATTTTCAGAAGGATCTCTTTTCCTGCATCTGATAGATAGCGGTGTGACCAACTTTGAGTTTTGTTCTTTACCTTTTCTACTATGTAGTTGAAAATCTCTTTCTTCTTTCTGCCGACATGTTCTGGAAGTCCAAGATATTTACCACAGCCCCCATCATTATAGATATTGAGAATTCTCCTGAGTCTTGTCTTCACATTCACTCTTGATCCAAAAGTTATTGCTGATTTATTAAGATTTACTGCTTGTCCAGAAGCTTTTCATATTCAGAGAGGATCTTTATGATTGCAATACAAGATCTTTGATGACCATGAAAGAAGAATAGAGCATCATCTACGAACAATATATGTGTTATTGTTGGCCCCGAGTTGCTTATTTTCATACCCTTTAGTCGATTTCTATTTGCTGATGTTGTGAGTAAATGACTTAGAACTTTTGCACATAAGATGGATAAGTATGGTGATAGAGGGTCTCCTTGTCGTATTCCACGTTCTGCTCTGATCACACCTTGTGGAGTTGCATTAATCAGAACTGAAAAGTTGCCTGTTTCTACACACATCATAATCCATCTGATCCACTTCTCCTCAAATCGCAAATGCATCATTGTTTCTCTCAAAAACTGTCAATCCAGACGATCATAAGCTTTTGAAATATCTGTTTGTAATCATCATATAGGAGTTTGCCCATCTTTTCCGCGCCAAAGGAGTGCATCATTTGATTTGCTATAATCATATTATCCATGATGTTTTTTCTAGGGATAAAAGCTGATTGTGTATCAGATACAAGTGTTTCTTCAGTCTACCCACCAAAATCTTTGATATGATTTTATAACTAACATTGCAAAGTGCAATAGGTCTAAAATCACTCATTGAGCGTGGGGCTTCAATCTTAGGTAAGAGACAGAGATTATTATGGTTGATAGTTTCTGAAAGGTTTGTTCTGACACACATCCTTTGTGAGTTCAGTATTTACTTCTGGGGTAACTTTTTGTTGGAACCCTTTGAAAACTTGTGACTAATTCTCAGAATTCTGCCTTGCAGTTTGGAAAATATTAGAATAAAATTTTTCTGCGGTTTGGCCAATTTCAATATCACCTCTACTAGTCCTGCCCTCATCATCTTCAATCACCATGATTCTATTTCTTGCCAGTCTTTGTTTTGCTGCCGAGTAGAAGAATTTTGTGTTTCTATCTCCCTGCTTCAACCTCATATTTTGACTTTTTATTTTCCAGTACTATTCTTCTTCTTGAAAGGCTTGATTCTAATCTTCCCTTATCTTAACATGCTTATTCTTACTGATGCGTTAAGCCGATTGTTTTGCTTCCACCTTGCCATTGCTTTTCGGCAAACAATAATTTGGTTTTCAATTGATATTGTGTCATTTCCTGATGTGTTTTAGCTCTGTAACACTATCTCTTTGAAACCATCTTTTCCAAGCATTCTCTTGTAATATATGAACTGGCCTTTACGCATTCCAATCTCATTACAGAAACTTGTAACCAATGGTCTATGATCAGATCCTTCGAATGGTAAAAATTTAGCTTGGGCTAATGGAAATTGAGCTAAACATTCTGAATTTCCCATAACTCTATCAAGGCAACAGTGGATTGTATGAATGTACCTTATACCTTGTGGTAGAACAGTTACACATCGATCAAACCCTAATTCACAACTAGCATCTCTAATCTTATCATTCTTCTGCTTAGTTTCCAAGAGGCATACCATGTCCGAGAGATACTTTCCGACGTATCTCCTTTAGGCGTCGAACTGTAGAGTCTATGCCAAGATCCTGACAGTTCCAAATGGTTGTATTCATCAAACAGTTTGAACAACAACACACTTTTATAGTGCTCTTACATAACTGAAAGTAACTGTTTGTAACTGAATAAACAAAACTACCCAAACACATACCCGTTCATTTACATAGCACACACCCATTCACTTACATACACACTTACTTTATAACTATATAAACATACATACCAAACTCAATAATACACTAACAAAAATTTCATATTAAATGGTAAAATCTAAGGACTTTCTTACGTCTCCAACCTCCTTTCCTTTTGTGTGTTTTTTCCATTGTTGAGGTTCCCTCATGGTCACTCACTGACTCATGGGACGCTTGTGCCTATTGGAGCATATGGGAGATAAGAACATATATGGAGATAGAGTTTTACAATTAAAGAGGAATCTCTTAAACCAATACTCATTGCAAATCACGTTTAAATTTGACATATATGGAGATAAAAAGTTTTATAAATGATATAACCATGCTTCAAGAAACTGTCATATTCAAGGAGAGTATCCAACAAGTTTCAAAAACAAAAATAAAAGCAAATATAGAAGTCATTACAGTTTTTTTTTTAATCAAAACTAGAAAGCAAGAAAAGAAAAAATACTGATCTCCACCAACTAAACTCTTCTTCTCTTCTCCTCTCCTCTCATCTCTTCCTCCGTGATCATACTCTTAGAATTTCCAGGCAATGCTCTTCGAAGCATATTTTGAGGAAGCACGATTTTACCATGTTTGATCCCTGCGTCTGCGCTGATTCTTCTTAACTCAGTAACATGAAACAGATTCTTCTTAACTTCAACTTTTGGCGCTGCTGACGGAACCACCAAGCTTGGAACCGGCCTCCCTCTCAATCTCTTGAGTCGTTGCATCGCTTCATAAGACCATGGAACAGCATGAACCCTCGATGGAGCCGGATACTCAGTAGCTCTAAAGGTCTTGTAATATTGAAAACAGCGAATCATCTTATCTTTGCAGAATTGCTGATATTCACACTGATTTCGACAATAATGGCATATTGTCCAAAACGTGCCACCATCTGCTACATCTTGTAGCTGGACTTCGCGACTATTATCATAAAGTTGCTTTACTTTTGCATTGCACAAATACTTCAAGGATTCATCCAAAATCTGGTTTGCTTCCTCAATGCTGCCAATAGAGTTGTCATCGTCAAAGATAATATCCAGAGATAATTTTCTGTAATGTTCTTTGATTGTTTCAAGATCTGCGGTTAGATCAACAGATAAAACAGCATACCAATCAACTTCACCATTAATTTTCCTCGCAAAACCCATCCTCACATCAAGAACTGCATTGAGACGGAGAAGACCACAGAGTGTAGGATTATAACATTGTGCCTTCAAAGCAAATTCTTTGGCTCCAACAAGATCACCCGCTTTGTACTTCTCCACAGCGATTGCTTTCACTCTTATAGCTTCTTCTCTAAATAGGTTTGTTCCGTCCATTTCCAACAATTCTTCGTCCAAATAATTCCACAGGATCTTCTTATGTCTCTTAGTTTAGATCCTGCAAGAAAAAAAAAGAGATCGATCAGAAAATGAAACTCTACCCAAAATTGCAACAGTGTAAGTTCTTGATCAATGTTGAAAGCAGAAAATAGGAAAGCTTTTGCCCCAAGAACCATCGTATCTTATCTAAATTTTTTTACAAGTTTGTATATGTTTCATTATTCAAAGATATTTAAATTTAAAGCATTGTTTAGATCTTGAAGTCTTAGATGAGGAATCCATAGAACTTGCCAAAAGAAATAACAACTCATGTATAAACAACTTATGCCAAATCAAGAAAAACTGCAATAATGAATTGGCGATTTGTGCGGGAAAGTTCGTTATAAAAAAAATCCGAATTAAATTTGCGCGTGAAAGTACGTTGTAAAATAAAATCAGAATATAGTTTGAAAATCTGTTGTAAATCAAAATTGGGTTTCAAAAAGATCTTTAGCTAAATTTTAAGATAATAATGACTGTAAAATGGCATCTGAAAAACATTTCTGTAAAGAGAAAGAGTTCAGAACATAGAAATACAAAAACAAGTGAATATTGATACGACATAATCAAAAGGTCGTTGCAAATCTAAAACTGTAAACCTGTGAACAAGGATACTTGCATGCCAAACAAGTGAATTTAAATTTCTCCTAAGTTCAAATGTATAAAAGCTCAACTCTGATCTGCTTCTACCAAACTCTGTAAATACTTTTTTGTTGTTCAATAAATTTCACATTACAACAAAAAAATAAAAGGATGCATGCTAAAACTGCAACAAAAGCATGATATAATTAAATCGATAAACTGCACGCAAAAGTTTGTTAAAAAACTAAGCTCAAATAGACAGTTTTCGCGCGAAAATCTGTTGGAAAACAAAGCTGGATTTTTACCAGAAGGTTTTTTGAAAACAGTTTCAGGTTAAATTTTTTTTTTGTTGTATCCTAAGATCTGTGGATCGTGATGCCTCGAAAATGAAATCTAACAAGGATCTACAAACACAAGGGTACGATATAATCAAATAATCATACACCCAAAACACCATCAATCTAACAAACTTACAATCAACTGTTCAGTAAATTCTCTTGATCATTAATCAAAGCATGGGCTGATCTACACACAAAGTGATAAAAAAATATCAAGCACATAACAACATCACATCAAATCACTCCAACCGATTATCAAAACGAAGGAGAAGAGTATATAACAAGAGAAATAAAAATCATAATTCCCAAATGTATAGCCAATTCCATTTGTTAAGAACAACAAAATCTTGGTATCTCCACAATAAAACTAAACTGAAGAATCAAAATGATAACTCCATAATCACTTATGCAAATGAGGAGATATATTTGAAAATGAAAGAGACAAAACACTCATAATACAAAAGCACACAACAAATACGAAAAATAATAAAAAAAGAAGACATGTAACGCATACCTCAGCGTTAAGAACAACTTCGAATTCTCCCCCACTTCTTCTTCCTCGACCACTCAACTTATCTTTATTATTTTTTTCATTCAAAGCTTAAAAGAAAAGAAACGCTCAAATTAAAAGTCTACAAAACCTTATAAACATGTGGATTAGTTGAATGGTAAGATTCTTATGTTTTTGTTTTGGCTAGTTTTGATCTTTCCTATATTCACAAAGGTTTAGTCAAAACTCTAATTAACGTATTTCAAATCATTACCATATACAAAATCTCAGTGTGATGTTGGTAGAAACTAATCATTTCTTATGTAGGTGTTTTATATTTTTATTTGTTTTATGAAAATAGTACATTGACAAAAAACTTCTTTTGTCTTTAAACTGTAACTAAAATATTATTTAGATTTTATTTCTCTTTTGTTTTGGTTATTCTTAAATGTAGAAATTTATTACCAACGGGAATGATTATTTTTAGGTAATAATCACTAAAAGGTCAAAGAAAAATGATTTTTGAGTGTAAGGACTAAGAATGTGGACTCTTTTCATATAGAAAAATATTTTTCCCCTTTTCTAAAATTTGAAAGATTTTTTCTCCTTTTTTTCCTAGAATTTAATCTCAATTAGTTTGAAAGAAATAAATTTTAGTTTCTTATGAGATTTTAAAAAAACTTTAAGTAAATAAAAAGTTCTAGAAACTTCTTAAAACTTAGTATGATATATCTTATGAAATAGTTTTGAAAGTATAGGATAATGTTTGGTACTAAAACTTGAATTCTTATTTTGATTCATTTTAAAACTAAAATTCATTAAAAATAATAGTAAAGAGATGGTGGTTATGCAATTTGGTTTCGATATTTTGGGATTAAGTAATAGGATTTCTCTTTGCCCTATAATTTTTCATTTGTCTTTTTGTTTAAAATTTATAGCTAATCAATTTTCTCTTGGAAGAAGAAGACGCAATCACTAATTCACTAGTATAAATTTTATCATTCAGTGTTAAAGTAAAATATTCATAAACAAAAGTATATGGAACCTAAAAATCAGAAAATGATGAACATATGGCAAATATAAGGGGGAATTTCATAAATATAAATAGCACATAAAGAACTTTTTAAAACTACACTGCCGCCATATGTGGCTATTTTCAAAACTAATACTTTTCAGAGACAAAATGAAAATATGCTCTCATTATAAGTTAACCTAAATTATCACAATGAGCCTCACTAAAAAATTCAGAAAACCCTAGATCTAATTTCAAAACTCCCAAAATGATTTATCGAAATATTTTCTAGGATACATATGTTTTTATTAAACTTAAATCTTATTTTAAAAATTAAATTTAAACACAAAAACCCGCACAACGAACAGGTTCTATTCTAGGATATATATGTTTTTTTACAAAACAAATTGATTAATCTATGATCAATTTGAGATGCAAATAAAAAATAAAAAGAACAAAATGAAATCTATATATACATAATTTGCGAGGATTACTGGTCCAATATATCTATATCAAATAATTTGCGAGGATTACTGGTACATATATCATCAAACCATCACCATCATCATTTCTACAATTAGTATTATTATCTCAAGTTGGTAAATGCTTGTGCTGATTTTTTCCACTGCTGACTTTATTCCATGTTGCAGTTTAAAAAGTAGAACAATATCACTACATAGTCGGTGAATACGACTCTATTCCACAAATCTCTCTTTTCTTGTGATGATCTCATGTTTTAGTTTGGAGTTATTCTCGTAATTACTCTGAAACCATTTAAGAGCAACATATAGTATAGTATATAAAAATTGGGGACCTACACTTGTTTCGCATCACCAAAAAAATCCAAAATTCATGGCGCTGGAATCAATTTTTTTACAATTTTGTGTTTAGTCTAAACAGATCGGATATATGTGTATATTAAAAAAAAAATCAAAAATATTTTACAGCAAAATGGATCAAAAAACTATGTCCTGTAAAAATGGAGCATTACATAAATATACTGGTTTTTTTTAGGATATCTGTTTAGTGTCTGGTCCTAAATCATTATTTGTTCCTTCCCATTACACTGTTGACATTTTCGGCTACCGTTGAAACATTTGGTTAGTAGTAAGATTGGACACAAGAAAAGTACTTGCTAATTTTCAAGTATTTGTAATTCGCTTTGGCATGTTCAAGTAATTGAATATTTGACTTGATACTTGACTTGTCCGAAGCAAGCACTTGATATATCAAATACTTGTTTAAAATCTCATTACTTGCAAGTATATTGATTTGCCTTGTTACTTACCAGATAATTTGACTTGGCTTGTTATTTGCTTCTTAATTAAAGTACTTGGGTTTATTGGGTTATAATGAAAAAAAAATATTTGGATTGAGGTTTAGTTATTGGGTTTTAAAGTAATTGGACTTTAATGAAAATCATATTTGGACTAGGGTTGAGTTATTTGATATAAAAAAAAGTGAAAGAACAAGCCAAGTAATGAGGCACGTTGCAAGTAACGAGGCACAAGATAAGTACGAGGTAAGTGTCAATTTTTTTATGATATTTGAGACTTAATCTTTACTTGCAAATAATAGAATTATCATACTTATTACTTGACTTGACTATAGCGGGTATTTGAATTTTCAAGCCGAGTACGAGCCGAGAAGTCGGTACAAAACGGGTAACGACTAATTATTGGCAGACTTAGTTAGTAGCATTCATCAATTTCACGTTGATCAATTTTTTAAAGGTCGACTGTGTGTTTTCTTATTAAAATGATATTTTTTACTTTAATTGGTCAAAGACTCAAAGTCTTCTCCTTTTTTGTTTACATTATTGTCTACTTGTTTTGTTAGCGATTATATATATTAGAATTCGTCATAACTTCTGCAGACCACCTGTTTTCATATTGAATGTCTTTGTGAAAAAATTAGAAGCAGAGAAAGAAAGAAAAAAGAAAAGAAAAAAGAGATTCTTTGTGAGTGGGAAGATGAGTTCAAGAACTAGAGTCTTTATGATCTTGATCTTACTTTTCTTCCAAATTTGTTCTAGTTATGGGCTCACGAATATTTCAGACGGTGAGTAAAGTTAGATGATGATCAGAGTTTTTTTCAGATATATGAATTAACAAAATCTTGAATTAGTTTTCAAATTTGGTGCAGCTAATGCTTTACTATCCTTGAAGAATAAACTCACAGGGTTACCTAAAAATTGGAAAGGCTTTGATCCTTGTGAGCTCAAATGGGATGGAATTAAATGTAACAATAACCGCGTTGTTGAAATGTAATAACTGATTTTTTCTTTTTAATGTTTTGCAGTTTCATCCAATGATTCTCTGGAGACTTTTAACGTTTTCTTGTTGCTTATTGCAGATCATTAGGCAATTTTTACTTAATAGGAAAGTTTCCTGATGATGTCTAGCCTTGTCTGAATTGGAGAAGTTGTAAGTCTTTCTTCTTCTTCCTTTAATTTTACATAAAAATGGATTTGGTTTGGTGCTTATATTATGATTCAAAGTTTATAATTTCTTGATCATCTTAATGTTCCAATATTGTAGGGATTTGACATCCAACCCTAATTTGACTGGACCGCTTCCACCAAATATTGGCAACCTCAAGAAGTTAAAAATCTTGTAAGATAACAAGATAATGATCCATTCCTATTCATCTTGTGTTATCACCTATTTTAACTAACTTTTTTTTGGGTCTCCAGACACCTTATGGGATGTAATTTCAGTGGTCAAATCCCTGAGTCTATAGGGAATCGTGCACAACTTACAAGACTGTAAGACTTTGTTGCTTCTTATTATAATAAAAAATCTTTTTTTTTCTTTTTAATTGAAGTCTCTAAAAACTCATTAGTATTAATTTTGTGTTTCCTCCATACAGCTCATTGAATTCAAATCAATTTAATGGAACAATTCCAGCTTCTATTGGACAGTTATCAAAGCTAGATTGGTTTGATATAGCAGACAATAAGATCGAAGGAAAGATTCCAATTTCTAGTGGAACTTCACATGGACTTGACATGCTTCTTCAAATTACGCATTTGTATATATAATGCAATTCTTTACTTTTTTTTTTTTGAAATTTATATAATGCAAATCTTTTCATTTCTGTATATATAATCAGTTAATCACTCCTTTTAATATACTAATTAATCTGACTCTCTTTTACTTTCTCTTGCAGTCATTTTGCAAAAAACAAGCTTTCCGGCGAGATCCCAGAAAAACTCTTCAGCTCAAACATGACTAGTTTGAAACATGTGTAAGTTTAATAGTACATGTGAACGGTGGCTGGGTTCGAGAATTTTGTTATAGGGGGTCCGAATAAAACTAAATAAGATATACAATACCAATATATAACGTGTGCCAAAAATTCAATAAAATTTTAATAAATATTTTCAACAAATATAATTTACAATCATTCATGTTACATTACATCATACAAAATCTTTGAATTCAAGTATTTAATAATTTATGAAAATTTAAACGGAAATTTTTGCATATCAATATATATATGTGTGTGTAATTTGGATGTTTGTGTTTATGATTTATTTTTGTTTAAGATTTAAAAGAAACAAAACTCATGTGTTTATACAAAATAAAAACCCAAATTTGGTAGATATATTCTTATCTTAATCATCAATAATTATATTTACTATTGGTTCTTAAGTTTTAAGACGAATAAGTGATAAGCTTCATCTTTGTTTCTTTGATGTTTTGGTTGGTTTTGCTTAGAATGCAAAGTTAACTTTGCATTGGGTTACCAGAGGTCAATACTTCGACTAGAAATGTACCCTAAACAGGATTGAGTTACAGATGGTATGGGTAAATTATTAAAGGTTAGCCCGAACCTAGGAAAATTAAGGGTTTTGGCCCAGAACCTCCTAATTATGAAAATACAAAATATTGGGGTCTGAACCACATATAATATATAATTTCTCAAAAGTGGTTGGGGTCAGTTAACCCTTCTATTCACCATGTACCTCTTCCATGGTGTGAAATCTAAGAGTAATAACTAAGTGATTGCATTGTTTGTGTTTAATCGATTAGGCTATTCGATGGAAACCAGTTCACGGGAAAAATCCCGAGCAGCCTCAGCCTCGTGAAAACATTACAAGTGGTGTAAGTAGTAGAATATTGTTTAACTTGCCAATTTATCCTAACTTCTTTAATCTCATATGCTCTTTTATTTATTACAGACGTCTGGATAGGAATAGACTAACTAGAAATATTCCTTCAAATCTTAATAATCTCCCAGATCTTAAAGAATTGTAAGTGAGCATGTACAGTTTATTTCTTTGTTTGTAGATATAAATGAAAAGAGGTAAAAGAGTTTGTTGTTGAATCCATTTCAGGTACTTAGCCAACAACATATTTACAAGTAGTCTTCCAAATTTAAGCAACTTGACCGGTCTCTCCACATTGTAAGTTGTTGTATTTTTCTTCCTCTTTTTTTGTTGCTCAATTTAGCATAAAAAACCTTCACTCTCAAGTCCCAATCAATCTTAACAGAGATGTGAGCAATAACCGATTTACTTCTTCACTCATTCCATCATGGATCTCATCATTACCGTCCTTGTTAACATTGTATGAATCTCTCTCTCTCTCTCTCTCTCTCTCACACACACACACACACTATATTCATTCCTCTGTATGCTTACCAAGAAAATATGTTTTTCTACTTGGTAGAAGGATGGAAGGGATTAACCTTGAAGGTCCAATACCAATCTCTCTCTTCAGTCCTAAATTGCAGACTCTGTGAGTTAAAATATTACATTAAATGAGCTCAAAATTGTGAAATCCCTAGTGATTATGATATTTTTTCTTGACTACATGCAGTATCCTAAAGCGCAATTGGATAAATGACACATTGGTCTTTGGTACCAACATGAGCACAAACTTGAAGTTTGTGGATTTGAAATAACTGATTATAAACAACCAGCTAATAAAGGCAGTGGGAGAGTAATGTACGTATGGTGGTCACATATCAAAATGATTTAATCAGTCAATTACTTATGTATATCATTCATACACAGCTTGGTAGATAATCCAGTGTGTCCAGAGGTTGGGATCCGGCCGGCTGAATTTTGTACAGTAGTCAAACAAAATTTCTCATTTTCTTATCCATATGCAAGAAAATGTCATGGCTGTGGTGAGAATAGAGAACCGCGTCCCTACACGTGTCGATATGCGTATCCAGTCAAAGGAACACTCACCTTTAGGTCGCCTTCCTTGTCGGATTATTCGGAAGACCTCAGTGATAATTTCTACGTACTCTGGCAGAACCTCACTAGTTTCTTTCTTGGGGATTATGAAAATTATAAAGGGGAGTCTGTGGCCATCAGAAACATAAGAGAGGATGAAACTGATCATTATCTTCTCATAGATCTCTTGATCTTTCCAGATAAAAAGATAGTTTTGATTGGAGAGGGATGGGTAGAGTTATTTCTAGGTTTAGCACACAGACTTACACGCCTCCTGAAGTATTTGGCCCTTATGTTTTCTTAGCTACTCCATACAAAAAATTTCCTGGTATGATGAAATCACACAAACAAAATAAAATGGATCGAAAGTCAGTTCTATATAACACATTTTCTTTGCCACATATATAGGAGGTTCTATGTCAGCAAACACAGGCATTATATTCGGAGCAGTAGTTGGTGCTGTTGTTTTTCTTATATTGTTAACTATAGCTGGGATTTATGCTCTTAGACAGAAGAGAAGAGCAGAGAGAGCAAAAGATCAAATTGATCCTTTTGGTAAAGAACTAAGAAAAAATATAAGGACCAAGAAAGATTGATGAAAATGTTGATAACTTTTTTATGGATGTTGCAGCAAAATGGGATGCAAGTAAGAGCAATGTTGATGCTCCGCAGCTAATGGGAGCAAAAGCCTTTACTTTTGAAGAGATGAGGAAATACGCAGATAACTTTTCAGAAGCAAATGAGATTGGGGGTGGAGGTTATGGCCAGGTTTGTGTCTTTATGGTAGACTCAACTGAACGAAACAATGACATTATAAGTTATAATATAATGCCAATCTAATGATGAAACAGGTGTATAAAGGGACTCTTCCCTCTGGGCAACTTATAGCAATTAAAAGAGCTCAAACAGGATCTTTGCAAGGAGGGTTAGAGTTTAAAACTGAGATCGAGCTTCTTTCAAGAATCCATCATAATAATGTTGTTAGACTCTTGGGCTTTTGCTTTGATCGAGGTGAACAAATGCTCGTATACGACTACATTCCAAATGGTTCTCTTCGAGATAGTCTATCAGGTAATATCAAATCTCTCCTTTTGATTTGAAGAAAAACAATAGTTCTTTAGGGATGAATTTGAAAAAAATGCAGGGAAGAATGGGATAAAACTTGATTGGACAAGAAGGCGTAGAATAGCACTTGGTTCCGGGAAAGGTCTGGCTTATCTTCATGAGCTTGCTGACCCTCCAATTATACACAGAGACATCAAATCAATGAATATATTACTTGATGAAAGTCTAACCGCAAAGGTTGCTGATTTTGGCCTCTCCAAACTTGTGGGAGAAGTTGAGAAACCGCATGTAACAACACAAGTGAAAGGAACCATGGTGAGTAAAGAATTAATCATTCTCTTCTTTTTCCTCTCTATGATACATTTAAAATCATAATATCTCTGGAATTAGGGCTACTTGGATCCTGAGTACTACATGACAAATCAATTGACGGAGAAGAGTGATGTGTATAGGTTTGGTGTGGTGATGCTTGAACTATTAACCGGTAAAATTCCAATACGAAATGGAAAATATGTGGTGAAGGAGGTGAATATAAAGATAAATAAATCAAAAAAGTTGTATGATCTACAAGAATTGTTGGACACTACGATCAGCGCAAGCAACGAGAATCTTATAGGGTTTGCAAACTACGTAGATCTTGCTCTAAGATGTGTTGATCCAGAAGGAGTGAAGAAGCCATCGATGAGTGAAGTTGTGAAAGAGATTGAGGACATAATGCATCATACAGGATTAAGCAAAGGATTTAGCGATCCTTATGGCAAAAAACCATTTGAGTATAGTGCAACTTTTCCAACTATAAACCTCGAACCGCAGTGATTGATTATGGGCTTGTTCTTTTCTTTATCCTTATATATCACACAATGTTTTTTTGTTAAAGTAAGTATATGTGTTAGGATGTGAAAATTAGATGTAAGTTCATCAAAAATAATTTGGTTTACTAGATGTTAGTTCATCCAAATTAATTTCATTTTTGTGGTACAAGGAAAGTTATATTTTAAATCTGCTAATAGCATTCAAAACTTCCGAAAAACTTAAAGTAATATTATTTAAAATAGTTGGATTTTCTTTTATATAATCTGTTGTAATTGAAACACAACAAAAAACAAAATAAAATCTCTGCCACATCTGTTTTTTGTGCTATTAGAACCTTTTTTGTGTCGGCCATTTCATTTCATTAAGCCTAAATGGTCAAACTTACAAATGCAACATAAATTTGAAAACCCTAAGTTAATACAAATTAAGTCCAATTGTTTGCCCAAAAACAAATAGACAACACGATGATGAGAAAGAGACATGTGTTACACACATGTCCAACATAGAGTTGAACGGAGCTCCACCATTCCAAACCGCTGTCTCAAAGCTTCTACAAGCTGGAATCTGGAGAATCAAGTTGAGATCCATGGCGATTTGACCTTCCGTTCTTCAGTTCCATTCGAGAGTCTTCTACAGCAGATCGCCGGTGCCAATCTTAAGAATCTTCATCACCACTTCCAATTTCATCTTCCCACCCATCCTTCCAAGACAAGCTTCACTCACAACCGTTGAAGTGTTCATCTTCCGGTGAGAGAAGCTTTAATCATCAGAGATTCTTGAAGATCTATAGAAGGAAAAGGATGCATGTCCTTTCTCAAACACTGATGCCAATTGAATCGATCTATACTAGGATGAGCATAACTAACGCGATCGATCCAAATTAATCGGAGTAAAAACCTTATTGAGGGCAAGATCGATTAAACAAAAACTAAAGAAACAACAAAACTAAATTCGAACGATATTGGAACTTATAATCCAGACTTAGCCAGAATTTATTTTACAATGAAATGGAATCAAAAACCAAAAAAAAAAAAATTAGATGAGCTTTCTCTATCTGAAAGGTGAGAGAGAGAGTGATGACAAAAAAGAAAGATGAGAGAGAGAAAAGAGAGTGAAAGCCCTAACACAAACTTATTATTAGAACCGAACACCTCAATAAATGCTAAAAAAATTAAAAAAATTAAAACAAAAACAAAGAATACACATGAACTAGGAAAGACCAATATGTATTTGGCTAATTGAAATTCTGTTTAACAAATACTAAAATAAAAAAAAATAAAAATTAAATAAAAACAATTCTTGAGGACTTTTCTTCTTTTGGGTATCTCTGTTCTTCCATTTTCACAGTTTCAATCACCGGATGTGGCAGATGAAAGTGAGTTCTTGATTGCTTTTTTCTTTTTTCTTAGAGGGAGAATACACAAGAAGAAAGAGAATGTATGGTAATTACACCCATTTTAACATTTTTTAACCCCAATTCCAATGTTTTTATAAGTATTTCTTATGATTTAAATGGTTTTATGGTGTTTTTAGAGTATTTGTAGTGTTGAAAGTCTTTACAGAAACTTTGGAAAAAAATATCACAAAATGGAGAAATACAAGTTTTTGCACATGTTCCAAGTACTAGAAGTATGGTCTTAGAGGGAGGACTTCTTGGGAACCAAATCCGATGTTTTTAGAAACAAGATAGCCACATATGTTAAATTTTATTTGAAATTTGCATGAAGTCATTTCCTTCAATAGATCAAAAGTCATGACACTTTTGGTGAAAGCCTACACAGCAATCTCCATCGCGCCAAACTCAGCTACAAGTACCGCAAACCACCTCTCCACCGCGCCCTCCTCTTCTCTAAGCGTGAAAGCCCATTTTCACCGCGCACTTCAGACCATGTGCGTGTAGCTGATACAGAGAGGTTTTAACCCTGAATATACTGCAAGTGCACAGTAGCAATCACAGTAGTACTTAGGGATCGAGTCCACAAGGATCAATAGAGCAGATGAAGAATTATGATGATCTAAATAAAGCTAGGATGAAAAAGAGTTTACTTGAAACTCAGGGTGACTAATATCCTAAAATAGAATTAAATCTAACGATTATATGAGATGCATTAAGAACTGTCTAGAACTCAGATTACGAATATTAGTTATCCTGCTAACGTGTAACATAACTGTGATGACCGCACTTTTTTTTTTTTTTTATAAACATAAATACTTAGTATTTAAAATGCCCATACATTTTAAATACTCTCCAAGTACTTATACAAATACAACAATACAATACCAAGCATAGAATACGCAATTCTACAATACAGCGGAAAATACAATACAATACGGTAAAGCAAACAACCCTGGGTCCTAATCATCCTCTCCCTCCGAGCCTTCGATTCCACGATCACACCTTATCTTTACCTGCATCGACAAAAGTGATGCATCAACATTTGGAAAACCAAACGCTGAGTGAGATTGATCCTCCCAACAACAGGTATGCGAAAACCCACAAGCAAGGCATACAACCACAAAGGCCCTATCAATTCCTAACATCGACACATGCAAGGCAATCAATAGCAAAATAGGTCTAGCACCTTAGCAATTCGACACACACGAAACTAACCAGGAGACACACAAAGACCAACCACACAAGGACGGCCATCGGTCCAACCTGACCAATGGACCTGACCGATGAACCCCATCGGTCAGTCCTTGACCGCTGCAACTGGCCTGGCGAATTGCCGGGAAACGCTATAACCAAACTCATCGGTCCAACCTGACCGATGGACCTGACCGATGAACCCCATCGGTCAGTCCTTGACCGCTGCAACTGTCCTGGCGAATTGCCGGGAAACGCTGCCTCATGACGCATCGGTCCAACCTTGACCAAAGAACCTTACCGCTAGGTTCCAGCGGCCACTACCATCGGTCAGGCATGACCGATGGAACCCACGGATACCACTAATCATCACTTAGACAAAGCTTAACAAGCACAAAGCACTATCAAACAAGATTCACAAGCTTCCATAAGCTTTTCCACCCTAATCACAACACACTAAGGTCCTAATACAACCTTATAACCAAGTGCAACAAGCCATGGAATCCCCATGATTCCACCACACACACCAAGAACACACATGCACCAAACAAGCTTCTATGGCATTTAAACACAAGATTTATGACTCACAAGCCACCACAAGCCTAGCAAACACTAGCTAGAACTCCACACAGGACCACAAGGCTAACAAGCAACCTAGGAACACCCTCAATGCTTGTCTAAACCCCACAAACCCCCAAACAAAGCTTAAGCAACCTTTGGTCACAACTCACCTTAGCAAATGGAAGAATCAAGCCTAGATTAAACTCTCCAAGCTCAAGAAGACTCCTCCTTCTTCCCTAGCCTTTCCGTGAAACCCCAAGCTCCAAGATCTCCTCTTACAAGCTTCTCCCAAGCTCACACACAACAGATCCGAGCTCAAGAACTCACAAGAACTAAGCTTCACCAAGCTTACAAACCACTTTCTCTACTCCTTTCCCTCTTCTCTCTCTCGCCAAACCAGCTCCCAAGCTTCAGCCAAAAATGGCAACTCACGAGAAGAAGAAGAAAGGAAGAAAAGTCAACCAAACCTTCAAAATTTTGAGAAAAACCCCAAAACTTCCGAAACAATTTATGACACCCCCGGAATAAATCCAAATTAATTATTTCAACCCCATAATTAATTTCTCGAGACTTGACTAAGGTTCATAAACTCGAAAAAATTTCTAAATTAATTAAAATAATTAATTAATTCCGGAACTCGGGCGTTACAATAACTATCTATGGAACATATTCCTAAGTGATAAATAACTGTCGTCTTTCAGGAGGGAATCATGCATGCATTGAGAACCTAATCCAATATGTTCACAAAATATAAATTGCAACTGTCATTGACAATAGACACTTTGTCCATCAAAAATAGTTTCACCTATTCAACAACACTTTTGGTGTCACGATGAACTGGATTTAGGGCAGAGGCTAATTGATCAGATTAGAAAAAGTATTAAGAGAAATATAGTGATGAAGAACTACATGAACAATCTAATAAGAACCCTAACATAAATCTACATGAACATCTCTTAAAAAATACTAATCTATATACACAATTCTACTCATTGATGCAAGAATATGCATGATAGAAATAGAATAAGAACTAAATATAAAATAAAACATAAAAGAATATATACAAAAGCTTTTAACACCTTAGAGCTTTTAGAGTGAGTTTTTCGTCTCTAAAACTCTATGTTTTTGAACGATTTTATCTCTGGGGTTGAGCCCCTTATTTAGACAAGAAAAGAGAAGCCATACAAATATAAAATGGAATGTTTGAAGGCGGTGCACCGATCGGTGCAACATGAAACACCGATCGGTTCTTAAGGTCTTCTGCACCGATCGGTGACAAAAAAAAATTTACATGTAAAAAGAAATTAAGGAGGAATCTCTTATAACAAGACTCAATGTAAATCACGTTTAAACGTTGACATATAAGAGTTTTATAAATGATATAATATAAGAGTTTCAAGAAACAATCATAATCAAGGAGCATCCAACAAGTTTCACAAACAAAAATTAAAAGCAAATATAGAAGTCACTGCAGTTTTTTTGAATCAAATCAAGAAAGCAAAAACAAAAAAAAACATAAAAACAAGGTTTTTTTAGAATATTGACCTTCACCATCTATACTTTTCTTCTCTTCTCTTTTCCTCTCATCTCCTCATGAGTAATCATACTCTTAGACTTCTTTAGCAATGCACCTCGAAGCATATGTGGAGGAAGCACGAGTTTACCACGTCTAATCCCTGCACCAGCACAGATTCTTCGTAACTGAGTAACATGAAACAAATTCTTCTTAGCTTCAACTTTCGGTGCTACTGATGAAACAACCCAGCTCGGAACCTGCTTCTCCCTCATTCTCTTGAGCCGCTGCTCCACATCGTAAGTCCATGGAATAGCATTAGTCATCGATGGAGTCGGATACCCAGTAGCTCTGAAGGACTCACAACAATGGAAACAATGAATTATCTGATCTTTCAAAAAAATTGGATATTTATACTGAAAGCTACACGAATGGCATACTGTCCAAAAGCTGCCACCATCCGCTATATTTTGTAGTCGTAGCTGGACTTCGCGTTTCTTGTCGTAAAGTTGCTTCCTGTTTTCATTGCACATATATTTCCATGAATCATCCAGTATCTGGTTTGCTTCCTCAATGCTATCAACAGAGTTGTCATCGTCAAGGATAATTTCTATCGTTAATTTTCTGTAACGTTCTTTGATTGTTTCAAGATCTGCTGTTGGATCAACTGATAAAACTGCATACCAATCAACTTCGTCATTAATTTTCCTTGCAAAACCCATCCGCACATCAAGAACTGCATTGGGACGGATAATTAGACCACAAAGTATAGGATTACGATGTTGTGCTTTGACAGCAAATTCTTTGGCTCCAACAAGATCACCCGCTTTGTACTTCTCCACAGCGATCGCTTTCAGTCTTCTAGCTTCTTCTCTATATAGTTCTCCTATTGCTCCATCCATTTGCAACATTTCCTCGTCAAAATAGTGCTACAAGATCTTTTTATGTCTCTTAGTTTAGATCCTGCAAAAAAAGAGAGATTGATTAGAAAGTGAAACTCTACCCAAAATTGCACAATGTAAGTTCTTGAACAATTTTGAAAGCAGAAAGTGGGAAAGCTTTTGCCCCCAAGAACCATTGTATAGTATCTAAAATTTAACTTTTATGTTTCATTATTCAAAGATATCCAAATTCAAACCATCGTAACTAAAAGTATGTGTTTCCCTTAAGATCAATGTTCAGATCATGAAGTCTTGAATAGGGAATCCATCAGAGTTGTTGACGAAAAATAACTACTCCTGAACAAACAACTCATACCAGATCTAGAGAAACTACAGTAATGAATAGACGATTTGCGCAGGAAAATTTGTAATAGAAGTGAGTTTGCGCGCGAAAGAACGTTATATAGTAAAATCAGAATGTGGTTTGAAAATCCGTTGAAAATCAGAATCTGGTTTCAAATCTTTTGCCAAATTTTAAGATAATGATACCTCTAAAATGGAATATAAACATATATGTAAAGACAAAGAATTTAGAACATGGAAATAGCAAAACAAGTGAAATATAAATAAGATATAATCAAAAGTTCATTGAAAATCCAAAACTGTAAACCTGTGAACACGAATTGCAAGCCAATTAAGTCAAGAAAACTGAACAAAAACATGATATAATTGAATAGATATTTTTGGTGCCAAAAATCGTTAAATGACTAAGCTCGAATAGACAGTTTTCGCGCAAAAATCTGTTGGAAAACAAATTTTGATTCTTACAAAAGGTTATTGAAAACAGATTCAAAAGTTTAAGAAAAATATTTTTTTGCTATCCTAAGATCTCTGGATCTTGATGCTTCGAAAATGAAATCTAACAAGGATCTACAAACACAAGGGTACAATATAATCAATATAACATACACCCAATATACCATAAATAAAATAAAACGTACAATCCAATATTTAGAAAATGATCTTGATCATAAATCAAAGCATGAGCTGATCTCCTTTCTTCTTCTGCAAGTATACTACACAAAGTGATCAACCAAACATAAAGCTCACAACAAAATCTCACTAAATCACTCTAAACAGCAAAACGAAGGAGAAAAGTATAGAACAAGACAAATAAAAATCATAATTCCCAAATATATGGCCAATTCGACTTGTTTAGAACAACAAAATCTTGGCTTCTCCACAATCAAACTAACCTGAAGAATCAAAATGATAGCACCAAAATCACTCATGCAAATGAAGAGATCTATTTAAAATTAAAAGAGACAAACATTCTTAATATAAAAAAAAAAAAAAAAAAAAAAAAAAAAAGATGAACGTAACACATACCTCAGCGTTGAGAACAACTTCAATCTCTCCAACTCAACTTAAAGGCTTTTATTTTTTCTTTTGCATTCAGGGTAAAAATTAAAGGAACTCTCAAATGGTAAGTTTACAAAACCATAGAGTGCTAAACATGTGGATTATTAGAATGGTAGGAATATCAATTTAGTCAAACTCTAATTACCCTATTTCAAATCATTACCAATTTACCATACACAAACTCAAAATTGTGTTACTGGAAAGTAGAACAAACACAATATTGTTTAATAATATTATTTTCAAAAATATTATTTTAAAAATATATTTATTACTACAAAACCATATAATATTTTTAAAACCGGAATAACATTTTTTTTTGCCAAACCGCAAGATCATGTTATTATGATATGTATATTGGGCTACATTTTGTTAACGTAATAGGCTTAGTAATACACTTGGGGAGCAAGTTTAACTTGCGTTTAGGGTTAGCTCATAATAATGTATATATACTCTGTATGCAGTGGCTAATAAAATTATCAGAAATTCTCCAACTCTTCCTGTTTTGGTCATGCATGGTATCAAAGCTTCAAGATCAATGAGTGCTAAAATTGAAACAGGAGAGGAAGCTGGTGTGAAGGCGAAGACGGTGGCACCAATGTATCAATTGGCGGCCAACAAGAATCCTGGAGGGGTGATTCCAGAGGTGCAGTTCACTGCGAAAACTTCGATGAATTGGCCCAAGCGATGTGGATTACTAGAATGGTAAGATTATCAATTTAGTTAAACTCTAATTACCATATTTCAAATCATTACCAATTTACCATTTACAAACTCAAAATTGTGTTACTGGAAAGTAGAAACTAATTATTTCTTACGTAGGTGTTTTATTTTTTTATTTGTTTTATAAAAATAGTATTTTGACCAATGACAAATTTTGTACTTTTTAAAAAATATAAAAAAAATATTAAAAATCCCAAAAGGGTTTTGGCAAAATGGGCTACGAGCCAGTCGGAAGTGGAGCTCGAAACCAAGTAAGACCACTGGATACATCAATTCCCATCTAGGAATTCCTGTGTTAAGAAAAGGCACTACTTTGCCATTCTGAAACCCTAGAATGTCGTCGGATCTTACATGTAACACCCTTCCTGGACTTGAACAAATCAAAACAAATGGGCCCTGCATCGTCTTATCCCCAACCAAGCAACAAGATTGAACACGGATCTATCACACACACACACTGCCTGTGACGACGCACCAAAACCTAATCCAAGATAGCACATGCTTCTATCCGATCGAAACGAAAAATAACTCGGAAACAGTTAGGATGCTATCTTGGATTCCTAGCGCCGCCGCCTTCGAACCTCCATCTACCTTGCCCAGTTTATTATTGTTGAGGTTGCCTTCGATCCTCCAGTTGTGTTTGCAGTGGGTTGTGGCTAATGGTTTGCAGTGGCACACTTCTCGGAAAACACCTTCTACCTCCCCTTGCTCTACTTGTTGTGGTATGGCCTTAGCCCTCTCCGGTCTGTTTCCCTTGTCTCCGGTTGGTTTGGTTCTCTTCCTGTCCGGTTTGCTAGGCTCTACTAGGTTGTTCATTGTCTCATGTTCATCTACTGTGGGCATTGCTTGTGTATTGCTTGTGTTTGCTAGAGTTTTGGAGTTTGTTGGAGGGTTGATGGTGTTGTCTAGTTCCTTGCTGTGAGTCTCGGGGTCTGTTTGTGTGGTGGCTTAGGTTGCTATTCTTTGGACATGGAGAATTGCTTGAGATCATGGGTTTAGATCGACTGTTGGTCTCGTTGACTAGCTTGGCTTGCTTGGCTTCTTTCCTTTAAGGGTCTCTGCCTTCCCCGCCCTTCGTCAGCAACCATTTCCATCATTGATGACTGAATCCCCATCTTCGGGTTTGGATACACTTCAGGTAAGGTCTTCCCAGCTTTGTTTCCCTCCTCTTTCTCGGGGCTTTTACTTGGTGTTAGAATCGGTCCTTTGGTTCTGTCTGTGATGTCCATCTTTGAGATTGAAGGGAGTGTTTGAGTTGTTTGATTGTCCCTCTCCCTAGATGAGATGCTCTATCGGCATTGTGATCTTCTAATCTACTTATAGACTATTGAATGACAATACTTGGCAATACTCTCTCTATGCCGTCAATCGTTTAGTTGTGCGGCATAATTCCTCTACTTCATCTCTTGGTTCTATGTCATGGAGTTGGTACAGATACTTTTAGTATCCTTTTATTGTTTCATCTTATGTAATATTTTTTCGCGCTGTTAGAAATTATTCACCTGTTTTAATTTGAATACCCTTTATCAAAAAACAAAAAATATATATATATACAGGTCGAAGTAAATAAGATGATTACGTACATTGAATGAACCAAAACTTCATATTAAACATGGAGGAAGGAGGAATCTCTTAAAACTCCGAAGACACTACAAACCACATTAAGACTTTGACATACATATGGAGATACTAATTTAAAAATGATATAATAGAAAACAGACAAATAAATGGAAAAGTAAAAGGGAAAACTGAGTTTCTTGAAATACTTTGTCACTTACCATTTTCAAGCTTCACATTTCTAAAGTTTTTAGTTCCCAGAAGATCTTCAACCTCCTCTCATCTCCATCCAGTGAAATCCTTGATCATACTCATAGATTTCTCAATCAATGCGCTTCGAAGCTTATTTGGTGGAATCATATTTGGAGGAACCGAAAATTTAGCACGTTTAACCCCTTTGTCTTTTCTGATTTTTCTTTTTTGATCCTTTTGTTTGCTTTCTCCTCCTCCACCAGAGTCTCTCCATGAAGATTGTTCGACATCAACTTCAGCTTTCGGTTCAAAATTAACGTCAACTTTTGGCGCTGCGGGCGAAAACACCCAGCTTGACACCTTACCGTAACTCTCTCTCTTGATCCGCTCCTCCAATTTTAGAGGACCAAGAGCCATCGATGGAGTCGGATACACAATAGCTCTAAAAGGCTTGCGACATTGAGCACAAAGAACCATATTATCTTTGCAGAAGTTTGGATATTCGTACTGCATGCTACAACCATGGCATACTGTCCAGAAGCTGCTGCTACTATTTGATCCATCCATTTGCAATGTTTATTCGTCAAAATAGTGCCACAATATCTTTTTATGATCCTAGTTTAGATCCTGCAAGAAACAGAGCGATTGATTAGATTATGAAACTATCCACAATATCCAAATCTTCAAGCCATTAAAAATTTGGTTCCCTTACTATCTGTTTTCATTCAAACGTATCTAAATTTAAACTATCGTCTAAAGTATATGTTTCTGTTAACCTATTATCTAAATCTTCAAGCCATTAAAAATCTCTAAAAATATGGCTCCCTTAAGATCTATGTTCATTCAAAGGTATCCAAATTGAAAACCATCGTCTAAAATATTATATCTCTAACATATTATCTGATCTTGGATTCTTAGGTAAGGAATATCAAACTTGTTAAAAGAATTAACTACTCAGAAACAAACATTTCTTAAAAAAAGAATAGATAATTTGCGCGGGAAAGTCCTTTGCAAAAATAAATCGTAATCGAGTTTGCGCGCTAAAGTTTGAAAATCCGTTAAGCAAAACAGATTTGGGTTTCAAAAAATATCTTTCACTAAATTGAAAGATAATGATGCCTAAACAAGTGAAATATTGATACAGTATAATCAAAAGTTCATTGCATATCCAAAACAGTAAACCTCTCAACAAGAACTGCATGCCAAATTGAGAAAAGTTGAGGGAAAGCATGGTTTAACTGAATAGATAGTTTGTGCGCCAAAGTGTGTTAATAGACTAAGATCGAATAGATAATTTTTGCGCGAAAATCCATTAGAAGAGGATTTTTACTAAAGGGGTTTTAAAAATAGATTCAGGTTTCAAACTAGTTTTTTTGTTATGCTAAGATCTCTGGATCTGGATGCCTCAAAAATGAAATCTAACAAGGATCTACAAACTCAAGGGTACGATATAATCAAATAAAGGGTTTCAAAATAAAATAAAAGTCCATCAAAAATCCAAACCCAAAACACCATCGACCAAACAAACTTACTATCAATCAAAGCATGTGCGATCTCTTTTATTCTTCCCCAAGTATGCACAAGCCAATTGAGTTCACAAAACAAGAAAACATTCCCCGAAATCTAATATCCCAACTAAGTCACTCCAACCATTTATCAAAATGAAGGAGAAGAAATACCTCAGAGAACAACTTCGATTTGAAAATGAAATGAGGAGAACAAGAAAAATACCCACAATCATTCATGCAAATTGAGGAGTTAAATTTGAAAACGAAAGAGACAAATAAAAGCACACTAACAAACAAGAAAAAAATAAAATAAAATAAGAACGAACGTAACGCATACCTCAGAGAACAGCTTCGGTTTCTCCCAACTTATCTTCTTAGTGTTTTGTTTTTTGCATGGAGAGTTAAAAGTAAAGAAACTTGCAAATTAATAAGACTACAAAACCTTATAACCATAGAGTTGTAAACGTGTGGCAAGAATTGTAACAAGTCAACATGTTTAATTTGCTAGTTATCGATCTCTCCTATATTCGGAACTCTCATTGCCCCATTTCAAATCATTTCAAATTATTTCCATATACAAAACCTCAAAATGGTTTTTGTTTGTTTTATGAATACATTATTTTGAACGAAGACTTTTCTTTTGTCTTTAAATAATTATTTTGGATTTTAGTTTTCTTATTTTGGTTTTTCTTAATTGTGGAAATTTACTACCAGTGGATATTCTTGTTTTAAGGTCCATTAATAAGAACAAAAAAGTTAAGTAAAAAGAGTGTGGATCCCTTTCATATTAAAAATTATTTTTTACTTTTTCTAGAGGGTGAATTGCCAAAATAACATACTTTATTTTTGAAATAGTCAAAGTAACTTATTAAAACTTTTAAAATTTGAGAAAAAAACAAAATTTTCGAAAAAATACTCTTGGCAGAAATTTAATTTTTTTAATTAGTCACTTTAATGTTTTCAAAAATAAAGTAGGTTATTGTGGCAAATCAACATTTCTAAAATATGAAAGGTATTTTCCGTTTTTCCTAACTATCTTCTCTTTTCTTTTTTTTTTCCTTTTATCAGAAAAAAACATTTTTTTCATCTCTCCCTCCTAATTGGTCGTTAGGATTAATAATTATTTAAAGAATGGGTTTACATGTTTCACAAATTGTTTCCACGACCACTTCATAGTAAAAATTTACAATATTTTATTTTGCCATTCTTTATGTATTCCTCCTATATTTACAAATTTATTTAGTCAAAACTCTCATGCTCACTGTCAAATTCTAACCATATTCAATATGTCAAATAAAATTAATCATTTTTACGTAGATGTACTATTAAAATAATACTTTGAACATGACCTTTATCTTATCAGTAAACATCAATTCAATGTATTATTTTGGATTTTGTTTCTCTTTGAAATGTTGCCATTTATAGCTAGTGAAATCAAATCAAGGACCAATTGAAAGGTCAAATTGGTATGACCAAGGAAGGAGGAATGGACAACTATCTTAGAATACCAGAGAGTCTAGGTGACTCAAAGAGTAAAATTTTTAACTATGTTAGATAACGACTTAATGACCGGATTAATGGATGGTCAGCTAAATATTTGTTGAATAAGGCAAGAAATAATGATTAAATCAGTAGTCTTGGCCCTTCTGACATATGTCATGTCCTGCTTTAAACTAGCCGCCGAGTTCTAAGTTGACAAGTGCTATTTCAAAATATTGGTGGAGCTCCAATGGAAAAGATCTCTGTCTCCACTGGTTAGTATGGGAGAAAATGTGTAAACCTAAACATGAAGGAGGAGTGGGTTTTCGATCTTTGGAAAAATTAAATGATGTTATGTTGGCAAAACAATATTGGTGCCTAATTCAAAATCCAAATTCCTTTGTAGCTTAGGTGTTAAAAAGAAGGTATTATAAGAAGTTTCATCATTTACAGGCTAGAAAACCAAACTCTCCATGGTGTCTATTTTCGACAAATGAATTAGTATAAAGAGGCGCCTGATGGTGTCTAGGCTCAGGATTCATATTATCTGTCTGTCAAAACCCTTGGATTCCAGACGTAAATCCAAGACCAGCAAATGATCGAGGAAGATTACTCCATCCAAATTTGAAGGTGAGTCATTTAATAAATCCGGTAACCAATGATTGGCATTTACCTATTTTACAAGAATTCATGGATCCAGAAGATATAGAAATTATTAGAGGTTTGATCATAAGTTAATCTTACAAAGAAGATAGGCTCATTTGGCATCATAGAAAATCAGGGAGATACACTCTTAAGGCAGGTTACTGGTTAGCACATGCATTGTCAGAGGTGATAGATTGGGGCCCAAATTTTACAGTCCTGAAAGCCCAGGCATGGAAAGTTAAAGCTTCTTTGAAGATAAAACATCTCCCTTGGAAAATTGCGTCAGGAGCACTAGAAGTTACCACAAGATTAAATCATCAGAGAATTAGGTGTGATAAAATTTGTCAATATTGTGGAACATCTGAGGAAACTATTAACCATGTTTTTTTTCATGTTCATTCACTTTGCAAACTTGGACATTATCAAAGGTTTCGTTAGCACCAAATTGCTTCCCAACGAGTTTGGTGTTTAAGAATTTAAATTATCTGTATTGGAGAATACCACCTCACATAAAGGAATAAGGTATCTCTAATTTTTTTTCTTGGATCTTATGGTTCTTGTGGAAAGCTAGGAATAAGAAGGTATTTCAAGGAATACAAATGGAGGCCATGGATATTTTTAATCATGCAAGTAGTGAATCCTTATCTTGGGAGGATGCTCAATTAAGTCCTACTGAGAAAATTGATAATTTGGAAGGGTTGGATACTTGCTCTCCATCGCTTAGATGTCGGATTGATGGTTCGTCGAAATCATCTGACCCTACCAAAGGTCTAGGATGGGTGTGTTTTCAAGCAGATGAACAGATCGTACTGTTAAGTGCAAAGTGTTTGGAAAATACTCACCTCTGCACACGGGGTTATAGAAAGGCCGATTGCTCAGCACACAGTTATAGAAAGCCCGATTGGTCTTCATAGAATCATTAATATGGGCTATAAAGACCATTCTATAAAAAAAGATTAATTGGTGCAGTCTCTAGAGGATTAGCCTGCCTTCACAAATCAGTTAGAGGACCTTGGTTTGCTCCCTGGATATTTACCTTGTTTCTCAATTTTTCGTATTTCCCGTTCTTGTAATAGAAAGACCGATTGTATTAACACGGACTTCTAGAATTTTTTTTCTGAATCTTCTTTTGTAAACACTACTCCTCCAAATTGGTCTACCAATTGTGGAGTGATTTTCTAATTAATATTTGGTTGAAAAAAAAAAGAAAAGGAGCTAGTGAATATTCTTTTTGTTATAATGATTTGTTGTGTCTCTATTACATCATTATTAGACATATTTGATCTAATTATATTATGATGATACTCGACTATCTGCAATATAAGATTATGATGAATAACTTCTTCAAAAAACGATTCCACGACATAAATTCTCTCTAACATGCGATTCTGCATTTACACATCCCTGAGGGTACAATCTCTCTCTACAGTACTCAAATCTACGACAAATGGTTTTTCAGGTACGACATACTAATTATGGACAAACTCTCTCCACAACACCCGAGACTGACATATGGCTTTATCAGCAGCACTCTTCAACCTTTCACTAGTTTTCTATAATGATTTTGAAAGTGATAGTATGTTCGGCTATGTAATATTACTAGTTAATCGGCTTAAGCTATCTAAACAACATCATCTTAACAGTGTAAATGCATTAAAATATTATCGATGGCGGGTTTCTTGTTTCCTAAAACAATTTTGTTTTTTTTTTGTTTTTTTGACCATTTTTGTAGAAATCTTGTAAAATGTAAAATTTTATTGGGTGCCAAAACCATAACCTACTCCTCATGCCTAGCAGTATACAAGGCCCATCAATTTTTATTTTATTTTATTCTTTGTGAAATGGGTTCAAATTAATTAATTTTTATATATATTACAAAAAAAGAAAAAATTATATATTCACAAAAGTAACCAGGGGCTTTTTTCCTAGAACTTGGCATGGCTAATTCTGACCCGGTCCTATTAGTCTTAAACTGAAAAATTGTTCCGCGTTATAAAATTGATTTCAGAAGCAATAGTGCTTGAGATTGCATGAAAAAGGAAGTTGAAGTTATGTTATCATACTTGATGTTAAAGTATGTTGGTAAAGGTTTGCGTGTTGTCCAAGAAACTTAGATTTGCAGCTAGTTGTAAATATAACCTAAAGATTGATGTAATGGAAAATATTGTTGCGGAATAAATTCTTTGACATGAAAATATGTTATATGTCTTTGTATGAGAATGTTCCCCAATGTGGCAAAAAAGTGTTTCCTTTGGATATTAGTACATTTACAATTCCAATTTCCAGTAGTCACAATGACAGTTTTAGAAGAGCACAACTTGAAGATCTCAATTTGCTTACTGATTTAGCCAGTAGGAAAATAATCTTATAAGAACTCTAACATAAATAAACATGAACATCCCTCTGAAACTATAATATAAACATAAATAAAAAAACTTGAATAAATAAATAACCAAAAATATATACAAAGGTTGAGACCTTCTAATCTAAGTGTTTTCTCTGTTTTTCGTCTCTTAAATGAGTTTTAGAGGTCTGAAGATCTCTGTAGGCGAGACCCTCTATTTATACATAAAGAGGAAGCCATAGAAAATAGAAAAATGGAAAGTTCAGAGGCGTTGCACCGATCGGTTACACATATTGCATCAGTCGGTTCTTGAAGCAGTCCCTACCGCTCGGTGACATATGTGTACTGATTGGTCCTTGAATCTTCATTTCTGTTCTCTTGACGAGTTTTCATCCATTTCCACTCTAAAGCCCTCCTTTTAACATCAGAATGTGCAAAACCTATTTTACATGAAATCAAGGGGAACTAACTCATTCCTAACCGAAAAGGTTAAAGAACTGAATCAATGTATTATCTCTAACATGAATAAATAAATAAAACATGTTAGTGTATACAAATATTATTTTAATTAAATATTTATTTAATAATATTTATTTTTTCAGAGTCACAATTAACCAATAAATAAATTCAGATTCTAAATCTCCACATTGAGACGAATCTAACGGAATTTATAATTTCAAATCTGCACATACAAAAATTATTTTCTTGCAAAAAAAAAAAATACATATATATATTTTTCAGATAAATCAAAAATTGATCCGTGATGGTTACTATTCATCTTCTTCCTAACAAATATTGATGCATCTATTCGGCATAAACTTGCGACCCTCATATCTCTCTGCGTACTTAACTAAAGCATTCGTTCTATATACCAATAGAAAGATAAATTCAATATCTACAAACAGACACCAAAATAGTACAATTCTGGTATATTTAGAGAGAGAGTTATGAGTGAAACAAAAAACGCGGTTTACTCACAATTCTGCCAAAACCTTTCGACCTATATAACTTTCTGTACACTTAACCAAATCTGGCGTACAATATATCATCTGGAAATATAATTTCAATATCTACGCACTACATAAAGTTATGAGCGAAACAAAATTTCGATATTCTATAATTTGCTCAAATTTGATTTATTTTTCTAATTCATCATGAATGAACAAGACTAACACATAAACCTTTTCTAAACATGATTGCTATGAACGAAAACATGCCAGAACCGAATCCAAATGCTCTGCTACCAATGTTAGAGTTTTATGCGGAAGCGTTTAACCGAAGATATACCTTAGGTCTGGTTTATCGATGAATTCGGCATTGAATCGACTGGAAATTGTACACAGAGATCGATGTTAAAATCACATACGGAAATCAACGACAAACCACTGTTCAAGTGCCCTTCCGGTTGATCTCTCGAAGCTTTCTCTCTCTAAAATGTTTTCCCTCTCTAGAATTCTCTCTTTGTGTCAATGGTCACAAAGTTCTATTTCATGTGTATTGTGTCTCTGCGTTTTTCTCATTTTATAGACAAACGCAAGTGCCTTTTCAAAAAGACACAAATAGTTTATTCAAGAGTTACGATAGTTAATATCACGTAACTACTGGAATTAACTAAACCTGTTTGGTATGCTGCCTAATCATGGGCACAAACCGACCATAAACTAATAGAGTGAGGAAAGAACTGATTGATAAGCATAAACGTGAACAAAAATATCAATTTCTTATGGTATTGGATGAATTTTTTTGATACGGGGCAACAAAACTAAATATTATGTGGATGACTCCACTATCGTCCCTTATAGCTACTATTTCGATGATTCTTTAGGAATATCGGCAACAAAATATTATACAGGGTTCTAATGCACATATAGATGTGGTGGGATTCTCTATACAAACTCGAACTAATTAAAATTCAACTTCATGTAGTTGATCTTCACTTGTTTGTTCTTATAGCAGAAAGATTCGACTTTCCATGAGGGATTGTTATTGGAATCGCTTATTTGCATTATTATAAAGGAAAAAAATAAAATTATGGCCACACAATAGGATTCAAGTATATATATATTTTGACAAAGATTTTCTATTGAAATGCAATGGAATCGATACAAGATGATGAAATTAAGAAGATAAGAACTACTCTTAAGTGAATTTAATGTAACCAACGAGCCAAAAAGAAAGAAAATGATACAACAAAAGGATATGTGGGATTAGTGGAAGCACGAGACCAAAGAGAAGATTGGTGAAACAATAACTCCAAAGATGAGCGACAACTATGAATTGAGAAGGCGGAGACATGAAACTATCCGGAGGGTCGACGTCATCTAGCCAAGAAGATCCCACTAAACTCAAACATAACACACCCCTTGAAACTTAACAATACTCGCAAACCTCTAAAGCTCCCAGAACACCAACAATCAACACGGAGCAAAGCTTGCCCGTAAGGGGTACCAAAACCATAATCCCAAAGAGAAACCCTAGACTTGTCTTTATTTCAGAAGCTAGCCACTATCCACAACTATGACACGGCATCAACATTAATAGTGAAACAGGGAGGAGAGAAACCAAACCTTGACGGAGACAACTGAAGAGATGCGGCAAGAAGAGCAAAAGAGCCATCATCTAAGACTGAGAGAGGAGGTACGAGGCTAATCCCAAGAGGAAAACACCCATAACAACTTATCACATCCTTCCAGAACCGAAGAGAATGAGCTCTCTTATCCTGCATTAAACCATCTACATTCTCTGGGGCAATGCTTTGTCGGAAGCTACACGCAATGAACAAATCGACGGTGACGAGGCTTGGAAGAAGAGAAAGAAAGCCATGGCAAACATCCATTTGAACACAAGCACACAAACTGAAGACTCCTTCACCGAAGACGCACAGAAGAGGAAGAAGCATCTCAAAGCTAGAAGAGCCACAAAACCGAACCCACAGATGACCATTGAAGAGACATAATTAGTACCATCCAAAGCCGAATGCAGATAATATAGACAGAGGTACACACAATCCTGAATTTGAAGAGCAAGGAACTCGAATAAGGAGCATCCTAAACATGCGTAACCGGAGTACGCTACAGAGCTAAGCTCAGGCGATAGCACAAGAGACAATCTCAAACTAAGGAGAAGCTGTCCTCAGGCAAACCTAGAAGAACGAGATTCCCTACTTCTACAAAACCCTAGGCGCAGTGAACGCAGGGACTTACCCCGGAAGAACGGCGAAGAGTTTGAGGCGGCCGGCTCTACAGTTGACAAAGCCTCCAAACTCACACCTCCTAGGGACACCGTCCTCAATCAACCGAAGGAGAAAAAGAGGAAAGGGCACCATCCAAGCCACAGAGGATCGCCAGCGAGCAAACACAAAGCCGTAAGCAGAGACAGGAGGAAGCAAAAAGACAGAATTAGAGCACGTTACCTCCGATCTTCAAACTCAGGAAGCCGAGAAGGAAGCAGAGACACCAGAGGAACCCTTTCCTGACGGCGGTGAGAAGAACAAACCACCGGGAAGGGATATCAGGATGCGGCCTAGGTCAAAGTGGTGGTCGCGCTCGCGCCGCTCAATGGCTTTAAGATTCATGTATATTTAAACGTTTTGGTAAAAATTTCAAATCTTTGGAGGGGGTGGCGGGTTAAATTTTGGACACTTCCAACTTACATTCTTCTATGTTCTTTGAGCAAAACTTTATCTTCACAGCGCAACAATAACAATTGCGTATCAAACTAAAGCCGAAACCATCTAGACGACACACAAAATGAGATTCTCCTCTATGTTTCTACCTACAAAAAAAATATATAACAATTTTTAAAATGGTGGTAAATATGGTGATGATTAACTATATATACAACATGCAACATTCATGAAGACCAATAGATGAAACGAGGATGATGCAAAAGATAGCATAATGTGATGATGACATCATAATGATTTTTCTCTCAATGAAATGTTTTGTTGTTTTATTTGGTAAGGCATTACTATAGTGTATATAGATATGTATGTATGTATGTAATTGACCATATCTTGTATGGTAATCTCATAAAAGTTGTTAGATTTGTTCGTATGATTATTAGCCAAATGTCGAGTAAATTGACTGTAGCTTATTAAGTAAGTAAAACGACAAATTTTTTGATATATTATATTTGAATTTTTATTAAATGTAGTAAATATAAATGTACTTTTAAATAATGAGCTAATTGATTGATTAAATGTAGTTAATGCCTTTCTCAAGTTTTCATGGGTTTAAGGCAAAACCCAAACCCAAAAACTATTTGATGTTATGGATAAGAAAAAGAATAGAGAATTGTGTTTCTTATTCCATGTATAATAGAGAGTATATATAGGGTAAAATACTTGGAGAATAAGTTAGAACATTCTAGAAGATGTGACTATAATGGGCATCCATCTAATGGGTTCATAACACTCCCCCTTAGATGTCATTAGTAAAAAAAAATTCTAATGCGCATAAGATGAATGCTGCCTCATTAAAAACCTTATCAGAAAAACCATGTGGAAAAAACCATGGTTAAGAGAAAAAAAGTGCAGCGCGCATTTACTCCCTCTCATGAATACATCACTGATCTTTGAGATGACGCGATCCAATCTTGGTGAACTAACATCTTGAAAGTGACAGTTTGGAGAGTTTTGATAAATAAGCTTGCAAAATCTTCACTTGAACGAATCTTCATTCCACGTACATCGTTGTTCTTCTGCAGTTCATAGGTCTCGTAGATGACTCATCTTAATCATTCTCTTTTCGCTTCCGGCAATCTCATTAATGTATGATAATGACCTTAAAAGAGTGACAGACTTTTATTATTGGGATTACAATAATTCCCCTTAAGAGTTTACCAATTGCGTGTCTTTGTTGTCTCGTTAAAAGAATTTTCATGCAAAAACCCAAATAGGACAAAAAACCATGATAAAGAAAAAGAGTACAACCACGCACATAATCATATTCTTCCAATAGAAGTATCATATTCATACTATATTTTCTAATCATATACATAATCTTTTAGGAATTGCTATAAGTTAAGCATTAGGCACTAACTCTTATAATTATCATATAATCTCTCGAGTTATTGGACTTCCAGTCCATAGCATCCTTCTCACATAAAAGATTATGTCTTGTCTATTTGGATTTCAAGCCAAATTTCTTTTTACATTTAGTATTTCAGACATTTATCGTTACTATTTTGCTTTTCTTTTTAGCATAAAAAATCACATTTTTCATTTATGAAAGAGATTAAGAATTTGCTCAAGTTTAAGTATGGTATATCCAGACCAAACATATGCAAACATCTCTTATGTAAAATTCTACAAGGATCTCTGAGATAACATCTCTTTTCACTAGATGTTCTATTTAAGATACCTGAAGATAATTATATCTTTCCAAGGTTATTTACCATATATTATTCGTACCATACTACTTGTAATAATTCTTCAAAAATTTCACTGGTGTTCAAAATTAATGATCTATTTGATCTGTGCAAAAGTCGTGCAGACTAAGAACCATGTAAAACTCGAGTATAATCAGATCCATACAAAATATAGAATTCGTACAGAATTTGGGTTATGCAATACCAGCATAATCTGCTTCGTGCAAATTTTGGTTCGTGCAAATTTCGGACATTACCATATACAATATCTGCATATGTCATGAAGACTCAGATTTATACAGAATTCGTGCAAAATCCTATTTTGCATTTACCAGAAGAATATTTTCATCTCATCTTCTTTCTTCAAATATTCTACTGAATATGAAATCTCTCCAGGAGTTCTAATAATTGCACATACGCCCTTTAACTTTATATAATATATACTGCACAATACCATTCTGGTAATTGAAACCTTTTTCAAGTTGCTTCTACCATCTTAAACTCTTATGCATGCTTATAACATCTTAAACTTTTATGGCTTCTTCTAACAGTTTAAATATTTCTAAATTGCTTTTAGCAATTTAAATCCCTTTGGTGCTGTTTCTAGCATTTTAAATCTTGGGACTCCTTCTAACAGTTTAAATCTTGGGACTAAATAAGAGATCTCTCTTACTGCCAGACTATTTAGGATCTTAAACATAGTTGCATCCACCACTAGAGATTTCTAAGTCTTTCTCAGAACCTTTGTGTATCTCTTATAATATCACGATTTTTTGTTCTTCTTGTCCCACTAATTCTATACATTCACGTGTATGGACTACTAGTCCACATACTTATCCCTGCAAGAGATTATTTCCATTAACTTTGGCAAATCATCACTTTGTGTACACCTTTAATAAACTTATATACCGCGGTTTACGATCCTTGATTTTCGTCCTTAACATCAACTGCTACATTGCATGCAGAAATTTTATCGACGTCGATTTGCTTTTCTGGTTCCATTTCAGACATGACTCAACTAGTTGAAATCTCTTATTATTATCATTACTAGATACCTAGATTTCTTTCTTTGTCATGTCTGATGTCTCTTCTAGAGATCTTTAATATCTTAACTACCTCAGTTCTGACATATTTCTTATTTGGTCCTTTTATTTTCTGAGGATTTTTATCTTTGAAACCAAGGTCTATCACGCTTCATGCAATCTTTAGACTCACTTGCAGTTGATATTGTCCTTCTGGGACATCAATTATAATCAGAGCACAGCTGTATATGTGATTGTATCACACTATTTTGGTCAGTAAGCGACTGACAATTAATATGCTAAACTTTTGTAATGAATTATCTTTTGAACTTCTAGTTCATATTATTCCTTTCGACGAGTATCAATGATAATTCATTTTAATTTTTTTCTTTTCTAGCTGTTTACTATCTTCCCTTTATGTTGGAATTACTAACTCACTGAAATAACACTCTCCTCTTCAAGGGAGTTTTATATCCAACATACTTTTCTAACCTCCTTGAGGTCCTGTCTTAGATTCCTTTGGTGAAGCAACTCAACATATATATCACATTCAAAAACTTTGATATGGGAAATATCTGGTTCCTGACCAAAAACCAATTGTGATGGGGAGATCTCATAATAAATTATTGGCTTGATGCGAACCAATGCTACTGCATGTAATAGCTTGTGTATGAACATGAGATACAAGATGTTCAACACTTATTCCAATAGAATTCACCAACATTATAATTTACCAAGTAGCCTCGCAAACACCTCGTTGCGGATCGATAACAAGGATACATGCGACCATCTACTCGATGTGTCACTTAGAACCACAAAATATCCAAAGGTTCCACAAGGTGGATGAATCGGTCCATTAATATATCCTTATATCTGTTCTTAAAAAAAATTGATCGATTCAGAATTTATTTTGGCTTGTGAAGGCCTTATGATTAGCTTGCCTTATGAACATGCGTCATATGTAAAATCATTAGGAAGAATCCTTTCGTTCTTTAATGAATGTCCACATAAATTCATTATTATTTTTCGCATCATCATCGAACTGGGATGGCCTAACCGGTCGTGCCAAACATTGAGGTTCTCAGTAAACTTCTAGTTTACTTTAACATTTGCCTCAATCATACTAATCTTAGTATAGTACAACACAATGGAGAATGCATGTAGTTTTTTCACAATAATTTTTAGAGCCTTTGATAATACTTATCATCTGAAGGTATTAATCATTTCCTTCATTCATAGTCTCAATATGATACCCATTTTTGTGGATATCCTTAAAACTCAATAGGTTTCTCTAAGACTTGGAAGAATATAACAAATTATATCTCGTTATAACGCATCAACAATTTCAAGTTGCATTCCCATAGGCAATAATATATATGCTCCTCTTGAGCCTTTATTTATGTTTTCACTACTCAAGACAGTACTCAGACTAGTCTTTCTTATTTTCAAACGAGAAAAACCTTCTTCTTTTTTTCAGAATAGTGTATGCTTAAATCTCCACCATTCATTATTTTTTAAATAAAATAAATCATAATCATAATATAGTCATATAAAATAACTCAATAAATTATCATCATTCACTAGTTCGCTACTAGCATTCAATCAAATTAGGTTCTTAATCAATCAACCAATATAATTCATCAAATGAAATGAAAACATTTGATAATTATGTACAAATTTCATGCAATATCAGTTCATACTTGGAAACATATTAGTAGCAGAGAATAGTACAGATATAGTGTTAAATAATAATAAACATGAATGTTCTTTATAAAATTCATGTGAAATTATATCCGTGCAAAATCTGTACGAAATCATGTTTTTGCATATTTTGATCGAAATAACTCTACAAAAAATCGTGCGAAATCACTTATTCTCAAAATACGACTAAAATACCTCTGTGCAAAATTCGTGTCACGAAATTATATTTTGCAAAAACCTGAATAAAAAAAAATTTAATCTTATGTGCAAAATCTAAGATGTAATAATATCTTGCAAAATTTGCTTAAAATATCTTTGTGCAAAATGTGTGCGATACCATAGTTTTTTTTATTATTATTATATACCAAGATTTTTTTTTTAAAGAGAGAATTATGTTTTTTATTCCATGTATAGAGAGTATATATATGGGTACAATACTTGGAGAATAAATTATAACATTTTAGAAGATAGATGTATAATGGGCATCTATCTAATGGGATACATATAATCTACTTGATTGATTTTTTTTTTTTAATTTTGTTTTGGGATACATATAATCTAATTGATTGATTTTGTGAGAAATAAAATAAAATTGAATCTATAAATAGGATTTATAAATCAAATTGATTATATAAGAAATAAAAGAGTTGAACCTTTTTTTTATCACTCATTTAAATTGAACCTTTTTTTCTTCATTTTTCTTCAAGTGCTCCGTATAAGAAAGGGAAAATGCATAGACGCAGAGAAGAAGAAGACTGAGCGGCAAAAACCAGTTTGTGAAATTGGCGGGTTTCGAAGCTCTTAAACCCTAACCAGTGTTTTGATGTTAATCGCAGATATGAGATGCTTCAGATGCTTCTACACTCGAACCCACTCTCTTCTCCTTCAATCTTCCACAATTCCTTATTCCCCTATCCGTCTCCATCTCCGTCGTTTCTCATCATCTCCCGTCTCCACCATTTTCGACTCTTTCTCCGATCAAGATGACGCGAATTCGAGCAAAGAAGACCCCAAAATTGGATTTTCCGATGGTAAATCGAGAAAAGCTATTTCAAATGCTAAAGGATGGGATCCAGGTGAAGTAGTAATGAACAAAACAAAGAAAGGGAAATTAAAAACTGTTTGGGTTTGTGAGAATTGTGAGAATTCAGATGGGCAATGGTGGGGAAGTTGTCGTTCTTGTCATAAGGTTGGGACTATGAAACGTTTTAGTGAAGGTTCTGAAGCAAGTGTTAGTGGTGGTGGTGGTGGTGGTAGTAAAGGTACTAGCTTTGGTGTTACGGAGGGTGGCACTGGTTTGTCTTGGTTACCTGAACAGGCTATGGGGCAGCCACATCGATTGACTGATGTTATTCATGGAATTACTCAACAACAATGGAGATTTTTACTGTATGTTTATTGAAAAAAAGATTATTTTGTTGCTTTTAGGTTGTTTCTTTGGCTCTAAAAATTCTGTCTTTGTGATTCTTGTTTGAGCCTTTGAATCCTAGCTTATTGTGTAGAATCATTGGTTTAGAACAGTCTAGCTTACATAGGTTTGTGATGATTTGATTTATTATAATCTAAGACATTGTTGGTGGAGATATCATGGAATTACTTTGCAACAATGGAGAATTTTTGCTGTATCTTTCGATGATATTATTAAAAAAAAAGCTAGTTTTGTTGCTTAGTTTGTTTCATTGGCTCAAAAATACTGTCTTTGTGATTCCTGTTTGAGCCTCTGAATCTTAGCTTATTGTGTAGAATCATTGGTTTAGAATGGTCTAGCTTAAATAGGTTTGTGATGATTTTGATTTTGTTATAATCTAAGACATTGTTGTTGGAGATATGGTGGAATTACTAGGCAGTAGTGGAGAATTTTTGTTGATTGTTTCGAAGATGTTTATTTTAAAAAGCTAATTTTTTTTATACTTTCTTGGCTCAAAAATACTGTCTTTGTGATTCCTGTTTGAGCCTGTGTATCTTAACTTCTTTTATAGAATCGTTGGTTTATAACGGTCTAGCTTACATTGGTCTCTGATGGTTTTGATTTTTGTTACAATCTAAGACATTGTTGGTGGAGATATCATGGAGTTTTTGCTGTATGTTTCGATGATGTTATTTAAAATGCTAAGTTTGTTGCTTTTAGTTTGTTTTATACTTTCTTGGCTCAATATCTTTTGGATCTAAAATATTGTCTATGTGATTCCTGTTTGAGGGATGAGTTTTGTCTGCAATGTTTAACTTTTTTCTTAGAATCCTTGGTTAAACGGTGTAGCTCATATAGGTTTTGTAATGATTTGTGTTTGTTACAATCTAAGACATTGTTTTTGGTGAAATTATTTTTTGATGATGTTAATTTTGATACTCTTGTTTTGTTATGTTTTGATGTGATAATGTTATTCATGGAATTAGTCAGCAGTAATTAAGAATTTTGCTATATGTTAGTAAAAAAAAAAAAATTTGTTGCTTTTAGTTTGTTTTATACTTTCTTGGCTCAATAATTTTGGATCTAAAATACTATCTTTGTGATTCCTGTTAGAGCCTGTGAATCTTAGCTCCTTGTCTAGAATCACTGATTAGAATGGTTTAGCTCACATAGGTTGTGTGATGATTTGAAGAGATTATCTTTTGGTGATGTTAACCGATTTGGATATTGTTGTTTTGTTATGTTTTTAATTGCATGATGCATTTTATGTTAAGGCCTGGACAATTTGGGAATGAAGTCGCGAGAGTGCTTGGTGGTGGCCTTGCTCCAGGTTCTATGCCTTCATCATTTACATTCTTTTGTCTTTTTTTCACCATTGACTCACTATGGTTCTGTTTTGTAGGTTCCCTGATTTTGATTGGTGGTGACCCTGGTATTGGCAAGAGTACCTTGTTGTTGCAGGTTAGGAGATGTGATTTATAGTGTTTGAATTACTTTTTGTTGCGTTTGCAAATGTTTTTCAATCTCTAGTAATATAACAACAGTTTATGAACTGGGTGTTTGCAATACACAACGGCTCAGTGATTTTTTCCCCATTTTCTAAAATCGAAGCTTGCATCTATAATTGCTGAGGGGAGTGAATTGGCTGAACCAGCACCGGTTTTGTATATCTCTGGTGAAGAGGTTAGTACTCGCCATGTTCTGTTTTTCTCAAAGTTTCAGTTTCTCCTACCTGTCTTTCGTCGTCACGCCAGGTTTCAAAGTTTCAATGGATTGTGTAATTGCTCTGTGACTGTTTTTTTTGTTAAAACAATGCTGCTTAAGATAGTCTGAATGAGCTTACATGCATCTGTTTAAGATGCAATAAAGTAATCTTAGCTCTAGTTCTAGCAGCTTAAATCTGCTCATCTGCACTTTATTTACAAAAAAAAATATTGGCTGTTTTTCTTCTTGCGTTTTTCCTCTTTTACGGAGATATGGTACTTTTAGTTTGTTCTGAAGGATCTCATCCCACTCATTCTATTGAGTTGATAACACATTCTTCATAAGAACTTCGACTTTTTGCTCAACTGCACAGAGTGTCGAGCAAATAGGAAGTCGGGCTGACAGGATGAAAATTCAAACTGAAGAGCTCTACCTGTTTTCGAGCTCTGATCTTCAGGTATTATTTTTTATGTTGATTAATATTTTTATAATCTTAAACAAACAAAACTCATGTTTAAACTTTTCTAAATACCTAAGCAATGCACATTTGTTCATTCCTAACTGTTAACCTCCAAGTTAATTCTCCTCAAGTTTATGTGTCAGACACCAACTCTATGCCGTGTGAAATTCTCAAGCTTTTTTCGTGTCAGAACTGAATTTTTTTTTGTTAGTCTCGATATTTCGTTCTGAAACATAGTAAATTACCTGAAGCGAATCATATGTTTTTGTTTATTCAGGACATTCTAAACAAAGCTCATCGGCTATCTCCCCGAGCTCTCATCATTGATTCAATTCAAACAGTTTACCTAAAAGATGTCACTGGAAGTGCTGGTGGTCTCACACAGGTATAAAAGTTTTCCTCCTCTATTCGCTTTGTCTTTCACTTAGATTCTCTTCTAATCAGTATGAGCAAGAAGTTAAGCCATAGCTGTTTTTTGTTGCTTCCCATTTACATGTAATCATACGTCTTTTTAGTTGATGTTTAAAAGGAAACTTTTGTGGGGTAGATGAAGACCGGTCTTTAGCCGTCTCTTTTCATGGCTCATACTTTTCCCGTAACTTTTTTACCCGCTGAAAAGGGTATTTTCTTGGGAATCTCTGATGGTGACAGGTTAAAGAGTGCACATCAACACTGTTACGTTTTGCTAAGAAATCTAATGTCCCTGTTTTCTTGGTGAGTAAGCACTCTCCTGCTAATTCTTTCCTTTTGTGGTGTTTGATCTGGATCAGCTCTTTTATGAACATTTCTTTCTGATTTAGGTTGGACATGTTACGAAAGCAGGCGATATAGCTGGACCTCGTGTTTTGGAGCACATAGTAGATGTTGTCTTGTACTTGGAGGTGTTCAGCATTTTTTGTTTTCTGTTGTCTTTCAATATGCAACTATGATATCCCCTTCAATAAATGCCACTCTGTAGTTCTAACTAAATTCTCTTGGTTTGTTTTTATTAGCTTTATAACCTCTTTTCTAGACTATAGCAAGTATATGAGCTTAATTTCTTATGAGATACCACAGAAGATGATTAGTTGACATGTATTTTCCATCAAAATTTCAGGGTGAAGAATCGTCAGCCTACCGCTTGCTTCGATCTGTGAAGAATCGGTTTGGGTCGACCGATGAAGTATGTATACACATCCTTGATATGACCACAGTAACTAATATGCCTTTGCAAATTATATCATGCTGATTATTTTCCCTTGCTGGCTCTTTTCTTTTTCTCAAGAACTTGCTAGTTCAGGAATCTTATTTCTGTGGATTGTCTTCCCCTTTATTCTGTTATGTGGTTTTAGGTTGCTTGTCATCTCACATTTTATTTCGAGTTGAGAATCATCAAATTAATCGTGGCTATATCCTTTGTCAGCTTGGAGTGTTTGAAATGTCAAATTCAGGACTTGAAGTGGTCTCAAACCCTAGTGGCATATATCTTAGCCAACAGAACCCAGATTCAGATGTTTTGGCTGGATTAGCTGTAGCAGTTGTTATGGATGGATCTCGGAGTTTCCTCATTGAAGTTCAGGTAGATCACCTGATAATTTTGCTTCATTCTCTTATCTGCTTCAGCACTCCAGAAAATTGTAAAATGGCTCAGGCTTGATAAGTTAAACTGGATTTTGAAAATCTTGATACATTTTGCTATTGTCCGTATAATGAGAATCATGAGTTACATATCCCATAGTATGTATGTTCTGAATAGACGACAGTGCTGACCTCTCATCATTAGCTGCCCCCTAGATGCTTAACTTGAAAATGTTAGTGGACCTAGAAGCAAAGTACAATTATAGTTCTTCTTTAAACATTGGTTTTTGTTTTTATGTAGGCGTTGTGTTCGCCTGGCTCAACTGTTTCAAGGCATGTCAACGGTGTTCAAGCAAGCAGAGCTGACATGATAATTGCAGTTAGTGCTACTACTAACATTCTCTTTTCTTATTGTCCAACAACAAATTATGTTTGGTACATACCGTTTCTTATATGTTCCTTTTCAATAACTTTTATCATTATGTTCTGCCTTATCATATCACAGGTTCTTATGAAGCAAGCGGGTCTTAGAATTCAGGAAAATGTAAGTTTAAGAGATTTCGTCGTATTGTATCAATCTCGAATGTTGCTCACCATGTAAATCTTGTTCCCTCTAATAACAAAGTGACGCTATAACAAATGATAGGAAGCAATTAAACTTCAATCTTCACTCTCAATTTGTATGCTCACTTAATGATTGCAGTCCTGAGTTAAAAAATGAATGTCTTTTCTTTAGGGGATTTTTTTGAACGTCGCTAATGGAATGGCTCTTTCTGAGACTGCTGGTGACCTGGCAATAGCAGCAGCAATTTGTAGCAGGTGAGTGTTATTAACTTCTTTGTGCTCTTAAAAAGTGTCTCATAAAATCTGCAAGATTTGCGTTATCTAGTTAGTACTAGCTGCAAATGAAGCATTACTATTTTATTCTATGATCCAGTTTCTTGGAGTTTCCAATTCCTCACGGCGTAGCATTCATCGGCGAGATTGGTCTAGGGGGCGAGGTTCGCACGGTAAGCAATAAATAACATTGGAAGAATGAGCTAATTGTTAATTAGAATTTGGATGGATATGATTGAAGGATAATGGTATAGGTACCAAGAATGGAGAAAAGGGTAAGTACAGTGGCAAAGCTAGGATTCAACAAATGTGTGGTTCCTAAATCAGTGGAGTCATCACTGAAGGCGCTGGATTTGAAAGATATTGAGATTATCGGATGCAAGAATCTTAAAGAGTTAATTAATGCTGTGTTTAGGGGAGACTGAGATTAAGCATTTGATCAATTTTATCACGTCTCTGTATCTTCTTTTTGCACAAGACAACTGTGTTCAGTTGGAACAATTCAATTTACGGTTTAGTTTAGTTTGATTTCGGGTTTAGTTTGATTTCGGGTTTAGTTTTATTGGTTTTGTAGAAACTAAAACCACATCATATTATTTGTAGTTTAGTGTTTGATTTGATGCAATTTGGGTCAAGTTTAATTTTCATCACCTTTTATCGGATCAAATGCTGGAGTGACCTTCCTTCTTTTTCAGTTTGCCAGAATGACCTTCAAATTTAATTATTTTTGTTTTGATTTTCTTTTAATGTTAAAATTGAGTAAAAGACAATATCATCAGATGTAGTTTCGGTTATTACAAAAAAACCACCGCTTCCTTTCCACTCACGTAACCCCTTCCCACTCGCCCTTTAATGTAGCTCCATCTTCCAGCATTTGATCCACGACCCGAACCCAAACTCTCTGCAACTTAAATGCAGCATCTTCGGTAACTTTAATTTCAAAATCACAAATCAATCTCTTCCATTTTCTTCTCTTCTTCCGTTTCTTTTTCTTCTCGTTTTCTTCGTTCTTCGATTTCAGTTTCCCACTCGCGTATTGTTCGCGGTTAAACTAAAGGTAAACTACTGTTTTGCAGGTTTGAGATCGATTTAAAGAGTGAAGACCATGGCAAGGACGAGAAATGCAAATGTTGAAGGTCCTAAAGATCAAGTAGATGGAGTAGAGTTGGTAAACACAACCGAACGTGGAAATAGTTCCCGTTTGAAGAAAAAAAAAGAAATCGACGAAAACAAAAAGCAAAGGGTAAGATTTTTTGAATTTTTTGATTACGATTAGTAATTAAGAATCGGTTTAACATGTAATTAAACTAGTTTAACATGTTTTTATATCGTTTCTCTTGCAGCATTCTCAAGAAGTAGGCAAATCGGGTACATATAGTGGTGGTGCTGAGGAAGAAATGGTAAGTAGTAGAGTTAAAATAGAGTTAAACTTGCAGCCTTTTTAACATGTTTATATATCTTTTTCCTTGCAGCCTTCTCGTGAAGTTGGCCCATCGAGTGGTGGTGTTGAGGGAGAAATGGTAAGTAATACTAGTAAATGTTAAACTAGAGTTAAACTTACGGTAAAATAAGGTTAAAAAACTGGGTTGCAACTTCTTTTTTGTTAACGCCATAAGCACGTGATTTCACATTCTGAGACATATGCCACAAACAATATCCATGCTTAGCATTGGGATACACTTCCCCTACAGTTTTTATGATGCTTTTATTCTGTCAGAAACGAGCACAAGCTCAGGGTGATCTGGCACAACCGTTTTCAACGTTTGGAGAAACCACCTCCAACTTGCATCGTTTTCACTGTCTACTACAGCAAAAGCAAGAGAATAATTGTGATGCTCTGGATCTTGAGCAGTTGCAACAATAAGAACTCCACCATATATGGTCTTAAGAAAAGTCTCATCCACAATGATAACTTTCCGCATTACTTTAAATCCTTCTATACTAGCACCCAATGCGAAGAAAACATACTTAAACTTGTTTCCTTCACCACATTTCAGCCGTGTTAACGTATCGTGATTCATCTTCTCCAACATGTGCAAATAAGAAGGCAACATTTTATAGCAATCTTCTGGGCTACCGCGCAAGTCAGCTACCGCTAGTTTTTTCCCTCTCAAAGCGGTACTATATGAGACCTCACAACTTAGCCTTCTTTGCACTAAACCAATCAACATTTTTGGGGTTGGAGTTTCATATTCATCCGGATAATCCTCATGCACAACTGATGCAACTAATCGCGGTGTTCCCTTTTTTTAATGTTACTTGTACTCGTACTTAGCCGAGAGCATGTATGCATCTTGTTGTATGTTCTAACAGACCAACGATCTGAACCCTTTTCCGTTGCAACTCGTACTGACCATTTGCAACCAATACCTCAACATTTATACACTAACAACTTACGTGTTGACTTGATCGTAGCGACCTCGAAGCAATGCTTGTGTACAACTCTATCAACTAAATCTTGGAATTTGCGCTTACTATCAAATTCTTGTTTTACCCTCATATCAATACCCTCATCCCATTCAACCTCTACAACATCCACAACCTCATCTGGTACTACAACATGTGAACCTTGATAGTTATCCACATCCGGATAAGCAATTGTGCCTCGATAGTCTCCGACATCCAAATCAACATGTGTACCTTCACAATCATCGACACCCAATTCATTGTTTCCAATATCTGGATTACAAGGAACAATATCCCATCCAGCAATACTTTCTGATGATTCCCCAATTTCTGGTAACCAACCAACTCTATCAACATTATCTCCAGCATCATTCCTAACATCGTCACAAATTCCCATAACTCTACTTGATTTACCAGATGATATCTCATGTCTTGAAGCTTGTGAACTTTTCCGGGTTTGTTCAACACCTTCCACTACCTCGACGTGCAAAAAAACTTGCTCTTTATTTTCACATAACCATATGTATTCCAAGACATCATTGTCATCGTAGATATATGATACTCTCTGCAATACTCCATGAATGTAACTTAATTTCAGCCTCGTCGCGTCGTCTACATTCACTTTTCTACTAATTTTCTCAAGCAACGATGAGTAAGTGAATTCCTCTGCACCACCATAAGTAAATATAGAATATATTTGAACTTCTCTTGGATTCCATTTAACAACATCTCCCCTATGTGAATAATATCCACCATAATCAAAATAAATAAGCATCATTGTCCCCCGCAAACAAATAATAATAAAAAATTAGTCTATAGTCTGTATAGTTTAACTTAGTTTAACTTCTGCAACATAGTTTAACTTAGTTTAACTCCTGCAACATAGTTTAACTTATTTTAACCCTGTAGCATATTTAACTTCAGTTTAACTTTCGAACTTACTTTACCAACAGTAACTGCGATTCTACCCAGATCCCAGATCCGATCGACGAATTCCAAAACAAGATTTGAAAATGGCTCAAATCCAAACTCGAATTTAAGCTATTACTCATATATAACACTTATATTGAAGAGATTAAAACTCATAAACAACATATTGAAGAGATTGAAAGCGGATCCACTCACCTCATCGTTAATGGCGGAGGAGTTTGAGGATTTCGAAGAAGAGGGAGGAAGGAGTTTCGGAGCTGTATGACCGGAGAAAAGGAAATGAGATCGCCGGCGACGGAGGAGGCTCGTCTGAGGAAGCTCGCAACAGCTTTGTGTCATCGTCGTTAGAGATTCGTCGGGGTTAAACGATGAAGTAGTTGTCGTCGTCGGGGTCAAATGCTGGAGCTGACTTTTTTTTTATAAATAAAATCAAGGTTAAAATGGGAATATCACATATGTGAGTTAAATGAAGGTTATGTAGATTACATGGAGGTCATACAGCTCCCTTTTCTTTCCATAAGGTCAGTTCAGCATTTGATCCCCTTTTATCTTCGTCTCTGTATATTCTGTTTGCACAAGAAAAGTTTTTTCAGTTGGGTGGGCAATTCTATTGACGGTTTAGTTTGGTTTGATTTGTTTGGTTTCACTTCTATTGGTTTTATAGAAACTACAAACCAGATCAAACCATTTGTAACTCGGTTTGATGTGGTTAACATTACATTTTTGATTAACATCTGGCTAATATTTGTTTGGTCAATATGTGGCTTATCATTAAACGGTAAAAGAGTAAATATAAATATTGTACAAGCTAGGCCTACAAATTCGGTTTATTCGGGTCAAAGTCAAATGGTTCTGGGTTTTCGGTATTTTGGTTTTTGTAAACTCTCAACAAATTTAACCAAAAAATATTTCAGTTCGGTTTGATCCTCGCTTAATTTGATTATTTATTTTATTACCAAAATTAACCAAAAATTTCAGTATTTTGGTTAAAATTCGGTTAGTACAGTTAAATCGGTTATGTTAGTTAATTGAAAAAAAAAAATTGGGCCACTACCTTGCTTAAAAACAATGAAAAACAATGAAACATAGTTTCAGATTTAAAAGTTTCCTTTGTTAGAAAATCTGCTGCTTGATTTCGTTCTCGATTGATGTCATCCAGTGATGCCTCTTGAAGCTTTTACATCCAAAGTCTGATGTCGTAAATCGAAGCTTCCAAGATCACTTCCTCTCCACCTTTATTTATGAGATTTGTCAGTTATAGATTATCTCCTTCAAACCAAATATATCGTCAACCTTGTACCCATAAAGAAAGCTGTTAACTTCGGCTTATAGCGAATTTGTAACTGGAGTTAGTTTTGCACACCCGGATATAATATGCCGGCCACGTAGAATCCAACCCACATTCATTTCTCCGGTCTTGTTTTGGAAGATACTGTTTAGGAGTGGGCGTTCGGGTACCCGTTCGGGTATTTCAGATTTTTAGATTTAGAGGTATAGGACCCATTCGGATATTTTTAAATTTCGGGTTGGATTCGGAAAAACACCTGTCGGGTTTAAGTAGTTTTGGGTTATACCCTATATTTTGGGTTCGGATCAGGTTTGGGTGGTTTTGGGTTATACCCGAAACCCCAAATATATTTCAAGTTCGGATCGAGTTTGAGTATTTTTCATCCAAACCAAAGTAAAATTTCCAAAATCAATCCGAATTACCCAATAAAAAAAGATGAAAGACGAATAAGAAGAAGAAAAATAGAAGAAGAAAGCAGAAAAATGAAGAAGAAGGAAAAAGGAAAAAGAAAGACAAAGAAGAAGAAATAAAAATGACGACACAAGTTCAATAACACAGACACAAGTCCTAGCACAATTAATCGTAATAGTATCAATAAAAACCACAAACACAAGTTTAAATCGAGAACGAGAAGCTTAAAATCCATGAAGAAGAAGATGATGTACCTGACTTTGCTTCATTGAAGTCTCAGATGGAGGAGACGATGAGAATGTTCTTTTTAGGCTTTCCAGTTTGTTAAGTTGGGGATTCTCTGGATTTTGACTTGAATATCACAAATGTCGGGATATGGAAACGAAAAGTAGAGAATCACGCGTTCACGGATACAAAGAAAGGAAAGAGGATTAAGGGATTTAGTGTTAGGGTTCGATAAGTTCGGCTGGTTTCGGGTGGATATCGAATGTTCGGATATACGCGATCGGGTTCGGATATCCGATACATTGGACAAGAGCATCCGATCGGATAGTGTGGATAATCCTAACCCATACCAAACTGCTTACTTTGGGTTGGGTTCGGGTTCATGTTTTGGGTGCGGGTTTTTTGCCCAGTCCTAACACTGTCAAAATTAAATTTTACCCAACTTATGGAAGGTAGTTCCCATCTGCTATCTTGAGTAGTCTCTTGTTTTCTTCGGACATAAGTGGTCTCATATAGATTATGCACTTGAATCCATTCTTTTATGGCTTGGTATCTACGATCCCCATCTTCTGATGGCTAGACGCTTCTCTTATTAAAAATAAAATCATTCCTTGATTTTCAAATGGTCCATAAAAGCCAAAAGGGTAGAAGTCGAATCTCAAGTGGGAGTGACGAAGTTTTATGAAAATCTAACAACATTCTCAAATTCTCATCAAGTGAATCCAAAGGATATTTGTAACCTTTGAAGCAGAATATTTGAACATCTCCATATTGATTTGATTGTGAGGACATGTAAACAGAAGATGATTGATCGTTTCTTCTTCTAAACAACATCTTTGGCATAGAGGACTGATGTTAATATGTCTAGACACGAGATGGTTCACTGTTGAGACTGCACTAGCAATGATTCTCCAAAAGAAATGTTGTACCTTGGGGTTTATACAATATTCAGTTTTTAGATTGAGAGATCCCGGAAGATTTTGTATATGCATCTCTTGTGGCATTTCATTTGTAGCCACCCAATAGTCACATTTGATTTAATACTTAGAGCACCATCATCAGATATTCTCTCCCTTACGTCTAGGGGTGGGCAAAAAACCCACACCCGAAATCCGCACCCGAACCCGACTCGAAAAAATCCGATCCGAACCCGACCTGAAGTTATGAAATACCCGAACGGGTGTTATACTTCTAAACCCGAACATCCGAAAAATCCGAAACACCCGATCCGAACCCGAACCCGAATAGATACCCGAACATACTCAAACTATAAGAACATAATAATAATATATTGGTAATATATAAACTTGTAATAATCCGAATGTTTAAAATATTTGAATATTTTAGATATTTTGGATATTGTATTTATTTTTGGAAATCATGGTTTGAGAGTATCTTCGAGTAGTTTAAATTTTAAGACAAAAAAATAATCAAAATAACTAAAATATTTGACACTTTTTACTTATATTTGTGAAAATATAACCAAATTTTATTTAAATTTAACTAATTTTTATTCTTCTCTAATACTTTGGGTATACCCGAACCCGAAGATACCCGATTCGAACCCGCCCGAAGTTATGAAATACCCGAACGGGTATTGTACCTCTAAACCCGAACATCCGAAAACTCCGAAACACCTGACCCGAATCCGAACGGGTACCCGAATGTCCACCCCTACTTACGTCTCTCGGAAATATAAAGTTAATATGTTTTAGATAATTTAATTGTATAATTAAATTTTAAATAACTAAAAGAAAGTTGGCCAATTAAAATAACAAATGGCAGGAGTATCTCGGGTTCTACATTTAAAACCGTTTCTCTCTCTCTTCTCTTATTCTGTTATTTTTATTATTTTAATAGTGAGAAACTCTAGGAGAAATCTCCAATGAAGTTGCTCTTAGAATCCTTCGAATAAGTCCTTATGTGCTTGTCATGCTGCTCATATCGTGAGATCATTAGGTGTTTGGCGAGCACAATATCTTCCTCGGCAAGAACCTGATTCAATCTCTCTTCATTCTAAACCCGAGTTGCATAATGCCAAAGTTCATAAATTGTCATTTTTGGAAAATATATTTTTCCAGATTTTTGGCGAACAATTTGCAGAAACCAGCATCCTCCTCTCCTTCTTTGAACTTAAATCTTCCAACCGCTATACGAAATGTGGTAAGGTGGGACTTCGGATCCAAGGTTTCCCACGAATACAAGAATTAGCAATTTGGGGAGTCAAAGGAGTTCTCCTCGTGTATCAATTACTCGATCGAGCTCAGGAGCTGCACTGGTGGCCAGATGGACTTTAGATCTGATTGCATGAATCTCTCTTTGTAGATTCTCCACATCGGAGTTGACGTGGACTCGCGACTCTAGGTTCTGACGAGGTCACCCAGCACCGCAAACTTAATTCTGACTCGTTCCATTAGGTGTTGCTACTTGTTCGCCATGCTGACCTCGCTGAATGGGTGCATGAACTGGGAAGAGCGGGAAGTTCGAAAATGGCAACAACGTTTGAGAATGAGAATGATGTCTCATTTCTAAAAAAGGTCGGGTTTAGTGTCAAGGAGACACCTGGCCCTCCTAAAAGAAAAGGTAGAAGTCATTAGACTTTAGAAGTCATTCTCGAATGAGGCACGAACTGAGGTCGCACTCGGAAGTGAAGCTGGGAGCCTCACTTTGCTCTGGCTCATTGAATTAAGTCGTGTTGTCAAGAACTCATTGGTATTGGCAAAATGTCCTTGGATTGTGGCCATTGTCTCCACACATTGCTCCAAAGTATTGAAACGATATGAAAGTGCGGCAGAGGCTGTCTGTTGTTGTTCCACCTTTTCTCTTAGGTCTCCCAACAGGTCTGCGACTTCACTAGTGGTCAAGGGCTTATGTTCAGGGGTCAGGGGTTATGTTCCTGACATCTGAAGAAGCAAAGAAAAACAAAAAAAATATCAAAGAGTCTGAAAATGTTTGTCCCCACAGACGGTGCTAAGTTGTGGATGTCGAATCCAGAATTATATTTATCGAATATTGAATAAGGGATTAACACTTCTATATTACGATATTTCCAACTAAACTAAGAGAAAATGAATTTATAACAAGAGTAAACGACTTGAAATTTGTGTAGAGTCTTATGCCGAGAAAATATGGTCTAGGGGTTATGTTTCGGGAAAAATATCTAAAAAAATCTCAACATCTAAATTGTGGATGTTTAAATCCTCAATTTTTAAAATGTTGTTTAAATGTATATATTTTTGTTGACCTCATGATTAAATGGTTAATTTATGTTAATTATATCATTTGAGGCATGTCGTTAAATCGAGAGAAGAAGCATGTTTACGAGGTTAAAGCTTCCATTAGTAGCTTCATTTAATCAAAACGACATTGTTTCTCTTTTACTCTAAAAACTTCAACTTTTAAATTGTGTATGTTTAAATCCTTAACTTTCAATATATCGTTTAAATATCTAATTTTTTCGTTGATTCCTTAATCAAATAGTTAAATTATGATAATTATGACATTTGAAAGACGACGTTAAATCGAAAGATAGAGCACTTATACAGAGTTAAAGCTGTAGTGAAAGCAATTGATTTACAATTTCGGGTTGATTTGAATTTAAGTATTTTTGTTTGTTTTTTTGGGTTCCGACTTACAGTCATGGTGTTTGTTTTTTTCTTTTTTTGCCACATTACAATGTGGACGAGGACATTTAATATGGTCTACGTGTTTGTTTTTTGGTCAACAATATTGTCTACAAGTTTTATCCACCAGGATTATTGATATTTACATTTTATATAAAAAAACCAAAAAAGTGGAATGGGTGGATGAGTAAATGTTAGACTAAGTTAAATGCATAATGGCGCCGTTTCAGACCAAACATTATAACGTTCTCACATGTCACATGTGACATTGTCCTCTCCACATGCCATTCTTCACTCCCCGCCAAAATCCATTTTCATCTTTCTTCATTACGTTTTCAATAATTCCACATTTTGTTATAACAATGACAAAATGTTCCCACCTATCTACAGTAGTATTACTACAGAAACATCTTTAACATCATTATGTAAATCATTGATATTAGGCATTTGCTCATTAAATTATTTGTGGGTTTAATGCATGTTACGAATACATTACTATATTTATATTTACCTCCCAAATGATTGGATAATCCAATTTGGATTCCTATTTAGAGAACCAAATGAGCTGTTGTTAGAACAATGGTCGCAACTCCACAACCATTGCCGAGTATCATTGCTAACTACTTGCTTCTATAGCTCTATCTTTATTATTTTAATATTTAGTGTCTGAATAAAAATATACAAAATTAGCCACTATAGAGGTAGACAAAAACACTCCTTTAATAATAGAAATATATAGATTACCACAAGCTCTATAGTTTTTAGGCATAAACAAGAAGAAAAATATAAAGAATAAATCTTTTATATTGACATAATTTTTGCTAATTTGTGTTTTTGAAAAATCAACTCAAAAAGAAACATTCTATGAATTCTTTTATCTTTACAGTTTGAGTATGCTCATTTAATGATTTAAAATAACATAGAGATGCATTGAATCTTATATAGAAAAAAGTTTGGCGTGTATGTGTCCAATAAAACAACTACTGTCTAGAGCAAACTATTTGGAAGCCTCAGAAAAAAAAAATCTAGTGCCCTGATGAATCCTGAAATGTGGATCATTAGAATTTGGATGTTCCTTACAAATATTCGAGGTTTATGCAAATGTTAACATACATTTGATGTCGTAAGATTATTTTTTTTTACTATTTTTAAGTGAGTTGGAATCAATATAAATATTTACAAAAATTAAAAATTGGAATAACAAACTTTTGTGCAAATGCATCATTTACACTTGTTAAAATACTGTTTTGGTTGTTTATAACATGTTTCCAAGCTAATATTACTTAAAATGTCATTTCCAAACGAGTCCAAATTTAAATAATACTTTAGGAACTTGGCTCTATAAATATGGAGAAAGAAAGAGCGACTCTTGTCCTGCACTAAACTCTCTTTACTCTTTCGCCAAAAACAGAATGGTGTGCAGAGCAGAAGAAGCAATGAAGCAAAGAGAGAAGATAAAGAAATGTAAAGAAGATGATCTTCAGAAGAAGAAGATGCAATCAATTACAAATTGCAACAAAGACAAAAGTTCAAAATTCAAGCGAAGCACTAGTAATCTTGACAACGATGGAGTTTCCTCAGCCATCTTTCTCCTCGCTTGCATCGCCTGCTCTTCATTCTCCTATCATCTCTAACGATCAACACCTCTCAGTTCATACCCAAACTTTCGATTTCGTGTCTAATTCGGAGTTGTCGTTAACAGATGTTAGTCAAATGTTATAGATGCTAACTCCGCTGACACGTGTTAGATGAGATGGCATAAAACAACGCCATTTTGCTGCTTGTGGTTCAATTTTTTTTAATTTTGAAAAATACGAGACTCAAACCGACGACATTTAATTGATTTACGCATGTTAATTACCAGTTGATCCAATAACCATCTTCGAGACTAACCCAAAAAATTATATTTATAAACCTAAAATGTTTTATGTTTTCGATTTAACCAAACGCGTTCATTTGCAATTGGGGAAAATTAATCAAATCTAGGGTTTCAAATTGCGATTTCATTTCTTCTTCTTCTCCGATATAGAGATTAGTGAGCGATGAAGAAGGAGAAAATTCGAGAATAGAGAGCGAAGAAAGAGATAATTTGAGAAGATCATTTTCCATCAAGTAAGTATTTATTCCATAAGCTTCGATTCGATGAAGATATGGAGCTGAATTTGGTGAATTTTTTTGGGAAGTAGTGAAATGGGTGATCGATTAAGAGGATTCTCTAAGAAGTGTCGATGTGGAGAACCTGTAGTGATGAAGACGTCAAACACTATGAGAAACTCTGGAAAACTGTTTCATGCTTGTCCTTTTGGAGAACCTGTAAGTGTGACATCTCAATTTCGGTTATTTTTGTTTGTTTGTAAATTTAAGTTATGCATTGAGCTTTAGATAAATGTGACAGGATAATAAGTATCATGTGTTCAAATGGACGAATACATGTATGGTTCAAGATATTGAAGACTTGATAGAGTAAGTTCATAACTTAGAAGGAAATTCGATCACAATGCAAAAAGACTTCAATGCTTCCGAAACAGAGATTAACATTCTGACAATGGAGACGCATGTATGTGAGGCTCTGTGGTTAAGTTTTAGGTTGGAGAGTTGAAAATTCGTAGCTTGAAGAAGATTGTGGTGTTTGCTTTGGTGATGATTTTCTTTTTTAGGTTTATATTTTGAGTATGGGAGTATCTAATATTGAGGCATTTGTGTTTGGTTGAATTGTGGATGTAAGAACATATATGTTTTGTAGTGAATGAATGATGTGTTTGTGTTTTGTCCAATACAATGCATGATGTGTTTTATAGTGAATTTCTTTTTTGTTTTGAATGAATGATATACCCAACTGGTTACATGCCAATGGTTAATGAATTATGTGTTTGTGTTTTGTCCAATACATGAGAATCTAATAGTGTGTTTGGATGTACTGAATGAGAAAAACTAAAGATATACAAATATAATATCCAAACAAACACATATCATATTGTCTTAAGAAAACCATAAGAAAACATACGAAAGCAGATCATACTATGTTGTTACATGTCCCATAAAATCAGAAAAAACCTACACCGCTTAGCCTTAACGAAAAACATACTTAATCCGATCAGCCTTATCCAAAAATCTACACTGCTTAACCTTATCACCGATTAGTCTTGTATTGTTTGTGGCATCTTGTATTGTTTTACTTGCTCTTTTTCTTGCGTTTGTGTTAGTGTACTCATATCCATCTTCTCCGTCTCCTTTGTTTGAAGGCTTCTTCTTCCTCGGTGGTTTGTTTATCTCCGCTCCAAAATTAGGATACTTTGATTTGTTGTGTCCAGCATGATCATGATTACTATAATGCATTATTCTTCTCTCTCTACTAACCTTCTTCTTTGAAGGAGACTCATACCTTTCTTTCTTCCTCTTCAGATTTTGTTTTCTTCCTTTTTTTTTAATATGTTTAACTAAACTAGGAGGTGGCACCAAAACAGAACCATAACTATTCCAGAACAACAAATCATTGACTTATGAAATTGAGTCATTGTAAATACTTTGCTGCCTGGAATTAAAGTACCAATTGGATATGTAATATTCACGATTGAGCTTCTTTTCTGTGATGACTCATAAAGAATGAAAACATGGAATTCCACTCATATCTCATCTCCGGCATGCACATGTCCTCAGTCTAATATTCACATTGTAACCTACATCAGCATCATGAACATCATATCTACCTTATCCACCTGGGACAAATCTACATAACTTTATCTTTTCTTTGCTTCCTTCTCTATGAACTCTGTTGCTTAGAGAGTGAATCTACATGTATGGTGCCTTGCTGTAGTCTTCCTCAGCTCAATACGCACCATGGTTTTTCTCTTTATCGTCTCCAACATCTCAACCATTGGCATGTATCTTGCTGGATCTAAAGCATTGTTGAAAGACTCAGATATTTTGTTGTGAACATCAACACATTGATTATCTCCATGATGTTGCACTGGTCTTTGGTTATCATCAAATTAAACCTCTTTTGAATGTCATCTTGTATAGTCTTCAGTTTAAACTTAGGATTTGCCTAAATTAGGCACAAAATAGGAAGTTTTACTATGAAATTTGATTTTTTTTAGTGTTTGGGTATAAATTAGTATATATGTTTTCACATGTTGGAAAAAGTCACTGCGCGTATTGTAAAGGTAAAAATGTCATTTTTCTAAAGCAGGAGTTTATAATGTTTAAGTAGCACCCAAAACTCCTGTCAGAGCCAATGACATTCATTGAAGTTTTTGTTCCAAAAATAGCACCAGAAAGTTTATGAATCAACTATAATATTTAGGCATAAATGATTATTATATACGCATTTAAAATGATGCTCCATTTTTGAATTAAAAAAAAAATTGAAACTCGCGACATCAGATCGGCGTCGGCGACAAGCTCATGCTTCGCGATGTCAAGGTTCAATTTTCTTCATTCTTCTTCGATTTCAGCATTTCTCTTTCTCTTTGTGTTCATCAGATTTTATAATTCATTTTCTAATTCTCGATTTCATATTTGTTTCAACCAATTTCAATTTGATTTCATCTTTAATGATGTATGGGCTTGATTTCACCTTTGTTTCAACCAACGTCAATTCGATTTCATCTTCAATTATGTACCGATTTCATCTTTGTTCAACTTATTTCATTTCGATTTCATCTATTGATGAGAGTATCGAAGTAATCTTTGTTTTAACCAACTTTAATTAGATTTCATCTTCAATTATGCAGTGATGAGATTATTGATTTCGTTATGTAACAACGAATTATATGTAGTTTTAATTACATAAAGGGACCACTCGGAAAAAGCCACTTCCTTCTACGCTAAAAGACTGGTATACCCTGCTATTGCATCGTCACCAACATTAGCTCTCACGCGCTTTCTGTGTTAATTAAAGCCAACGAGATTATAATTAACAAATCAAATCTCCACCACTTACCACCGATCAATTTCCATGGTTGTTGTTTCTTCTGTCATTTCAGATTTTAGAAAATCTTAATCTTCCTCTTCAAATAAATACTTCTTCTCGATTCCACTAATTTATATGAATCAATTGAAGAATCTAACACTCCCAAATCGAAAGCGCCGTTCTCTGCTCAATTGAAGAATCTGGGTATGTTTGATTTTGCCTTCTCTCAATCACACTTTACTTTAATCTCTCCTTCCTCCTCGCTCTTTGATTCTGTTTTTACTCATTCTATTTTCTATGCTTACCGTAAGTTGTTTAAACAAGATATTTTTTATGCAGGTCGGACTGGAGCTATTCATAAGAAAGACACGTCCGAGGCTGGGTTCAGGAGGGGATTTGGCCGGATCGCCCATAAGAGTCGGAGAAGGGGACTACCGGGAAGACCTATATCCGGAGGTGGGTGTTTAAAACCCTAATTTTTGCAAGTTCGGAACATAATTGCCTGTAATTTCTGATTTCAATTATTTGTTATTGATAATTTTTTGTAGATGTTGACTTTACAGATCGGGATTGTAAAAATCTGGAGGTATGTATCTCTTTTCCCTGTTATAGGACCTTGGTGCACTTAACATTTTGCAACTGTTTTTTTCGTTTTCATTATCTGTTCTTTTGATTTCCCTTAGTTATTGTCTGTGTGTAGGTTTGGTTTCCTATATGTTTTTTTTTGTTCCAAAATAGTTTTTTTTTCTTTTCAGAGTTGATATTGCAACACAGAGCTTAAGTCCACAAAAGATGTGAGGTATTAGGTACTAGAGCTGGAAACGAGAAAACAAGTAGGTGACACATTTTCAGTCATCATTTAGCTCTTGTTGGGTTCACTTTTAGGAAATACCATTCATGAAAGAAAACTGAGTTTGCTGTGTTTTTATACAAATATTTTCTAGATGAATTTGAATTTTCAGAAAACTTTGTTTGCATGTTTTAGTTGGACTCCAAGATGGAAGCGTTGTGTAATCATTGGGGCACAAACATTTTCTTGGTCATCCGGATTTTTTGATGATGAACATGATCAAGAGGCTAGAAAATATTTGTATGAGTCATACTTTCTTAGCTTTCATGGTTAGAAAAAATTTATGCGTCATTAGTTTTCTTTTGTACTCTTACCGTTTGTATAATTTTCTTTTCTACTTTTAAAGTTTGTATAATTGTATATTATGAATAATTTAGTTAAAGGTATAAATAGTATGATGTATTGTGCATGTTTGTCCACGAGACCACAATTACGTAATTAAAAAATGGACAAATTCATGCAATGTGTTTTGTCCATGGAGCCTTATGTTAAGGTAGTTAAGAGAATTTATTTTGGTTCTATATTTATAATTTAGGGTCTAGTTTTGTATTTGTAATTTAGGGTTTAGTTTTTATGTTTGGGTTCTCTATATGTAATTTAGGGTTTAGATCTCATGTTTGGGTTCTCTATTTATAATTTAGGTTTTAGTTTTCATGTTTGGGCTCACTATTTTTAGTTTAGGGTTTAGTTATCAGGTTTGAATTTTCTATTTGTAATTTTTTCATCCGTTTACGTAGACAAACATATGCAATGTTTTTTTTCCACAAAAAAAAATCATGTTTAAGTAGTTAAGAGAATTTCTTGGGTTCTAATTTATAATTTAGGGTTTAGTCTTCTATTTGTAGTTTAGGATTTAGTTTAGTTATCATTTTTGGTGTCTATTTGTAATTTGTCCATCAATTTATGTTGACAAACATATGCAATGTGTTTTATCTACCAAACGATCATGCTTAAGTAGTTAAGAAATTTTGTTTGGGTTCTATATTTATAATTTAGGGTTTAGTCTTCTATTTGTGATTTAGGATTTAGTTTAGTTATCATTTTTGGGTGTCTATTTGTAATTTGTCCATCCATTTATGTTGACAAACATATGCAATGTGTTTTATCTACGAAACGATCATGTTTACGTAGTTAAGAAATTTTGTTTGGGTTCTATATTTATAATTTAGGGTTTAGTTATCATGTTTGGGTTCTCTATTTGTAATATATGGTTTAGTTTTCATGTTTGGGTTTAGTTTTTATATGTACTTTTGTCTATCTGTTTACATATAAACGTTTTAACAAAATATATTTCGTTTTATGTGGAAGAAAAGCGTAATCTTTTTGACTTAATAGTGATATCCAATTTTTTGTTTCGTCAACAAAATACCATAAACTATTTTTGTATACCATAAATCTGATTTAAATAATAATAATTTACACGTAGCAAATACATTAAATATAGTTTTAATATGTTTGATTAAGCTCTTATATATATGTATATATATATATATATTTCATTTATGGATGAACAACTATACATAAATCGATTTGGGTTCACTAGTGCTTATTTAGGGTTTAGCATTCTTCTGATTAAACTATTGTCATCAATTCGAAGGTAGCTAAAACATTATATACAGTAGTTTTAATGTTTTTTTAGGTAATTTGTATGTTATGCTTGTTCATGATAATTCAGAATTATTAATTTATAAATATGTACCATAATTATGTATATATATCTCATATTTTAAAGTTATTACTTGGTATATGCATGTGTATACTATAGTTGTGTACATGTATAAAACTATTTATTGTTTATGATAATTTCTATTTCATTTTATTTCAATACTAAACCTAAAATACTTCATAATAAAACTCAGACAATTTTTTGTACATCATGTATCAATGAAGTTATCCACGTTAATTGAAACTATAAAAAATGATATAATAAAAAAAGCACAAAAAAACAAAAAACTGATTAAGGAAAAAAAGCACAAAAAAACCCATTATACCCCACTTTCGCCAATGTCATCTCCTTCCCCAGTTTCTCCACGCGCTGAACAAGAGAATTGATGTATGGTTTGGAGGGTATAATAGTCTTTTCAATCCCATAAAGTGTGCACTGTTTATTTTTACTGTAACAAGTGGCATATTCCGAATCTCTCTCTTAAATGGTGGCTTTTTTCGAGTTCTCTCTTATATGTATTGAAACTAGATCTCATTTACATATGTGTTTGAAATTGGATCTCATTTAGATATGTATTGAAATTGAATATTTATTTATATTTCTGGTTGACTATTTAGAGGGAGTCTTTCATTGTGATGGTACTTGTTCAACGTTTTATAACCACTTTCAATATCAATGACGATTGTAGATGGAGATTGAAAATGTGTTTTTCTTTCATTAGATTTTTGTCACTAAGAATCACAGTGTTTGATCGAGCTTCTTTCTTTGTTTCACAACAACTATTGCTAAACGCACAAGGATGGATGAATACAAGCTTGTGGATGATTTTTACACACACAAAAAACATGAGTTAAAGCTTATTCAGAGAGCATACATCCTTGTGATGATCTAGCAACGTGTTCTTATCCCGATAGTGTGTCTGATTAGTTTTGTGGTCATCCAACCATGAATCAGAGTAGTGGAAGGCCACCTAAGAAGAGGAAGAGAGGGGCTTGGGAATTTGGTGTGTCTCGTTCAAAGTCTCAAGGACACAAGTGCAGCATATGTGGCATAGGAGGACACAACATGAGCACATGCAGGAACCGGATATGATGAACTCCCAACTTAGATTCTGGGCGAGCATGACAAAGAATAAATATGTTAGGAATTATTTCATTTGTTTTAGGAAGCATTTCATTGTATTATGAAACCATTCCTAATACTTTATATTGACATTTAAAAGAAACCTCAATTTATCTTGTTTCTTTATGTATTGGATGTTTATTTGAACATTTTCCTTATATTTTGTTTATCTTGGTTCTCAACTTGGAATCTGGAAATATATGACACATAATAAACATGTTAAAAATCATTTTATTGTTCTTAGGAAGCATTTCAATGGTTTTAGGAATCTCTTCCTAATACTTTATATTCAATCACAAATGTAAAGGTGTAGTGTGTTGCTTTGATTGCGTTTTATTGTTTTTATGAAACACTCTCTATAAACAATGCATATAAGCCCAATTTATTAGTTTGGCCCACATGTCTATAAACCTAAAGAAAAAAATACTTTATTAAAGGAAATAATCGAAGTTATGAACTCTCAACAATAGTGCAATTCATTGTGACTTTATTGGATGTGTATTAGAATGCATGTTATTGTGTTTAGGAAAGCCTTCTGAATATATTTATATTTATATGTATGTATGTATTAGATTTAAGAATTTCTTCCTAAAAAGTATAAATGATGATTCCTAAATATTTTCATAAGCAGATATACATGTATGTATGTATCAAATTTAAAAGGTGCAACTTGTTCGTTATTGGATGTGTTTTAGGAAGAATGTCATTGTGTTTACGAAAGTCTTCCTAATATATTTATATTTATCTGTATGTGTGGATTAGATTTATGAAATCCTTCCTAAAAAGGTATAAATGATTCTGAAATTTTTTCATAATCAGAAATACATGTATGTATGTATCAAATTTAAAAGGTATAACTTGTTCTTCCTAAAAGAATTTTCATAAACAATGAAATCCTAATACATTAATAATACCCATAAAATATTGTAACAGAAAACAGTGATAACATAAGTTACATTTAAAATCAAACATCTCTACCATGTCTTAGAAACCACATCGTCCAAATGGATATTTAAACACATCAACCATGTCCAAAAGCAGTAACAAAAAAATCCTAAATTCTATTGTTAACAAAACAATTAAATATTTCTCATACTAGATTGCACCGGATATCTTGAATATTTTCCATACTTTTTCTAAACCAATTCTATTATAATAAAAATTTTCTTCATATCAACTTCATCCCTTTTTTTTACCTCTTCAATGAATCTCATATTTTCTCAATCTGTGATAATCGAGCACTGATAGCTTTGTTCTCATCTTCAACCCTCTTGATAGCTTTGTTCCCATCTTCAACCATCTTCGTGAGTTTTCTCAGCTTTGTATCAACTGAAGAAGAACTTATTCATATTCCCGAATTAGTTGCACAATAGTTAATCAACATTGATTAACAATAGTAAGGTAAATAACTTAAGTAAAGTTAAGATAAATAAAAAACATCAAGCTATTGAAACTATAAAATACTTGGTGTACTGATCCTTCCTAAATAACTACAGATCATTCCTAAATAACTATAGATCCTTCCCAAATCTTTCTAAAATAACTACAGATCCTTCCCAAATCTTTCCTAAATAACTACAGATTCTTCCTAAATAACTACATATCCTTCCTAAATAACTATAGATTCTTCCGAACTCTTTCCTAAATAACACCAGATCCTTCATAAATAACTACACATTCTTTCGAACTCCTTTCTAAATAACTACACATCCTTCTGAACTCCTTTCTTAATAACTACACATCTTTCCCAGATAACTACACATCCTTTCCAGATCCTTCATAAATAACTACACAAACCTTAAACATGTTTGGATTGTTTTAGTAATCATTTCATTGGTTTATGAAGAGTTTCATAATATATTATACTGTTTAGAAATCATTTCATAAAAAGGTATAATTGCAGCTTCCTAAATCTGTTATTTGGATGTTCACACGAATAATTATAATTTTTTTACGAAACTCTTCCTAAACATGTTTAACTGATTCCTAAATATGTTCTTAAAACAGAATCTTAGCAATATATCAAGTGCCTAGGAGCTCTACATTCATCTAATCAACATTTTCAATCGATATCAATCAACAATTTCAACAGAAAAATACTGGGAGAATAGATATGAAATCATCTGTTCAAGTCAAACATTTCTAATCTTTCCTAAGTAACTAGTGATCCTTCCCAAATATTTCCTAAACTATTAGGAATCTTTCCCAAATCCTTCCTAAACTAACATGAATCCTTCCTAAATCTGATAAAGAGAGATCCATATGTTTGAAAAAGAAATCGAAAAAATACTTGTAAGAGCAGAAGTTTATCTCCACAAGCTTTGACAAATCTGAACTGAGAGAATATAAGCAAGCAAACCAAAAATAAGGAATAACAAGATGATATTCAAAACCCAAGTCAAGTGAAAAGGACTACAATTGAAATCGAACCTAATACATATATCTTTACATTGAAACACAAAATCAATGAAGAAACACAAAAAATCAAACACTTGATATGCAACAAGGGGCATAACTTTCGTAAAGTCGTGACAATGTTTTAAACAGAAATCAAAGGTATTTATATTTGAATTGAAACCAGTTGATCATCATATGTGTCAAAACTCAAAAGCTCAACTCAAACAGATTCTGCCTTAAGGTATAATTAGCTAGAGATTGTAACCAAATGGTAGATTGTCTCTTGCAACCAAAAATCGATCACTTGATATGCAACAAGAGGCATAACTGTTAAGGAGTTGAGAATACGCAGACAAATTAGTCAAAGAAACATTTTATCTGACGTATCCGAAACACACTATTTTAGCGAAAACTTGGTTATTGGATTCATGATCATAACCTCAGTCTTTAAAAAAATTAAGATTATGTAGCGTCTTATTAGGAAATGAGAACAAAACACCAAACTTTTTGAAACTTTCACACATAAAATCAATCTATCAAGAACTTTCTTTGATATCACAAATAACATGGCAAGAGTACAACACACATATTAATCCAACCTTAGGAACACACATAATTACCCTAGATCTATCAAATCTGTTGTCTAAATAACAATAAAATGAAAATTCGAATCCCTAAACTAAACATAGTAGCGACCTAAGTGTCAAGAGATTTATGGACTCTCAAGTCAAAAATATCAAAAGGAAAATATCAATCTCGACACATTAAGCCATCCTTGGGAACACGTACATCAATTACCCTAGATTTATCAAAATATATTGTCTAAATACCAATAAAAATTAAAGATTCAAATCCCTGAACCGAGAACAAAACGGATCAACCTTTGTACTGATTGAACAAGAGAAATACCAGAATAATTTTTTTAACAAAATAGAAAACGAATCAAAAAAATTTAAAATAAATTTGAATCTAATAAAATCCAAGACATGGATTCAGGATTATCAAGACCAATATTATTTGACGTTAGAGAAAGAAAAAGAAAGAACAATTAAATATTATTTAATACCACATTATCAAAAGAATAATATTGTTTAATATACCTCTATCGACCAGGCAAGTAAAACGAGACTAGTGCTTCCAAAACTCGAAAAACTCTCTCTTTTATCAAAAGCATAAATATGAGTATGTGACTATGTGTTAGTGTGTATATATATAATTCTTCGGCTACGTATAATTATTCTTCAAATTTTAATTTCTTGCCGTTTCTTTGGTGTCTCTCTTTTGGTACATTCTTCTTCTAAATTTTAATTTAGTAACCTAATATGGGCGTTGAATGGGCTTTTCCCAAATATTAAATTTTTTTCTATGATTATATTTTGTTTATTAATTTATCAATATATTTTCAATATCAAAATCTCATTTAATTTGATTTCAAACATTGAAAATTTTGGGGGATAATATGCCTAGAATAGAAAAAAATATAAATAAAAAAAAACTATATAAATACTGCTAAAAATATGGAAGAACCATGAATATGATTCATGGTATTCAACTATCGGTTCATGATTTTACCAAAAAGAATAATATCTTTCCATACTTTGGAAACGTACTACATTAGTCACTCAGATAATTGACTTAAACTTGGCTTGTCCCATTAATTTAACATCATTATTTAGTTTTAGTAATCTAAATTAGTTATTTCAACCATTATTCAGTTTTAGTAATCTGATAAAGAGAGATCCATATGTTTGAAAAAGAAATCGAAAAAATACTTGTAAGAGCAGAAATTTATCTCCACACGCTTTGACAAATCTGAACTGGAATAATATAAGCATGCAAACCAAAAATAAAGAATAACAAGATGATATTCAAAACCCAAGTCAAGTGAAAAGAACTACAATTGAAATCGAACCTAATACATATATATATATATATATATATATCTTTACATTGAAACACAAAATCAATGAAGAAACACAAAAAATCAAACACTTGATATGCAACAAGGGGCATAAGTTTCGAAAAGTCTTGACAATGTTTTAAACAGAAATCAAAGGTATTTATATTTGAATTGAAACCAGTTGATCATCATATGTGTCAAAACTTAAAAGCTTAACTCAAACAGATTCTGCCTTAAGGTATAATTAGCTGGAGATTGTAACCAAATGGTAGATTGTCTCTTGAAGCCAAAAATCGATCACTTGATATGCAACAAGGGGCATAACTCATAAGGAGTTGAGAATAAACAGACAAATTGGTCAAATAAACTAGCTGATGTATCCGAAACACAACATTTTTGAGAAAACTTGGTTATTGGATTCGTGATCATAACTTCAGTCTCTAAAACAATTAAGATTATGTAGGGTCTTATTAGGAAATGAGAATAAAACACCAAACGTTTTGAAACTTTCACATATAAAATCAATCTATCAAGAACATACTTTAATATCACAAATAACATGGCAAGAGCACAACACAACAAAAAGATTGAAACACAAAAGAGAGGAAATAAGTGAAAAGTCAGTTGATTAGTATACCTGATTGAAGTACAATACTTTACAGTGTATGCAAAAAAGATTAGAACTTTCAACAAACAAGACATCATCATCTAATCAATTCATCTCAGAAACTTCCCAAAACAGAGGAAAAAAATCAATCAGAAGTGAATCAACTTTTCTCCAAAACATAAAAATTTTAGATCTAAGTCAAAATTGAAGACTGTCTATACATAATCGACGTTTAAAGCATAAAAAAACATTAAACCAGAACTAAATTCATATCCAAACCCCGATTTCAAAGAAGAACACGATCAAAAATTCCGATTTCGATTTGGGAAATATCAAATCGGGAAAAGAAAAAAATAATCCTCACACCTTCGATCTGTCTCAGTTACGTTGTTGTTCTTCTTCGTCTCCTCGTCGGAGAGTCATCGGAGAGTACTCAGAGATTCGTTGGAGAATCGCGGAATTAGGGTTCAATCGACCAAATCACGAAATGCTATTTTTGAAATTTTGTGTTTTTTTAGAAAGGAGACAAAATTGTCTTTTAGACATTAATAAATGCTAGATGTGTCCAATAGAAGTGTGTGCTATCTTGTCATAAAAATCTCCATTTTATGCTATTTAAGAGAATTAGCCAAATAAAAAATACACTAAAATAGAAAACTATAATATATTACAAATATTGAAATTTAAATTAAGAAAATATCAAAAATGAGAATTGCAAAAGGGGATTTGAATCCTTGCCGTAAATTTAGGCATGTTTGCAGGAATAAACACTATCTGTTTGTTCATTTTCAAAAATACATTTAGTTATTCTCAGAAAAAAAATACAAATAAAATCTCAACGACTTTAAATATGGTGCGACCAAGCAAGTGTAGTCTAGTGGCACATTGTTAGGTCCCCATGTAGTTAAAGTTTGTTAATCTAAAATAACGTAAAATCAATATAGAAGTTTAAAAAATTATATTCTGTGGCGGACCTAGAAATAATTTTTTTGGGGTCAATAATATAATATATATCTATAATCTTAAGAGCATTTAGAAATTCGAACACATTTTTAATGGTATACAAAAGAAAATTTGGCTAGTTTTTTACCAAGATTCAATGAAATCTCAATACAATTATTTGAGCAATGTTAAAAGTAAAATAACCTTGCATTTACATGAGATATGCCATTGGATAATTAATCAGCTTAAAATAAATATAATCATACATATATTTATTTAAGGGAATGGTAAAATATTGATATCAATCTTTTCAAATCCTACTAATAATCATAACAATTTCCTATTTAGTAAATAAATTTCCTAATAAATAGCTCACAGATATGTTTAACAAACTTTTTTTATTTTCTGACGTCAAAAGAATGATATAAACAAACTATGAACTGTAGTCTTCTCATAGAATTATAGTTTACAATTTGAGTTTCATAGTATAGTTTACAATGGGTCAGGACGAGTCAAGACATGTCAATGGATCAGAACGGATCAAGACGGGTCAGAGCAAATATAAAGATGACGGATCTCGGATCAAATTTCTAATCATTGATAATAATTGATATTGGACTAAATCAAACTGTTATAGATTTTTTGAATAATGTGAAAATATATACATAACACCACTTAACCTTTACAACCAAATTATGTTATAATCTAAATGATCAAATAAATTTCTCTACAAACATAACACCGCATACGTAATTATATATTAGTAATTTTAATTAACACAGTACAAACCACATATAATACTAATAAATAAGATGCTAAAAACATAAAATAAATCTAACCTAAAACACTAATAATAATTTAATTATAATTATATAAACTAAAAGCAGATATTTCTCCGCGCTGCACAACGCGGGTTACTATCTAGTATACAGTAAAACAACTAACTTAACAATGTTAGGAATGTCACAAAGAAAAATTTGCCATTTTTCACTAAATTCAAATAAATATACATGAAAAAACAATTAACTTGATAATTTTAGGTGGGTCACTTGACCACCCTTTGTTCTTCTTGGGTCAGCCCATGATCATGTTCGAATGACCAAAAGAGTATCACTTTCCCAAGGCTAGCATAGATGAGGTCAAATGCCGCTAGGATTTCCCGCTGGTACGAGAAGATTTAGAAGGTTTTCAATTTTTTTTTGTATTAGGTTTTTGAAACGTATATAAAGATTCGGACAGACGGACACACATTTAGATTTAGTGTAGCAGAAAATAAGAGATTGTTGTTGTACAAGCAAGAGTTGATGAAATTAAATGATAGAGAGAGAGAGAGAGAGAAAGCGTGAGATTTACATCCATACTTATACTTTTGCACATATATTTGGGGCATTGTTATCGTATTAGAGCATCTGCAATAGAAGGTTTCAAATAGAGTTCTTAACATTATAAAAAAGAATATTACCGTAGTAAAAAGTATGAGAGAGAGAGGAGAATCGATTCTCATACGTCATCATATGATTGGTTTCCTACACGGCGTTACACGGAAGAACACCGCCACCGCATCTCTAATTTCCACAAACACAACCGCTGCCATCTCTAGCCTCTGATCTTAACATGTTTCGGACAATCCAAAGCTAAGGGCCCACCTTGAAAGTCCTCCTCTTGGTTTTAAAGAATCTCTTTTTGAGTGAGACTAATTCAGCTAAAGCTTCAGCCATCGTCATCCTCTTTGTTGGAGATTCTTCACAACACCTTATTCCCACATGAAACACCATTTTCAAACACTCAGCAACATTGATGTTTTTGTTGCTAACTTCATCATGGAGAATCGATACGTCAGTGATGTCAAGTACATGTTCGGACAGCTCTGACTCGACATAGCTACGAAGAGTTAAATCTCCGACAAATAGTTGATCAGTTGGACGCTTTCCAATGAACATCTCCAGCACAAGAACTCCAAAGCTGTACAAATCCCCTTCTCTCGATGGTTTTCCTCCCATTCCATATTCTGTACAATGATCAAAAGAAATGATAAAATAATATATAATAAGAAGATAATATAATTCAAAATTTACTATACTTTTTTACCTGGTGCTGCATAGCCGATGGTTCCTCTAACACCTGTGGAGCTAAACTGGTTGATGAAGGATTCTTGGTCAAGGATTCGAGCAAGACCAAAGTCACTTACATGGGCTGTTAGTTCATTGTCAAGAAGAACATTGCTTGGCTTTAGATCACAATGAGCTATAGGGTCAAAACACTGAGAATGGATATAATCCAAAACTGAAGCCACATCTATGGCTATGCTAAGTCTTTCACATAGCTTCAATGGTCTTTGATGATTTTCAGAACTTCCGACTTCCTCTAGATGCAGCCATGTGTCTAGGTTTCCATTTGGCATAAACTCGTATACAAGAGCTTTGAAGTCATTTCCTTTGAAATCAATGCTTGAACAAGCTGTCACAAGTTTCACTAGGTTTCGATGCCTTATACCTTTCAAGGCCTCACATTCTGCCATAAAGCTCTTGGCTGCACCATGCTTTTCGAGATTCAGAACTTTAACTGCAACAACTTTGGATTCGGGAATAAGGAACCCTTTAAAAACAGAGCTAAAGTTTCCTGAACCAATCAAATTGCTTGATGAGAACTCAAAAGTCGCTGTTCGAAGCTCCTCATAGCTTATCCTTTCATAGAAATGAGAATTGGACAGCAATTTATCGGCATTGTTTGCACCGTCTTTCTTCTTCCTTTTCATAAGCTTGTATAGTAAACCCAGAGCCAGCAATGACAACAAAACAGAAGCTCCACCAATACCAACACCGATGAAAACTTTCTTTTTGTTTGATGAATGTCTTCTTGCACTTGACACTACGTTTTGAGGGCATGGCTTTAACTTTAGTTCAGGGATGCCTCCACAAAGCTTTCCATTACCAGATACTAAAAACTTCTCAGAATTTTCAAATATTCCTTTTGTTGGAACCATTCCTTCAAAGTTGTTAATAGAGAGATCTAAATACTCTAACGAAGACATATTAGCCATATATTCAGGTATATTACCCGACAAACTATTGTTCGATAAATCAAAGTATTTGAGACCTCTCAAGTTTTTGATATCTGGAATAACTCCATCAAATGTATTTCTTCCCAGGTAAAGTTCTTCCATGGAGAGACAGCTCCCTAATGTTTCTGGGATATTTCCTTGAAATCTATTGTTTCCGGCAGATAGCAAAACAAGAAGTTTTAGTCTTCCAACATCTTTGGGAAAATGACCGGTCAACAAATTTTTTGATATATGCAAGTGAACAAGAGACTTCATTTGCATGAGTTCTTGAGGTATAATCCCGTTTAACCTATTAGATCCTAGGCGAAGATATAATAGAAACCGGCAGTTTCCTAGACTAGGAGGAATGTTTCCTTCAAAACTATTGTTAAACAAAACGAGATTTTCTAACTGAGTGATGTTTCCGAGATTTGCTGGTATCTCTCCTGACATTCTATTTGAGTTCAGTAACAAATCTTTCAACCCTGAAAGCTTCCCAAAAGAGGTTGGTATTCCTCCCGTCAAGAAATTGTTTTCTATGCCAAGTGATTGTAGGTTTATGAGATTCCCAATGTCATGAGGAATGCCTCCAGAGATGAGATTTCCTCCAAGGTACATTCCGATCAACTCGTTAGAAAGATTGGCCACAAAGATAGGCAATTCTCCTCCAAGTCTATTATAACCAACATCTAAGACTTGCAGCTGAGTGCAATTTACCAAAGCACTAAGAAAGTCAAGATCTCCAACTAAGTTATTTCCAAAAGAATTTTCATTAAGCCCCAACATTTGAATGTTGTGTAATGATCCAAAACTAATGGGAATACTTCCAGTGAAAAGGTTTTTTGAAATCTCTAGGAGTCTAAGGCTTGAGATGTTGGATATTGTTTTGGGAAGATCTCCTGAAAAAGAATTCATCCCCAAATGCAAATCCACAAGTTTTGTAAGAATGTTTCCAAAGTCAGGCCTTAGATCACCCGAGAAATGATTTCCAACAATAGATAAAAACCTAAGCGAGGACATGTTGTATATTGCTGGAGGGAAAACACCTGAGAGATTATTTAGTGAAAGTTGGAGACTTGTCATATGGGTCAATCTATCTAGTGTAGTTGGAACCTCTCCCTCCATATGATTATATGCAATAAAAAGTTGTCTAAGAGATGTTAGGTTTCCTAAAGATTTGGGAAACTTCCCTGAAAGATTGTTTTTAGAAAGAAGCAATACTTCAAGGCTAGATAACGATCCAAGCTCTAAAGGTAAACCGTGTGAAAGACCGTTTGACGTTAAATCAAGGGCCACCAATCTAGAGCAGTTAAACAGACTTGTTGGAATCACTCCTTCAAAAGTATTATAGCTCATGTTCAACTTTTGAAGCCTAAACAACATTCCCACCTCTTTTGGAATGGTACCACCGAAAGAGTTATCTCCAAGATTAAGTGATCTGAGAAAAGAAAGATTACCGATAGCGGACGAGATGATCCCACCAAGTTTTAACCCTCCAAGGTCCAAACCAGTAACTCTTTTGTGTTTGCGGCCACATGTAACATGAGTCCACTCGCAGAGCAGAACAGAGTGATTCCACGAGGCCAAGTCTACTCGTTTGTTTTCAGAAACTTGAGACTTGAATGTGAGTAATGCTTGAATATCAGCATTACCATCAACCTTGGAAATTTCATCAGCAAAACCAGCGTCCAAATTTTTGAGTAAGATGAGAGTATTGAAAGCAAGAAAAAGAAATAGCCTCATGATCATCATACAAGGTTCTTAGAAAGTCTGGGTTTTTAAAGAGATGACCATAGAAAAATTATTTCTCAAACCGCATTGGCCCACACGGCTTTTTTCAGCATGAATTTTCTAATGTGATGTTGATCCACCAATTATTTTAAACTTTTATAGGTAATCATTGACCGGCTTGGAGTCTTTACATCAAAAAGTAATGGCGTGAAGATTTGAAGTTTTTTTCCACAAAAAGCAAATGTCAAAGTTAAGATACGCTCATTAATGAGAGCATCATTATTGCAGGTTTTTTAAGGGTTTCTTAACCCAAAAAAAAGCTAAAAAAAATAAAATAATTATGAGCAGTGTAAGAACTGGTTCTTAAATAAGAACTTTAGAACCGGTTCTTAAAGGATTCTTACACTATTTTAGCCATGTGTCAATCTCTAATTCGTCAGATTTTTTTTTTACCATTTTTTTTTCTAGATTTTTTTTACCTGTTCAACCTCAACCACATGCATGTGTCCCACTTTCTTAAATATTACTTAAGAAACCCAAATGTGTTTCTCCAATAATGATCCTCTCATGCAGAAATTTGAAATAATGACACTAATTCTCAGCAACTTTTGGAATATCTGAGTAGCCCCTAGCAATTTTTGGAATATGGAGTGTATATAACTATGGGTAATGGTGTATATTTAAATATTACCCATAGTTTTTTTGGGAAATGAAGTTTGTTGGGAATATATGATTATATACATTTAAGTATTCTATTGTATATATATTAAATTATTATTTTATATACATAAGTATACGTATATCATGTGTAGAAGTCATTTTTGGGAATAAAGTTTATAATTTGAAGATATGAGTTTATATACGTATGTATGTACGTACATATTAACATATTTTATATGTGCTATATTTCTAAATACACTCAAATATTTTGAAATATGTGAATATTTAGTATATACACGTATAAATTAACATACGTATTTTAATGCATATACTCTTATAACCCATAAATTTAATATAGTTTAACATCTAATATATTTACGTACATATCTACATATGTATATTTAAAAGATTTCAATGTACATATTACACATATGCTGAATATATGTTCGTACGTATTCACATTTCTTTAAATATTTGAGCGTCCACACATATATTTCTAAATTGTAAGTTTTATTTTCAAAATTACTTCTACACATGTTGTATGTACATACATACGTAAATAAAATAACAATTCAATTAATGTAAAAATTAATTATATATATATACCATATTCAAAAATCAGCCTCCATGGCCGCATAATCGCCGGTTAGGCGTTTGACAGTAAGAAATCGCCGAGATTTTAACTAATAGGCAAAAAAATCGGAAATCTAAATAAATAAAAAAGCATTTTTTCAGTGAATAATAAGTTTGAAATCAGAGTTTTTGATGTAAATTTGTCATCATATAATAAAAACCATATAAAAAGCAATGCTGAGAGAAGATGCAGCTGAAATAAGGTCAAATTGTCACATGAACGATGAAGAAGATGAGGGTAGATTGTTCTTTTCACAATTCATTAAAGCCAAAATAAAGGAATTAGCAGAACTACTAGTCGACCCATGACTTGTGTGTTTTATCTAACGACTTAGACCACCATACCAAACGATTTTGTTGTACATATTTTTAAAATAGAGAGATTTGCCACAATAACCCTATATTGTTTTTGAAATAGCCTAAGTAACTCATTTGAACTTTAAAGTTTTGAAAAACAGTTTTTAACTTAAATATCCTTGAAGACATTACTTATTTACATTTTTGCCACTAATTAATTAATTTTTAAAATTTAAATATTTCATTTAATGTAAATAAACGAAAATTTTAAAAAACAGAAGGTATATATTTAGCATTTAATAAAACGAAATTCAATTAAATAAAGAAATCACCAAAAATTTTAAAAAAGGAAATAATTCAAAAAATCAAACTCTTCTTCTTCTTCTTCTTCTTCTTTTCTAATGTTAAAACACTCATCTTCTATATCCACCATTTTATAAACAAAACAACATCATCAACCACGCTTTCAACCTCAAAAATCTCACAACTGTAACATCATCTAAGTAACAAATGGTAAATTATCTGTTTTCAAATTGATTAATATTATTATTTCTACAAACTATGTTGATTTATAAATTGTGTTCATAACATCACCTTTCTCTTATAGATTTGCTGGCTTAAGCTGTTAAACACCATGGTGAAAGGCAAACAAAATTGCACCCTCAAATTTCATGATTCCAATTTCATAGAGACACAGGCAATGTTCAAGAAAGCGCTAGGCACTAAGCAGGCGGTGACCCTCCGCCTAGTGCCTAGAACGCCTAGTCGGTGCCTAGGCGGTTTAGATGGTTTTAGAATAAAACTATATATATACACATATAAATTAACAAAATATGATATAACATAATAAAATTATATAATAGAATAACTTCAAATTTTCAAATGAAAAAAAAAACTTAAGACTGAATTTAAAGTTCATCATTTTTTTATTTTAAAATCACGAAAAATTCTATTTTTTATTTTATTTAAAAGTTCACAAGACAGCGAAATTTTTTTTCTCAAATTTTAAATACAACATTTTTTGTGATTTTAAGTTTTATTTATCAAAAAACTATATTTTTAAATTATTTAAAAAATTGAATAGATATTAAACCCGTCTAACCCGCCTATCCCGCCTAGTGACCGCTTAATTATTGTATAATCCGCCAAATTCCTACCGTCCGCCTAATATGACCGATTTTTAGAAAATCCAAGCGGTCTAGGGGCGCCTAGAGCCTAGCTCCTAGGCGACGCCTAGGCGGCTGCCTAGACCGCTTTTTTGAACACTAGACACAGGTAATTCCTCCTAGACATCATATTTTTTGTTTTTCTCTTAAACCTCATAAACTCAAAATATTTATCAAAAGAAAAAAATCTTAAAACTCAAGGTTGCTACGATTTTAGCAGACTTTGCCAAGTAGTTGGCAGAATCTGTAACCATGTGGCAGAGTTTGCTAATATTGACAGACTTCGAATAGACGGCAGACTTTGCTAATAGTTGGCAGATTTTGCTGCTAATTGGCAAACTCTGCAAAAATATTGGCAGACTCTGCTGATAATTTGGCAGACTCGGCCAAAAATTTGGCAGACGTTGTTCATAATTGGCAGAGTCAGCAAAAACACCGTGAACTTTGCTAATAGTTGACCGACTATGCGAGCAACTAGCAGACTTTGCCGGTATTTGACAGACTTTACTGATAGTTTGGTAGACTTTGCCGATTATTGGCAGAATCAGCAAAAATACCACAGACTTTGCTAATAGTTGGCAGACACTTCGAGTAACTAGAAGACTTTGCTGATATTTGGCAGACTCTGCAAATATTTTGGCAGACTTTGCCGATCATTGGCAGAGTCAGCAGAAACACTGTTGACTTTGCCGGTATTTGACAAACTTTGCTGATACTTTGATAGACTTTGCTGATAATTGGCAAAGTCAGCAGAAACACCATAAACTTTGCTAATAGTTAGCTGACTCTTCGAGAAACTAGCAGATTTTGCCGGTGTTTGACAAACTTTGCTGATAGTTTGACAGACTTTGCCGATCATTGGCAGAGTCAGCAGAAACACCGCAGACTTTGCTAATATTTGGCTGAATCTTCGAGAAACTAGCAAACTTTCCTGATATTTGGCAAACTCAGCAAATATTTTGGCAGACTTTGCTGATCATTGGCAGAGTCAGCAGAAACACTGCAGACTTTGCTAATAGTTGGCAAACTTTTCTAGTAACTAGAAGACTTTGTTGAAATTTGCAGACTTTAACTATAATTGGCAGAGTTAGCAGATACACCCAAAAGTTTGCTACTAGTTGGCAGACTCTGCGAGCAACTAGTAGAGTCAACCGGTATTTGGCAGACGTTTTGATGATATTTGGCAGATTCTGCAAAAAAATTTTGTATTTTGATTAAAGAATTCTTTAAGACTAGAAATTTATAAAAATAAAAAAACATATTAAATTTATAAAATATTATTATTATAATTACAGTAATAAAGATATCATAATTTTATAAAATTTTACCATTATATAATTATTTAGACTTTTAAACTTTATAAAATAATTTTAGGAAATTTTTAAGGTTTATATAAATTATTTTTGTATTTTGATTAAAGAATTCTTTAAGACTTGAAATTTATAAAAATCCAAAAAACATATTAAATTTATAAAATATTATTATTTTATAAATTACAGTAATAAAAATACATAATTTTATTAAATTTTACCATTATATAATTATTTAGACTTTTTAACTTTATAAAATAATTTTATAAAATTTTTAAGGTTTATTCTGAAAATAAAATTTTTGTATTTTGATTAAAGAATTCTTTAAGACTTGAAATTTATAAAAATTCAAAAAACATAATAAATTTATAAAATATTATTATTAGATAAATTACAGTAATAAAAATATCATAAATAATCTACTTGTAGGTATTTTCATGTATTTTAGTGAAAATCTATAAATAGATGGCGGATTTTATTGAATTATTCCTTTTACATATTATCTCTTGTGGTTTTATTTCTCATAAAAACAAATTTATTTTTTTGCAGGAAAAGTGTGAAGCTGATGAAAAAAGTGGTACTCTTGATGCAAGTGGGGAAGATGAGGAAGTAAGTGGCACTATTGATAAAAGTGGTGAAGATGAAGAAAAAAGTGGCACCATTGATCTACATTGTGAAAATGATGCTGAAAGTGGTACCTTACATGGATGTGGTATTAACGAGGGAGAAAGTGATATACCATATGGATGGAGTGAAGATGAGGCACAAAATTTTACCTTTGCTGGAATTGACGAAGATGATAATCATTGTGGTTACCCGTGTAATGTGTACGTATCTGCCTCCATCTTTAAGCCCTTCACAGACTTAATCAAATTCTCAAAAGCCACTCTTCCCCAAGGATATTTCTCAAATTTGGAAAAGTCAAAGACCATGCGGGCTAGAGGAGAAGGAAGCTGTCTTCCAGTCGTTGCCTATGATAACAGTTGCTAAAATAGACAAATACGCAAAGCGAGTTTTGTCTTTTTCGTCCGACCACGACCGGACATTTTGAAGCACATTCATCAAATTTTTCTTGCTAGGGTTCTTTTTCTCATCAACATTCATCTTTCTCCACAACTCTACATGAATATTAGTTTCCAATGCATCCTCACTATCAGGGAAAGGTGCGCAGTTCAGAGTCGTTATATCCTTAAACTCCGACAAAGAGAACCTAGCCGGTGTACCACCAAATAAGCACCATAACTCATACTTTTTCTTGCATACAAGTTGTCTTACGAGAAGGTGTTTGACAAGCTTGGATGACCAGATGAAATCTAGCTCAGCGACTCGCAATACTACTCCCAGAGATGTAGCACAAATGTCACTCCACACCTTTTCCCCAATAACAGTTTTGACATTTTTCAGAAATTCAGTCTTGCTGTGATAATTGATGCTTCGTTTGGGCTCCGGCTCACAACCAAGTGAATATAAGCGCAAGGGAAATCCCAAATCCACATTTGTTTGAGTTGTCATCCTACAATTACAAAACATAAATTAAGGATGAATATAAGCTGCTATCAAACAAATAAAAAAAGAATAACCAATTGGAGTCATGGAGTAACGTTAGACATAACATTATACATGGAGTAACGTTCACTTTCAAGCTTTCCTATAATTTTTTTTGTCACCATTAATAAATAAGTTTAGATTCTAAATTCGTTTCTAAGTCTGGAAGAAGAGAGTGCATCTAGTCACTGAGGCACAAAAGACAACTAAGTAGGTAGAACCAATTTTTACAATAGTATTTCGAACTATTTGCAGAAAAAACGATGAAACTGTGAGAGAAGGAGATAGAGAGGACTTACAGAGAGGTGAGAGAGAGGGTGAATAAGGGCGGTGGTGTCAACTCCGTTGTCAATGAAGGTCCTCTCTGGTTCAAAGCTGCAGAGGTTGAAGGGAGGAGACGACAAAGTAGTTTTAGGGTTTTCTATTTTTATTTTGCTAATGTTAAAATCATTTAGGTAGAAAAGAATTTAACTAAATATATTTATTTTAAATATATTTATGATAAAACTGATTTAGAGTTACCAATTTAAAAAATTTCATTTACCATTTTACTTAAAAAAAAAGGGACAGTTTTGGAATTATGAATTTTGTTAGAGAATAAGTAAGTTATGTAGTCAATAAAAATTATAAGAGGTTATTCTAGCTATTGAAAAAAAAATTGGGTTATCTTAGGTAAATTTCTCTTTAAAATATATATATTCCCTATTTTTTTACCGATCGGGACACATCATCTACTGATCGGTGCAACGCCATTTTGCGAGCTGATGAGGTTTCTGCGGTTTTAGCTGATGCAAATGCTGAAAAGGTTGTGATATCAGGCAAGTCAACTAAACCCAATCCTCTGCCACCCTATGTTCTTAAGATTCTTTTTCCAAGGCATGTGAAAAAAACCATCGGTGAAGAGAAAATTGCTCGTTACAAAGAGGTTTTGGGTGAACTTCGTATTGGCATTCCCTTTGAAGAAGTGAAAAAGAATCAGCCTTTGTATAATGAGCTTCTCATGAGCTATATGAGTGGAGAAACAGACTTAGAGGAGATTAAGGAACATTTGGTTAAGGAGATAAAACCATTGCAAAAACTTGTCAAACTAGAAGATCTAGACAAGTTTGTGTTGCCATGTTCTATCATAGGAGCGAGTTTCGAAGACTCCCTCTCTGACACTGGATCTAGTGTAACTGTCATGTCCATGGAAATTGCAAAGAAACTGGGGATTACTAATCTCAAAGATCCCCCATGTTCTATATATCACCATGTTCTCAAAGATTCCCTCTCTGACTCTGGATCTAGTGTAACTGTCATGTCCATGGAAATTGCAAAGAAGTTAGGGATTAATTTTCATGTTCTGGAGATGAGCGGAGGTTCTTATATGTCCTTGATACTTGGGAGACCTTTCCTCTCAACATTTGGTGCAGTTGTAGATTTGCCTAATAAGAAGTAGATTGGCCTAATAAGAAGTTCGTCTTCTCCAATGTCGATACGAAGGTCTTCTACAACGCGATCAACACCGAAGAAGTTGTTGAACCTGGTGTGTTGAATGCTTTTCAGAGAAACGATAAACCCATATGCTCTCATTGTGGTTAAATGGGCATATTGTGGATCGTTGCTACAAGCTCTATGGATATCCTATTGGTTGGACGAAAGGAAAGTGGTCTTCTGATAAATTGCAGTAGCCTAAATCTCCTGCTGTTACTGCTAATATCTCTGTTAAGGATACTACTTCTCCTACCGGTTTGGATAGTTTGGTTGGTAACTTGAGTAAAGATCAGATCCAGAATTTTATTGCTTTTTTCAGCTCTCAGTTACAAGTTAAGCCACATATTCAGACCAACAACATCTTCTTTTCTGCAATCACTGGCACTCAGAATAATGATCCCTCTAGTATATCATTCTCACCCTCCACATTTAAGTGTTTATGAAAGGGTGACTAATATGAGCACATGGATCATTGACTCTGGTGCTACACATCATGTATCCCATAACCGAGAGATGTTTCTTGACATTGATATATCTGTTCGGCATTTTGTGAATCTTCCTAATGGAACCACAATTAGAGTTGGTGGTGTTGGAAATGTTGCAGTTAATGATGATATAGTCTTTAAGAATGTTTTGTATATTTCTGAATTCAGATTGAACCTCTTGAGTATCAGTTCTTTGACTTCACACCTTGGTTCAAGAGTGATACTTGATCCTGACTGTTGTGTTATACAGGATCTTACCAAGGGATCGATGATTAGAAAAGGTAGACGAGTCGCAAACCTGTATGTTTTGGATGTTGAAGACTCAGTTTCTGAAGCGCTTGTTTCTACTTCTTTTTTTACAAATTCTGTAATTAATACAACTGTTTGGCATCACAGACTTGGGCATAATTCTTTTGAGCATATAGACTTGCTTTCCGATATTCTTAGAATTTCTAAAGCTAAAATAAAAGATTATTATATTGTGATATTTGTCAAAGAGCCAAACAGAAAAAAATTATCATACCCTACTCGTCAAAATTTTTGTTCTGCACCATTCGAATTGGTTCACATAGACGTTTGGAGACCATTTTTTGAATTAACTCATGAAGGCTACACATATTTTTTTACGATAGTGGACGATCACACACGTGTTACTTGGGTTTATCTTCTCCGGCTTAAAAGTGATGGTCTCACAGTTTTTTTTGAGTTTCTTGTGATGGTGGAAAGGCAATTTGATGCCAAAGTGAAGTCAGTGCGGTCTGATAATGCTCCCGAATTGAAGTTTGAAGCATTGTATAAGCAGAAAGGAATAATTTCATACCACTCATGCCTTAAAACACCTGAGCAAAACTCGGTAGTGGAACGGAAACACCAACACATTTGAATGTTACGAGATTTCTTCTTTTTCAGTCTTAGGTTCCTCTATCGTTCTGGGGTGATTGTGTTCTAATGCCGGTATTTCTTATCAATAGAACACCCTCACCAGTCATCTCCAACAAATCACCTTATGAGATGTTGACTAAGAAGAAACTTGAGTACACTCATCTAAAGGCGTTTGGTTGCCTATATTATGCTAGCACCTCATCAAAACAACATCGCAAGTTTCAAGACAAAGCACGTGCTTGTGTTTTTCTTGGGTATCCTTTAGGTTATAAAGGATATAAACTACTTGATATTCAGAGTAATGAGGTGTTTATATCACGAAATGTGGTTTTCTAGGAGGATTTATTTCCTTTTCACAACGGTAAAGAATCTGTTGATGCAGTTGATGATTTCTTTCCTCGGATTCATCCTACTGAGCATTTTGCATCGACTTCTTCAAATATCAATCGCAAAGTTTCTCGTTCACCGTCTTACCTCCAAGACTGTCATTGTTATTCAGTTGATTTTTCTACAACTCATCCAATGTCTGAGGTATTATCTTATGACGCATTATCTGATCCTTACTTGATCTTTATTAATGCAGTTAATAAGATACCAGAACCACAATCTTATGTTCAAGCTAAGAAACTTAAAGAATGGTGTGATGCTATGGGTGTTGAATTGACTGCTCTTGAAGAAAATGGAACTTGGGTTGTATGTTCTTTGCCAACTGATATAATAGCTGTTGGTTGAAAATGGGTATTCAAAGTTAAATTGAATGCTGATGGGAGCTTAGAGAGATATAAAGCAAGATTAGTAGCTAAAGGATATACTCAACAAGTAGGTCTTGATTATGTTGATACATTCTCGCTTGTCGCAAAGTTAGCTACTGTTAAATTGCTTATTGTGGTTGCTGCCGCTAAAGGATGGGCTGTTTCACAGTTGGACATCTCTAATGCCTTTTTAATGGGGATTTAAAGGAGGAGATCTACATGTCTTTGCCACCTGGATATTCTCCAAAACTGGGGAAAAGTTTCCCTCCTAATGCTGTTTGTAAGCTAAACAAATCCTTATATGGTCTCAAACAAGCTTCACGGCAATGGTTCTTAAAGTTTTCCGCTTCTTTGATACAGTTAGGCTTCACCCAATCATCAGGTGATCATAATCTCTTTATTAAGAATGCTGGAAATATTTATACGGCTGTCTTGATGTATGTGGATGACATTATTATTGCTAGCAGTTACAATAAGGCTACTGAGTTGTTAAAGGAAGCATTGCATTGTTCTTTCAAACTGCACGACTTAGGAGAACTCATATACTTTCTTGGCCTTGAAATTGCAAGGAATGCTACAAGGATTTCTATTTGTCAACGAAAGTACACTCTTGAGTTATTGGATGAGACTGATATGATTGGATGCAAGCCATCTTCTGTTCCAATGGAACTCAATCTCAAGATGTCTAAGGACAATGGTGTTTTACTTGAAGATGCAGAACATTATCGAAGACTGGTTGGTAAGCTCATGTAGCTTACCTTCACTAGACCAGATATTACATATGCAGTGCACAAATTATGTCCATACACTTCCTCACCTCGTGTTCCCCATCTTGAAGTTGTATACAAGGTGATACATTATCTAAAAGGAACAGTTGGTGAGGGGTTATTCTATTCTGCATCTACAGATTTGAAATTATCAGGTTTTTCAGATTCAGATTTTGGTTCTTGCACTGATACACGCAAGTCTGTCACGGGATACTGCATGTTTGTTAGTTCTTCTTTGGTATCATGGAAGTCGAAGAAGCAAGATGTAGTGTCCATGTCGTCTGCTGAAGCATAGTACCGTTCAATGTCCCTAGCTACGCTTGAAATGACTTGGTTGCAATATTTGCTACATGATCTTTGGGTGGATGTTCCTGAAGCTGCAACTTTATATTGTGACAACACGGCAGTTATACACATAGCCAACAATCCAGTCTTCTACAAACAAACCAAATACATAGAGCGTGACTGCCACTATATTAGAGAAAAGATTTTGATGGGTTTACTCAAGACTCTCCATGTGAGGACCGAGAACCAATTGACTGACATTCTTACTAAACCACTTTTTCCTACTCAGTTTAAGAAGTTTCTGTGTGAGAAGGATGTCATTAACATTCTTGAGGGAGAATAATAGATTATGGTTTATTGTGGTTTAGTTGTAAATAACAATTGTAAATAGAGAACTGGTTTATTCCGGTTAAAGCAAACAATTGTATATAACTCTTGTACATCATATTTTAATAAACTTGAGATATTTTCCCCAAATTATCTTCTCTTCTCTCTTTCGTTTATCTCTATTTTTGCTTGAGGTCAAGCTTCTGTTCCTCTATAAATCTTGTGATATTTTTCTAAGCGAGAAGAGTAAAGAAGGCGAATAAGCAGAAACCCTATTTTCAATTTTATATTCTACTCCCTCCGTTTCAGAATAGATGATGTTTTATCTACTTTATCTTGTTTCAGAAAGTTTGATGTTTTCATCTTTTTACTTTATTTTTATTGATAAATTGTAAATATCAAGATGTAATGATTGAAAAGAATTATGTTACTATTGGTTTATAATTATTAAAATAATTCTTGGTAAGAGAAAATAATATATATTAAAAAAGTAATGATTATTTTCTTAATTTGTGTAAAATATCCTTAACATCATGTATTGTGAAACAGAGGAAGTAAATTTTTACCAATCCTATTTTTAATTCTACGCCGGTTTTTCTTATATCTATCTGGGGTTTCCCGGTTCGTTAGTACCAAATTGGTTTTAGAGCAAAAACCCGGATCGGATTGGTGAGCTTGTCTGAAAAAGTGAAAACACTGGTTTTAGTCTTTTAGACTTTAGAACCCAACTCCCGAAGCTTGCATTGATATTTTTTCGCAGCCACGATCTCTATCTTCTTCATCGTTTCTTTCTCATTCGATTTCGAAACCAATCCGTTCTCCAAAAGAAAAAAAATATGCATGGATTCGATTTCAAAGAGATTCAAGAGAAGATCTCTGAGAGCTTTCGTCCATGGCAATGCTCTTTTCAATTCTGGGTTCAAACTACTAATATCTACACTGGCTACAAGGTCTCTCCTTTACGGTATTTTTTACATCTTTCTTCAATATTCTACAAATTTCTCAATTTTCCCTAGAAATTTTCAATTGGGCTTCTCTGTTTTCGCTTGGATTTAGATGTTTCAACTTAGAGTGGGTTTAGTGAAAGATACAAAGAAGCAAGAGGAAATGTGGGAAAAACAACATGAACAAGCAGTGATTTTTGATATAAACATAAACAATAGGGCCAACTACAAAGCTTACATTATTGGAGAGAATGGAGACAACAAAGTAGTGGATCTATGAGAATATCAACGTTGGTCACATGTGTACTCTTATGTTCCAAGTCGTGTGCAAATCCAGTAACGTCAAGTATTACCTTTACAAGGATGTTATTTCTTTCTTCTATCTCTTTTTCATTCATTTTCTCTTTGGTGTTTTTTTTATTAGTCATGTCATTCACAGAAGGATGCTTCTGTTATATTGTTCCTTTGTATTATCAACTTGATCTGGTAGGCTCTTATTTCACATATTGGCTTCTGATACATATATCTTTCAGCATATAATTTCTCAATTATCAATGGCTTATAACTATTACTCTATGATCTACAAGAGCTGAAACATAACTACGCTTTACTCAAACTAGTTCTCATTTTTTTTTAAAGCAAAAGGAATCTATTAAAGTTTGTTGAAAGCCAAGAAAACAGAGGAAGATGCCTACATGCTCAATATACATTTACATCGTTTGGTTAGAGAAAAACTAGTTGACAAGTTCCATATCAGTATATTACGTGGCAATTCAAGTGTTGCATGGGTGTATAAATGGTGGGAATGATTTCGAAATTTTAAGAAAATGATAGACGATTGTGTTGTTTATTCTAGGTTTGTTTCTTCTTGTTCTTCCCTCTCCTCTTCTTCTTTTATCGCTGCTTTGTTCTTCTTCTCCGCTACTCTGTTCCTCTTCTTCGCTGCTATCTTCTTCTTGCCTCCTTTCTTCTTCTGCTTCGTCCATATAACTTTGAGCCGTATCATTGACTTCTCGTGGGCGAGGAGGAGAACTTCTATAAGATGCATTCTTCGTTAGAGCTATAGGTAGATTGGATTGCTGAGGGAGAGTGGAAAAGTTACTGAAATTAATCGTTACAAAAAAATGTAGAGAAGTTAATCGGGAGTTAACAGTTTTGGAATTGAAATCAATAAGTGGAAATCCAATTTTAGGGTTCGGTCGCGGGTTTAAAGGAATCCGATTTGTGTATTCGATCCAATTATTATGGATGGACGAGGCAATTGTCGGGTTGAGTCTAGGCATGCCCAAAATTTAACCGTAATCGTATTTTGGACCGTAACTATTTCAACTTCAATTGTAACCGGACCATAACCATATAAAATGGTTAATAACGGTAACCGGTAACCATAAAAGTATATTAGTTTTGGTTAAAGTAAATTATTAACCGTAACCGTTAATTAACCGTAACCGTATAAAAACCGTTGGTTTACCGCATGATGTAACCTTAAAATTATAATCGTTTTTAAAATAGAAAAATGTACATATAATCAATAATAATAATAAATATTAGTTGATATATCATTATTTAATTATTTCAATAGAGATTAAAGATATATTTTTTATAAAAATCATAAAAATCAAATAATAGAATCATATTTAACCGCAATAACTGTAACCGTATATAACCGTAACCATTTTAACTGTAGCAGTTATAACCGTAACCATTATAACCCTATATTAAATGGTTAAGGTTAAGATCAAACAAAAATTATAACCGTAATAACTGTAAATATGGTCATGCCTAGTTGAGTCTATGATTTTATTAAATGTTGGAGATAAAGAGGATAATAATCTTTATTTTCGACTTAAATTAAATCTGAACTAAATTAGTTTTTATCTAAGTAGCATGGCAACAAAAAAACATGTACGAGGAAGCAAAACGTGTAGAAAATTTAAAATATTTTTTTTTTAAATTAGGAAACGGGTACGTATTGGAAACATAAACATATATAAATATATAACTAAAATATATATAGTGAAACAATGAATCCATATTTAAAATAAATATTTGAAACAACACGAAACTATTAAGTAAATAAAATAGAGATCAAAGATCATAACCATCAAAATTAAAGATTTAAATCATATCTTCATTCATATTCTTAAAATATTTTAATTTTATTATCTTAATAATTACGAGATATTTTATATTCTTCAAATTATTTAGGAGTTATATCATATATATATATCATGTTTTCAAAATATTTACTTAATAATTTTTCAAATAAAAAAATAAGTTTTCACCGCATTTTCAAAACATAGACCGTTTCTATCACGTTTTCTAATTTCCAAATTGCGGATTTTAGGAAATGCATTTCTACCATATTTCTATTATGTTTCCAAGAATTTCCGTTTTTGAAATGAAAAATGGACCTTAAAGAGAGTTTTAATGCTACCTAGATTTTTTGATAAGGAGTTATTTGAAAAAGAAATTCACTAACCACGACATTTGAGATTTTCATCCCGAAAGCTTAAAAATGGTGCCGTGTAAAATGATGTTAATTAAAATAAAAATTGATTAATTAATAAAGTATAAATCAAATAAAAATTGACCAGCTTGAAACGGTGCCGTTTAAAGGATGTAACTAAACAAAATCTATGTTCTTCGCTTCCGCTATTTCCCGTATTTTTTGACTTGAGGTTTTGTGACGATGGCGACGGCGGCGGTAGTGATGAACGGCGAGACAAAAAAGCTTCCACGTCCAGGCCGCGGCGGATTTCAAGCTCACGGATTAACCGAAGAAGAAGCTCGAGTTCGCGCCATATCGGAGATTGTCAGTTCCATGATTGAGCGCTCACATCGCAACGAGAATGTTGACCTAAACGCAATTAAAACCGCCGCTTGCCGGAAATACGGCTTAGCGCGTGCTCCAAAGCTTGTTGAGATGATTGCAGCGCTTCCAGATTCAGAAAGAGAGACTCTTCTCCCAAAGCTCCGTGCCAAACCGGTTCGAACGGCTTCAGGTATCGCCGTTGTGGCGGTTATGTCGAAGCCTCATAGGTGCCCGCACATAGCTACGACTGGTAATATATGCGTTTATTGTCCCGGTGGACCTGACTCTGACTTTGAGTATAGTACTCAGTCTTATACTGGATATGAACCTACCAGTATGCGAGCTATTCGAGCCAGGTGAAGTGTTTCTACTGAGTCATCGAATCGAGATCGTATAATGAATCGAAATCGGATCAGAGCTTGATTGATTGTTCTAGGAAAGGGTTTAGGGTTTAGGTAGTTTTGGTGGAATTTGTAGTTTCTGATCCAAGCTATTACCGGAGTTTGAACTTAGATTCAGTTTTGGTTTGCTTGATAAATAGGAATCAAATTAGTGCTTGCGATTCTAACATTGTAAATTGCAAGAAATATTGATGAATGGAGAGAGTTCTCAATTATGAACGAGTATCTAGGCTGGCTTAGTAATGGAGGTTCTAAGGATCCGTAAGAAAATTGCTAGCTAAACCGAAGATAAAGCTTGCTCTTCTCTATGTGAGGATCAAAGAGATACAGAATTCTACAATGGACTTTTAAGCATCCGAATCGACTATAGTTATTTATATATAGTTATGTCTGCTGTTTGGGTGATGATGATGTGAGTTTTTCATGTTAAAATGGACTTTGTTAAAGTGGTTTTTATTATCTTAGGTACAATCCATATGTCCAGGCAAGGAGCAGGATAGATCAGCTGAAGCGGTTGGGTCACAGTGTAGATAAGGTTAGACTTTGATATTTTGATGTAACGTACTAGTAATTTTTTTCTTTTTACCAGAAGAATACTCCTGATTATATAAATGACAGGTTGAGTTCATTTTGATGGGAGGTACTTTCATGTCGCTGCCAGCTGAGTACCGGGATTTCTTCATACGAAATCTTCATGATGCTTTATCAGGGCACACTTCTGCCAATGTTGAAGAAGCAGTTGCTTATTCAGAACATAGTGCAACTAAATGCATTGGCATGACAATTGAAACGTGAGTTGTTTGGGTTGAAGTGTCTTTCTCTTAAAGCTTTCTCTTAAAGCTTTCTCTTGAAGCTTTCATAGTACCTAATTGTCTTTCTCATTGTACTCTTTGTGGCACTTAATGGAAATGGTCAAGCTGAGTGAAAATATATAAAAAATTGGACACCAATTTTTTGTGAATCAGTTCTTGTTATTTTCATTGATCATTTATAATGGAAAAGTGAGTCTAATCTCTAACCTCTGTAGATTCAAATCTGACAATACATTCCCTTATCTGTTTTACAAATTCATCAGGAGGCCAGATTACTGCCTTGGACCTCATCTACGACAAATGCTGACCTATGGTTGCACCCGGCTAGAGATAGGTGTCCAGAGCACATATGAAGATGTTGCCCGTGACACAAATAGAGGCCATACAGTTGCTGCGGTAGCCGACTGCTTCTGCTTGGCTAAAGATGCTGGTTTCAAGGTATTCCCTTATAGATTTGTCTTCGATTAAGATTTTATCGTGTTAGTATCAATTTTCTCTTGGCAGCTTTCACCTCGTATGTTTCTGTTCATCAATCTCATTTAAACCAATTAACTTTTCTTTATTTGGTGATACTGCTGTATTTCTGTCCTTACTCCGTTTTCTTTTTGCCTATAGGTGGTTGCACATATGATGCCTGATCTTCCTAATGTTGGGGTTGAGAGAGACATGGAAAGTTTCAAGGAGTTTTTCGAGAGCCCGTCTTTTAGAGCAGATGGGTTAAAAATATATCCCACCCTTGTGATACGTGGAACTGGCCTTTATGAACTATGGAAAACTGGGAGGTATGATGTTCTTGTGTTTAAAGAAGAGTGTAATGATGCATGTCACAAGGGAAAAGCTTAAATCATATTGATTTTTTCTGCAGGTACCGAAACTATCCACCTGAGCAGCTTGTTGATATAGTTGCAAGGATTCTTTCCATGGTACCTCCATGGACACGTGTTTATAGAGTTCAGCGTGATATTCCTATGCCTCTGGTTACGTCGGGGGTTGAAAAAGGAAATCTTCGTGAACTGGCTTTATCCAGAATGGATGACTTGGGCCTTAAATGCCGTGATGTTCGTACTCGTGAAGCTGGAATTCAGGTCACTACGCCAAATGTTGTTTCTTCCTTTGTTTTGCTGCTTTAAATACTGAATTTCTTAACAAATAGTTTCTTATATTGTCTGAGTACAGGACATTCATCACAAAATTAAGCCAGAACAAGTAGAGCTTGTGCGTCGTGATTACACTGCCAATGAAGGTTGGGAGACGTTCCTTTCTTATGAAGATACACGGCAGGTACAACCTTCATATCTCTCATCCTCACCTCTCACAGCATAGTGCCTAGGACTTTAGTAAATGAATTATTATCGGGTTTACTAAGATCACATACTTCTTGTTGCTCATTAGATACATTATGTCGTGTTTATCATATATAGATGTTTGTATTTTTGTAAAAGGAAAATTATTGACGCAGAGAGTGTTGGTCTTTTATGAATCTCTAAACCTATTGAACTAAGCATGTGCCACGGTGTAGTGGTGTATACTGTGAGTTTGTAATTTTGATCAAATATCCAACAAGCTCTTGTGTCATATATAGACTGAGAAGGTGATCAATTTCAAATCCATATTTTCATTGACATACACGAAGCCATAGTCTCTTAAAGCCTTACCAGATTGTCGATTTTAGAATCTGCCAAGGCACTGAAATTTTCTCAGAGAAAGACCCATCATTTACCTTTGTGGATGCAGGACATTCTTGTTGGGTTGCTACGTTTGCGAAAATGCGGAAAGAACGTAACTTGTCCAGAACTCATGGGAAAGTGTTCTGTTGTTCGTGAGCTTCATGTTTATGGAACAGCTGTACCAGTTCATGGTCGAGAGGCTGATAAGTTGCAACATCAGGTACTACTACCTGAGATTCAACTTGAAATTGACACTTACTTAAAGGAGTTGGATTTTGATTATCGGTTTTATTTTTCCGTGTATCGAATTTTCAGGGGTACGGTACACTTCTGATGGAAGAGGCAGAAAGGATTGCAAGAAGAGAACATCGATCTAACAAAATCGGTGTGATTTCTGGTGTAGGAACCCGACATTACTACAGAAAGTTGGGTTATGAATTGGAAGGTCCTTATATGGTGAAGCATCTTCTTTAAAATTTATGTTTACTCGGAAAAAAAAAAAACAAATTCCGTAAACCTTTGTGTTGAACTAGTGAGATTAGTCACCAGATCCTTTTTGTGTATGACTTTTGCTCTCTAAATTTCATATACATAAGCAAAACCTTCTATTCCACCAAAAAGGCTTGTACTAAAATCACCACTAAACAAAACAAAACAAAAAATTTACCTAATAAACCGAAATTCGTGTTGACGAGTTGGTCCATTAATAAATGGTCTTCGTGAACAAGCCTACAATGGGCCCCATGTTTAACGGGTTTTGTTTGTGGATTGGCGGATCGGTCAGTAAACAACCAGTTTTTAGTAAAATAAAAAGAATTATGTAAAAATAAATAATTTTGTTATAATATATGGTAAAATTTATGATATGTATAGATATATACAACGGAGAGATAAATACCCGTGAAAAATGATCGTGATACTCGAATAAAAGAGAGAGAGTGATAATTGATTTATTCTTCTTATAGAAGTTGACTTTGTGTGTCTTACAATGAATAATTCGATCGTTTACACAGAGGTGAAAAGCATAAATTATGGTGCATGCATAGTTACGTAAAAGACTAACAACCTAAATAAAGAAAAAGAAAAAATGAAAAAATAAGAATGGATTTACAAAAGATAAAGATAAAGAAATCTTCATTAGAGTGACATCTTATGATTAAAATCAATCCAAAATATTAATAAGAGTTTGAATCTAAAACCACCTCTTTGAGAGAATAACACTTAGGTTTTACATGAGTTAAGATAAATATTTATAGGAAAAGGAAAACAAGCTTGGTTAACAAAAATTAAAACAGGGTTGACCTGGGATAAACCGAGTCGGATCCTAAAATGATAGATGGTGCAGTTTCTGGCGGTTAGGCTCTAGCGAGCAATTGACTACCAACTTTGACATTTCTTCATAAAAAACTGTCTTTCGCTCCCTTTCATTGCCTCGATCTCCTCTCCAAGCTCCAAGTCTCACCATTATCTAAAAAGGACTCAAGACACATGCAAATGCAAGACATGGAACCTAAGACTCTAAGATGCGAGATTATGTAAAACAAAACCCAAATGCATATTTATTCTTCTAAAATGATATGAAATGGGATAAAAGGTGATAAGAAAGAATGGGTAAAACATGTAAAATACGTGGATATCAACTCCCCCGGACTTGTCTTTTGCTTGTCCGCAAGCAAACACCAAGAGACAAACTAGAAAAGAAGTGTAAAAGTGGGGATTCATAACCCTGAAAGATCAATCAAGCTATTAACATCATTTCTCAAGATAATATTTCAAGCAATGCAAAAATGAATCCCTAATCGATCATCCTCCTTACACCTATCGCAACTTCAATATTTTAGCCTATGATAAAACTCAAGACATCCACTTTCAATCATGCATTTCAACTCTTTAACATTCACTTATTTGTAATAGCATGTAGTCTCATTGAGGGGATGTCAATCACTCTCAATCGGTTTAGCGAGAAAGACTAAGTAAATGAGGTGGTTTTATGGGTTTCTCTCTAATCAAAAAGGAATTTTAGACATTAGGAAAAAACTATCTAAGAAAGGAAATAATTTATGCATACAAGTTCAACCTCCATTGTTCTACCCAATCCTAGGCTTTTGATGTCTAAATTTTCCCATCCCCATCCTCTTTTCTAGAAACTAAAACCCATAATCTCTCTCTTTTCGAATCTCAACCAATCCTTAAACAATCTCTTATTTTCATTTTCAAACTCTCTAAGGGATTCTTCTTTCCGAACCATTGAATCTTTTTTTCCTTTGGTGTTTTCTTTGTCCTCTCTATTCTTATTCCATTACTTACATATCAAGATTTCTTTTCTTTTCTTTTTCTATAAATTTTTTTAGAGGAAGCTTCAAGGCACACTTCTTATTACTAGAGTCATTTTGGATCCCTAGAGTTTCATTCTTCCATTCTCACTCTCTTTTTTTTTTGTTTATTTCTCCAACACCCATTCTCTATCATCAACAAGACTACCTATTCTTTCTTTTCTCTCATCCTAGATGCTAGCTCTTAAGGTTCTAGAGTCTAGCTCTTAATGGAGGTTAAGCCTTGTCGTTCCCGATACTCTCACGATTTTGCCCATGTAACATTATCAAACAACAAAGGCCTCGGTCAAGCAAATCAATGAAAGTTAGAAAGAATGGTTAAGGTAAAGGGTGGAGAACCATCTTTAAAGTGAAAATGGCCATCCGGTTTAGCAAAGAGTGGTAAAAGGGACAAGAAAAACCAGATGTATCGATCAAAGACCATGAAAATGAATTTTGAGCCCCTATGCGAGAATATTAAGTCCAAATTAAAGTCCAATAAATTAGAGTTGAAAACAATCAAGCAAACATCAATTCAGAGTCTAACTTTCATGCGAAGAGATCAAAGTGCAAAGATTCAAACTTTTCAAGATCGATTTAACACTACAAGGACATTATCAAGGGAATCACATTGCAAGTTAAGCATAGATCTTTACATGATAATTTCAAATCAACCCCTTATGAAAATGCAAATGCAAACTTCATGCTACTAGACTTAATCCTATCATGCCAATGAAACTACATGCTTTGATTGAAAATTTTCAAAATTTGTGGTTTTTTCAATGAAATATGACTATGTATGATGCAAGACTTAAATCACACAAGACAAGAAAGATAAGTGACAAAAAAACACAAGATCAAAAAACAAGAAACTCTCCCCTGGACTTAACTCATACCATCTTGGTGGGGAAATAAGCCCAAGAGAGAGTTAAACACAAATAAACATAAAGACGAAAAGAGAGTTTACACAAGAGAAAAGGGAATAATACCTTGGAGCTTGGATGTTGCAACGTCTTACTCAATCTCCATTTATTCAATGCTTGTTTTGTGTCACTAGCTTGACAAGGGATAAGATTGGGAGTCCCCAAGGGCGCGTTTAACGTTGCAAGCTTGACGGTTGCTTCCTCTTGTCTACTTCTTCCTTGAATGTTTCCCTTACTCATAGTTGTACACCTAAGAGTTCAAGATCACAGGAGAAAAGGAAAGAGAGAAGCAACAGAAGAATTGAAATAACACTCTAGTCTCAATTCGAATCCTAACTCTAATGGCAACCGTTTAGTCCCTTGCAATGGTGCCAATTTGATAAAGAGGTTTTTGTAAACCAGGTCTATCAAATAAACTCTATGTACGTTGTAGTACAAAGGATATCGATCCACGGAGACTAAGGATCACACACTAGAGATGCGAGATTCTAAACTAAGCTAGAGCAAATAATGCTTTGGCTTTTAAATAAGAAGAAATGAAAACAAATGAAATGTACAAAGGAAAACAAAGAGAAAGCATTGGACCATGAGTTTAACTATCATAAAGATAAATTAACAATCGAAAAATGATGCAATAGGTTGAATTAAATACAATCCTAGAACATGGAACTCACAAATATGACTAATCCACTTCAGTGTCACTAATCACTTAACTAATTATGTAATTATCAATAACTTCCATTAGTAATTAAATGACTAATGAGCATTAATAACAAGTCTAATTAGTTCACTAAACACCCTAATCAACAACTTCCGTTTGCTAGATATGTAAAGCTCATAAAAAGTTCATTCAAGCATTTCATCGAACATCTTCCGGGCGTGAAATGCCTAAACTCTAAATTACCAATTTCTTAGCTAATCTAGCATTATAATCAACCTAATATGAAGGATCAAACAATAATAAACCTAAACAATCAACATCGAACCATCAATTCATCCTAATCTAGCATAACCCATGATCCAATTAAAAGACTAACAACCTAAATAAAGAAAAAGAAAAAATGAAAATATAAGAATGGATTTACAAAGATAGAGATGAAGAAATCTTCATTAGAGTGACATCTTATGATTAAAATCAATCCAAAATATTAATAAGAGTTTGGATCTAAAACCAACTTTTTGAGAGAAGAAAACTTAGGGTTTATATGAGTTAAAACAAATATTTATAGGAGAAGGAAAACAAGCTTGGTCAACAAAAATTAAAACATGGTTGACCTAGGACAAACCGGGTCGGATCCTAAAATGACAGATGGTGCAGTTTCTAGCAGTCAGGCTCTAGCGGCCAATTGACCACCAACTTCGACATTTCTTCATAAATAACCGTCTTTCGCTCCCTTTCATTGCCTTGATCTCCTCTCCAAGATTCAAGTCTCACCATTACCTAAAAAGGACTCAAGACACATGCAAATGCAAGACATGGAACCTAAGACTCTAAGATGCAAGATTATGCAAAACGAAATCCAAATGCATATTTATTCTTCTAAAATGATGTGAAATGGGACAGAAGGAGATAAAAATGAATGCGTAAAACATGTAAAATATTATCACAAGATATTTGATATTGGGGCTTTAAAAAATGAAAAATGGTTAAAAGCCACAATATCAAAGATCTTCATTATTTTGATTTCTAACCATTATTTTCATTGTTTAAAGCCACAATACCAAAGATCTTGTGACGATACATCCAATTTCTGCTAAGACAAAATTTTAGAAAATTTTAAAATTTTCATAGATTTTTCGTTAGTGAAAATAAATCCAAATCGGGATGGCTTGTTAGACCAATTTGTAGAATCTTATCTTTAAAATACTTTTGAACATAGAAGAATCGTTTACGAATTAGTTTGGTGATCAAATTAATACATTTGCTTAAAAATCTGTTTTCATAAATTTTAGGATCATAAATTATCATGATTAACAACTAATAGAATCGTAAATATTGGTTGGAAGAATACATCATTTTCTGGTATAGATGTATAAAGAGAGGGCAAGACTTTGACCGTTACTGAAAGTATTGTTTTTTTTCACTCTCTACGGGCTACCAGAGAAGCCGCCTCCGACCGCCATCCCCGAGGTTGTGAAATCAACACGAAAGAGTTTGATCAGAAAGTGGAAAGTGGGAAAGCTTTTGCCCCAAAAACAAGTTTCATCATTCAAAGATATTCAAACCTTCAAACCATTAAACCAAGACTATCCAGAAATCTTAATGAAGACATATATCCAAACTATGAAAATATAAGTGGTGGAAAGATATATCTGAATAGATGTTTATGCACCAAAGTTCTTTAAATATCAAACTTGTGATACACGTGAAGGAGGTTTTGGTTTCTATTTTAGTATTACTAACAACCTAAATAAAGAATAACCTAAGATCTAGTCCTAAACATCATCATCAACTCATTAAATCATCAAAATCAATCAAACCCTAAACTCATCTAAAATACTACTCACTCATAGTCATGAAAACACAAATCAATTAGTTTGATTGATGCATAATCATGATTATAAAATAAGGAGATGAAAGAATTAAGAGAAGAAAGAATATTTGATACTCTAAATAGATAAATCTCTACAAAGTTTTTGCATAAACCTCAAAAGTGGCTAGAGAGATTCTCTAAAAACAAGCATACCTCTTAACATTATGTTTATGGGTATTTATAGTTAAAAAAAAAGAAGAGCTAAATAAACTAAGTCAACATAAATTGGATTTAGTCAAACTTCCAATAAACTAGAATTGCTCCGGTTTAGGATCAAATGGAGCAATCTCGAAGCCGGTTTAGTGGTGTGACATGGTCGCTACCTCTTGGTCGATAATGTTTAGCGGCCATGCAACATCGCTACATCTTGGTCGATAATGTTTAGCAGCCATGCAACGTCACTATATCTTGGTCGATAATGTTTCCTTGACGTTTTCACGGTCTTCTAGCGACCACACCTGGTCACTACGTCTAGCCATTGGGTCATACCGCTCTTCACTAAATTGGTCATAACTCTAGAACCATAACTCTGATTGGCTTCAAATTACCTCCATTAGAAAGCTAACCCAATTCTATATAGCTTTCATCAAGAGTTATGGAGCTAAATCGTAAGGTAAGGTCTTCATATGTGTTGATCTTTGAGACACTTCGGAATGGTTATAATCATCATTTCTCTTATTTGCATCTAAATGATTCTTTTTCTTGCATAGATCACTCTAATACCTATAAAAGAGTAAAACATATGCAAACATTCCTCTAAACTCTAAATATGTAATGAAAATACAAGATATTGATGATGAAATGCAAACAAAAAGAGAGTAAAAACACTATATATCAACCTACTTCTTAATTTCTTAATTAAACCATATTTATTTATTACGCATCCAGAGTGATCCGACATTAGCATCACAATTATTTTCCTTTAAGTTGTTGACCGTTTAATATAATAGTTTAATATAATAGTTTAAAAGTGAAAAGATACCATACAAGGACAAAATAATTTCACAAATGTAGTTTTTCTTTTTCTTTTCTTGGCAATATAATTTTTACATATTTTAGTAAATACACACACTTTACAACTTACAAGCATAACGAGTGTTAATTGATGTCACGACACAACTGTATGAAATTAAATCTCAAAAAAAAAGACAAGCCATGAGCGAGCTTTAAATCTGTTGCAGAGTGTTCCATTTACAAGATTGATGTGTTTGTAATGATTCTCTTTACTCCGAGAAAGACGTCGAGGTCGATGACTTGTCAAACACGTTAAAGTAGGACCTTTTCATATAAGTAAAATTCTTAGTTGGAGGCAAAGGCGTCACACAAGAACCTAAACCTTTTTTCAATATCTCCTCAAGGTTTAGTCTTTGCAATGTAATCACATTTTTAGTTTCTAGCCAAACAAAGGCAAGAAGATCATTAGAAATCACGAAAAGAGAACCGGGTTTTGAACCGGGATAGCGGAATCCATAACCGTCTGCGATACCCTCTCCTTTGTAAGCATGCTCAAAGTCTCTTCCATCTGCATCAAAAGGAAAGGGCTCAAAAGAAGGTGTGTCAATATTTACAACAAACATATCGGATCCATTGGGACGCTGCGCATAGCCATTGCCTTCGAGTATTTTCATCCCGATAAGAACTCTCTCACTATCCTTTTCAGATTCTCCATAAGTGAGCATCAGTAAGAAGAGAGCTTTGCTGGGTTCATCTTCAGCACATTTCCCAGGTGGCCAGCCAAAAGATCCTCCCCACAAACCGGCATACTCTTGATTATCGATAGGATTCTTCATTGGTAGTTTATAAAGGGCAAAGTGGTTTACGGGCATGACTAGCCACTCTTGGTAAGAAGACATCTCAGTGTAGGAAGCATTAAGACTAAGACCGAATGTTTCACCAGAGCTAAGAAAGCTTTGGCGATTCATATGTCTAATCTCACTGCTCGAAGGCGGCATGTTCTTTGAAGAACTAGACTTCCCAAGAATATTCTTGATGCCATATCTGATAAAACTACTAATGCTTTTCTTTGGTATAACCTCTCTCAGATACTCTCTTTCGTCCATTTCATCAATCTCATCACCGAGATTCTCCCACATCTCGTTTATGTCTTCCTGCAAAGGATTGTAACACAACTGCTCATCTTCCTCCAAGTTCATGTCCTTCCAATTTCTACCAAACTTGTGCATTTTAAGAAGCATTGTTATACGCTCCAACAACATTGCTTCATCATCTTTCCTGTTGGGAAATAACCTTCCACTTAATGGTTCAACCACATGTAGAGCCACATGGCGTGTCACTAAACCGAGTAAGTTTTTTCTATCGCTAAAAGCAAGCTTCGAAAATGGAACCCCTCCCTCGTGTTCCCCCTGTGTCTTACAAACCTTACTCGAGGATTCTATCTCAATCTCATTGTAGAAACTCTTCTCTCGCCTCGGCTCAACCTTGAGTAGAAGCACATTGCAAATCTTCTCAATACCCATAACGAAACCAGGGTACAAGCAACTGCCTTCTCTGTCTCTTCCATGGAGGAAAAACCCGGTAGTGCCATCGAACCCGCAGATAATCTCAAACACAGGTGACCACATAACTTGACCCTCCTGAATCCACAAAGGACCAACCTTTTGTGGAATGATCCGACACCCAACAACAGACAAGAAACCAGGCATTACATAAACAACATTCCCAAGTTCAGGATTTTTTTGGACCCAAATCCCAACCAGAGGCTTCACTATCTCTACAAGAAACCGACAAAGTGCCTTGTAAGAAGAGATCCCGACTCGCCATTGGACTATTTCAGCCAAAGGAAGAAGCTTTATTGCTTCACATTGCACAAGCCATGTCTTATCGGAATCCACAAGGTCACAGAGACTTTTAGAGCACAAGATCAGATTGCAAATGCCGCTTGGAGAAAGAAAACCAGAGATAACAGCAAAAACATCTTCTGGAAGAGACAGAAGCGAGGAAACACCAAATGATTCCGTGTTCATCACGTATGACCGAGTCCAATTATGCAACAAACCCACCAAAGCTAAACCTACACAAAATGATTAATGAACAAACATGTATAATGGTAACAAATTAAGGGATTTGGCAGTAAAGTCAAAACGGGCTTACCAAATTCAGACTTTGAGAATATAAATGCAGCCTTGAGATTCTCGTTTAAACAGACAAGAACCAAAATTTTCAATCACCCCTCAAAATGGATACAGAATCACAAAGCAGAGCTCGAACGGCTTCAGATTCTAGAAGGAATTTTTCAACATTAGAAGAGAGGTAAAAGCCAACTATGTGAGGAAATAAAAAAGCTTTGAGGAAGAGATGAATTGTTTCAAAATTATGATAGTGGGTTTTTTTCTTGTAGTATTTCTGATAAACTGTTTTAAAATCGAAATGGATGTTGAATGGGTTTTATCATAGGTCATGATTTTGATGGGTCTAAATTATTTTTAATAAATAATTCTCTATATAATTTTTAAATAACTACTACTAAAATAGATTATATAAAAATATTTGTTAGTGAATAAGTCTTGGTCAATTTCTGTTGAATAAATAAATTCCTACAATTTCTTGAAATGTGATGAGAGTTAGATATTGGAACAATAAAAAAAAAATTAGAAGCAGTTTTGCTTGATTATGTAAGCACTTTTGGCTTGATTCGGTTTAGGGATGGAAGAGACATGCAAATGTTCTGCACGGCACAACAACTAAGTGTATATGGGAAACTGTTGAGTGTGACTCCATTGATTGCACCTGCAAAAGGAAAAGAAGAAAGGGATGAGAAGCTGAAGAAGAACAACAAAGAAACGTAGAAGAAGAAGGAAGAAGAAGTCAACAAAGAAGGAAGTCATCAAATAAATTAAGTGGGTTTGTGTTTTGGGTTAGTATCTAATGGGCCTTCGGATTTTTCTAAGGCCCATCTAGTTTGAATAAGCTTAACTAAGTCCAAGTAACCTAGTTAAGAGCAATGGAGTTGTTAGTAGTTGCTAAAAGGTCGTAAAAACCTTAAGTTGCTTGTAAAAGTTGTCCTAGTGGCTACTAGTTAGAGTGGTTAGCTAGAAGTAAGGTCTATGTAATGATTAAGTTGTAGGGAGTTAGTAGAAAACTAGTTTAAGTATTTGTGTTTGTGTAATGTTGAAAGTGTGTGAAAATAAAAAAAATAAAAATGAGTTAAGATTAGAAAACTGTTTGTGTTGAGAAGAGAGAAAATCAAACAAACCTGAATCAAAAGTCAGATTTACAACAGAAACTAACGAAGGTGCTGAAGGTAAAGAAAGCAATGGAGAACGAGAACCAGAAGCGGTTTGAGCTCGTCCATGGGCTCTGCCACGGCTCATGGAGTTGGTACAAGGTAGCTAGAGGCTGGAGGTCACTGTGTGACCGCAGTGGAATTGGAAGAGATTCAGACTCTGAAGGATTACAAAAAACCGTTGTTTGAGTTTGTGAGCTCGCTTGGCACGGACTCCATGCCTGACACAAGAAACCCATCTGCTTATGTTTACGAAAAGGTAGATAAAAAGGATAATTATATTCTTCCAAGTGATTTAGATATCTACCTGAAATATACAGCTGATCAGAATGGTTGGACTTGGACACTGTGTATGGGATATTGGAAACCTAACCGTCTTATAGAGTTTGCTCTTTTTGGACTAAAGTTTCTTGCCAAGTATTTGTATCCAAATGATGGAGAACTTTCCGGTAAAAGAAGTAATGAAGATCATATGGCTATGTTATCCAAGCCCCAAGAACTCTGTGATAAATATGCCTAAATAAACTTGAAAGTATCACTGCAAATAAGTAACCAACTTGAGCTCCCACCACAATCATAAGCCATTAGAGAATGTATACAAACTTTGATTCAAGAAAAGTCAACTTTTAAATTCTAATAGGGAGCTGGGAGCCTGGGAGAGGGATATGAGGGCATATTCGTAATTTAACGTAGTAGATATTATGTGTAGAAATCAAGTTTGTGGTTAATGGCTCTTCTCTAGTCCAATATGTAAAATGGGCTCTCTTCCTAACAATTTTCCAACAATTCGATCAAATCGCAAAGATGGCACATTTCTCGACAAGACTAAAGCTTCTCTCTAGCAACGATGGCTTCTCCTTTGGTATATTAGATGCAAGAGACCAATTTCGACAAAGCCTTTACATGGCCGGTGGTGGTGGTTCGAGGTTGGTTCCGATACGCCGCAACCGATTAAAGATTGATGAGTTTCGTACACGAGTTTTCTCTTCTTACTCTTTTTCTTCCAAGAGAAAGAAAATTAGGGATTTTGATAACTCTGAGAAGAATCTTGAAAGTGACGAAGATGGTGATGAGTGGAATTTTGATGGAGATGATGATGAGTTAGAGTCTGATGATCTTTCTTGCTTCAGAGGCTTGGTTCTTGACATTTCATACAGGTCCTCTTCATCCTCTGTTTTTTATGAAAGTATAGAGTTGGTTTAGTTTACATTAGAGTCTTGGTTTAGTGGTTTAGCTAAATTAATTGTGGATGTCTGGTTTACTTTCACAACTTGTTATCTCAATTTCTGTTATGCAAATATGGTAACAGAGCAGGTTGAGCAACTAAACCAAGTCTTTCATGTGAATAAACCAACTCTATAGTTTGATAGTTTTTATTTCTTGTATTATCATAGTTGTTTAGTTATAGATTCTTCTGAATTTTATGTTTGGTTCCATAGTATTTTCACTGTTCTTAGAATATATTGATAGAAAATATGGCGATTTTTTGTTTGTGTTATTAATAATAATTGGTGATAGAACTTAGAAGCATTAGTTCTCTCTTTGTTCAAGTTGATGCATACTTAAATTAGCTATTAGTGCTCAATTTCTGTCAGGAATTTGGCTGAATCAGTTATCTAAACATGGAAATGTTAATCTGTTATTCGTGTCTATCACTATAGGCCGGTCAATGTGGTTTGTTGGAAGCGTGCAATCTGTCTCGAATACATGGACAAGGTCAGGCCAAAAGCTTTTAACTATATTTTGATACTTACTGACACATCAGGATCCTTAATTCAGGTTTCGTATTTTCGATACTCTAGGCCGACGTTTTGGAGTATTATGATCAGACTGTTAATTCCCCTTCTGGTTCATTCTGTATACCTGCTGTATTAAGGGTATGTAGAACATGACTATAGTTAGATAACCATTTTTTTTTACTTTACTAGTTGAAAGCTTACTTATTTGTCTTGCTCAGGTTCCACATTTGCTTCAAGTTGTCAAAAGAAGAAGAGTGAAAAACTCACTTAGTCGTAAAAACATTTTACTGCGAGACGATTATACTTGTCAGTGAGTAGTTTTCTATGCTCAGTCACAAGCAGATTTGTTTCCTTTTTTATGGAAGATTTAAACTATTCTTGCTGACAAATCTTTTGTTATTTGGAGTATAGATATTGTTCTTCCCGTGAAAACTTAACCATTGATCATGTTATGCCGATTTCTCGAGGTGGCGAATGGACCTGGCAAAATCTGGTATGTGATTCAGCATCTCTGTTGTGAATGTGATAGCCAAAAAATGTTGAAAAATCGGTAAAATTTGTTCATGTAAACATAGGTAGCTGCATGTTCAAGATGCAACTCTAGGAAAGGTCAGAAGACAGTAGAAGAAGCACACATGAAATTACTTAAAGTCCCAAAGGTACTTCTCATAGTTGCAATGAGTTTAACTAATCAGTCCATATGCAACAAAATCTTGTTTTAATGAGGAACTCTTTGGTTAATGGCAGGAACCAAAAGACTATGACATTGTTGCAATACCATTAACAAATGCGGCTATAAGGATGCTGAGATCAAATAAGGGAATGCCAGAAGAATGGCGTCAGTATCTCGCAAAACCTTCCTCCGAACCATAGCAGTTTCTCTTCAGGCCATCTCGTAAATACAGAATGGTGGTTCAATTGCAGCTGTAGATTCATATAGTTTTAACCTCAAACTGTTCACAGATTGTAATGTGACTTGTATTGAGTATGCACTCACATGTATATAATACGTAAATAATGACATCATGCTCAAGATAAACTAACAATCCGAATTTAAACCCAGAAATCAAAATTCAGAATTCATTCACAGATTTGTCTTCTGCCTCTGTGATTGACATATTCAGGGATTGCTATATAGCCATAGTTGATGTAGGAATTTGCAGTTTTCCTCAAAAAGTTCAAACTCTTTCACAAATGTTACAGCCTCATTAAACTATAAGTAGATTCAAAACTGATGTTCGACTGTAAATAACAATTACAGCTGAGACTGCAAAACCTTATCTCTTCTTCTTTGCATTTCCTCCTTTTCTAGAGCTACTACTAGCCTCAGGTCCTTCTGCTTCTTCAGCCTTTTGCTCTGCCTCGAGTATCGCCAACTACAGATTTTACATTCAAACATAATCACACATCAAAACTTGGGTCAGGTTTTTTACACTAAAGAGTAACCAGAGAGAAGAAAATGAGAGACTGATGTGGTATAAGCTCTGACCTCATCTAGAATGGGTTTGAGTTCCAGATACCGAGTTTCTGCAAGATCAAAACCATCCTTCCGCAGCTCCTACAATGCCAATTACACGTGGGTCATAATGTCATGAATCATTCCAAAGACAACAAATTCTACAATATGAGCATACCTTTCCGGTATGTTGGGTGTGCTCATAGGCAGCCATTTGCCAGTACATATTTGTGCGCTTATAGAAATCTTTCAAAGTTTCTCCAGGCTTCAAAGACAACAACATGATTAAATTAGTTAAGCTTCAAACATAATCTCTTTATCAGACAACAAGAAGGAAACACCGAAGCAAATATTACTGCTGGGGTTCTCTGTGAATCTGAAAGTCCTAGATTAGCTCTAATCTGTTCAATCCGAGCTCGTTTCTCTTTTCTCTGGAGGGATTTTCCTTCTCCTTTTATCATCGCAACAACTTCTCCAACTTTCACTGATCCATCAACATCCATAGCCTAGATTTTAACACAACCAAACTAAGTCAAATATAGCCATCGATGAGTCTCACTTCAGATTCAAAGCCAACTAGACAGAGGGATGAAGAAGCTTAAAGAAGAAGGGAAAGTAAAACCATATAGTACCTCTACTTCTTCGTCATCATCTTCATCATCAGACTCTTCACTGTTTCCTTCATCGTCACTATCATCTTCATCCTCATCTTCATCCCCTTCTTCGTCCTCTGAGACCTCTACCCACTCAGTTTCAGTCGCCTGTTTTAAAGACACCAAGAAACACATTGTCTACACAATTTTTATCAATTTATATCAAAAGACAGAAAAAATGGAGATTGATGTCAAACAAACCGGAATGATACACTTCCACTCATCAAGTTTGCTAAGATTAAGAGAATACAAATCATCAAGAGTAATTTCTTTATCTTTTATCTCCATCATGCCACCATATATGTATAAGGTATCCTTCCCAACGACCATACAAGAATTAATACGTCCACATGGTTTTACAACCTGCAAAAAAAAATTTGCAACGATTTACAAGTTGGCACCAAATCTCGTAACAGAAGCTACACAATGTTACTGAATTTTGCCACAGCAAACCTCTTCTGAGATCGAAACTTGTGGATCTAGTCTAGCTTTTTCTCCCTGTACAGCTTTACTTTTATCAGACGCAGCATCAGATCGAGTTCCCTCAACAACTAGACCTGCTGCCATATGTTCAGATATCTCATCCGAGGAGCCTACTCTTTTGCTTTGCTCATCCATGGCCGACGATTCATCTTCTTCTGTTGAATCCATCTTATCATCATTATTAGATGCCATAGGTTTGGCCTCTAAATTCTTCTTTGCCTGTTAATAAACGAAGAGAAGTTCTCTACTCATTTGAAATGTCTAACCATAAGGCCCACCCCACTGTGGAAAATGTTGTTCAATGGATGCAAAAGAAAAAACACAGTAAGTTTAGTCATACCTTATCTTTTGATGATTTTTCTTTTCGTAACTCTATGGGGTACCTGAACTCCAAAGAAAAGAAGATTAAGATGAAAAAAACTAACACTTGACGTATATTAAAGAGCTAAGCATCTCAAAATAGCTAGAATTTTTACAACCTTCAGGTGTAATATTTAGAAAACGAAAAGTAGGATTTAGAAGAAAAATTTATAGTTTCAGTCCTCACAAGAACATCAACTGGATTCTTACCAGCGGCGATTATCTAACTGGAAGCCATAGAGTTCATTTAAGAATAAACTCATCATTACATCACCTGCCAAAAAAATTACAGGAGTTTAATAATTCAACTTACAGATTCTTATATACAAAATGAAACAAGGATAACATTTCCTGACCTTCCATTTCCATGTCCACGACACCCCCAAACAGCAAAGCACGCTTTTTGTGGACACAAACTGAAAATCCTGCACGGGAGCTAGGAGGCATCCCAATTTTCTTCACCTAAGTACAGCAAGTATTATCACATTACAAAGAAAGAAAGGAAAAAAGTTAAATCTACAGAGTTGTTAAAATTTCTAATTGATAGAAATTGCAAAACATAAATCAACTAAGTGTGGACATTACTCTTCCAGTGATACAAGTTTTTTTCCCAAGTAAACAATATAATAAGAAACTCTGTAAGAAAGTGAAGCCGTCTAAAATTACATACTTTGTTCCATTCCCAGGTCCTGGGATCAAGAGACCACAAATCTGCATGAACAATTCCTTTCTCAGAGCTCTTCTCGGATGAGACTTCTTTTGAATAACCACCATATAAGAAAATCTGCAGCGTAAAAGGCTTTCTTATAAATAAATGGATATGCTTGGAACTTTGTAAAATCGATCTGTCCCTTCCTAATAATTTTATTCAGGAAAAGAAAGAGAGTTTGGACTTGAAGGGTATGATATAGACATGTACATCGTAAACTAACCTCATCTTGATAAACAAAAAACTGGAAGCCGCTTCTAGCTGTAGGCCACATGGCACCAGGCTTAGGTTTTATTTCTTGCCACTATTAAAGACACCAAAATATATTCACTAAAGGAGGTAAGAATTGAAATGAGCCGGCTCTGCAATGAAAAGGTAGGCTCACCTTGTATTGGTCCAGGTCAAACACATAGAGATCATTGTAATACCTGCAAACAAGCAGTGCATGGCAAAAGTTAACTTATATAAATGTTACATCAAACAAAAGCTTAGAGAAACTGTTTGTTAAATCACATTAATATCTTAATTCAGTTAAAGCTATTAGATAAGGTTTACATTTGCTATTCTTATTCACTAAATTTGCTTACTTCAATGTAAAATGATATAATCAGATATCGGACATCCAACAAAGAGATAACATTAAGATCCTGAGATACTTATAATGCAATGAGTAAATTACAACCTTACTTCCCGTAGTGTGTCATAGAAGCCACCAAAAATTATAATCTTGTGCTTGTATAATACCTGGAGAAAAAAAAAGATACAGCAGAGCAAGATAAAAACTTAACGGGCTGGTTACTAGAACGGAGGCAAGATTTAATTGATTTATGAAATTACAGTTCCACTAAGCAGACAGCTCAACACCGCAGAAAGCAAAATGGTATATATTCATTACAGAAGATAAATTTGAAACTTAGCAGAAATAGGAGAAACCCCTTCCAGATTCCCACCCTTGATGTATATAAACTACAAGACAAAGTGTGAAGAAACAATCTCTATAGTTTTAAATATCTAATACTAATCTCAATTCTTGTTAATTCGATAATGTACTGCCAAGGTCTGGATATTCTTGTTTCAGCTAGAGGAAGAATAGTATATATCAAAGTTAGACTCTATCTACTTATTCCAGCAACATGTTTAGCGACATACATTGTTTAGTTTTACGGCCGGTTTAGGATACATCAAAAACTTACCATACGATGACCAGAACGTGGACTAGGACATCCCTTCAAATTTAACTGCTCCCATTGGTTAGTTTTCACATCCAGCATCCAAAAGTCCTATAAATTAAACACAAGATCAACAAAACGAGAAATAAAAACAGTGATAAACTGGCAAAACACAGAGATATACAACTCTTAACTCACCTTGTAGTGGTGGAACCGTTCTTGATTTGGAGATGTAAATTCACCACCTACTCAATAAAACAAGAAGCTTACATATATGTACCGAAAGGAGCGAAGATGCAAGAAATAATTCAATGTCTTTCAGATACCAAATATGTAGAGATAGTTTTTCCAAGCAACTGCCTGATGAGAGCTACGAGGAGGTGGACTATTGGGGCTTGAAATTAACTTCCACTCTTGCTTATCGACATCATATCGGTAGAGATCACCATATACATATGTCTGCATTTACATGTAAAAAAATTTCTATTATATGATTACATAATCATAACCAACAAAAGATTGTGCAACCAAATTTTGAAAGCTAACCTTCTGGCCATTATAAAATTCACCGCCATAGAGTATCAACTCAGTCTCTTTCAAAGGATTGATAGTGAGCTGCATAAATGTTTTCATCAATCAGCACAGATTTGGCAAAAGTCAAAAGCTTAGTTCAAAAAAACTTTCAATCTTTAAGAAAATAGAGTAAGAGCCTAACCGAGCAATTTGACCTAGGAGATGGTGCTGCCACATTTTCCTCAACATGGACTTCTTTCTTCTTAGCCTCTTCCTTCTGTATACTCAACTGTTAAAACAACATACAAATATTAAAGATCATTATCTCTATCCAAAATACAAAATTTGTAAACATAAACCAATAAACAAATCAATGAGAACTATGAACACAGTAGAACCCAACACACTGATTCATAAGCTTAAACCAATACACTTAAAAGGACAATTCAGACCAACCAGAATCGATGAGAACTCAAAGAAACCATCTTTACTGTTTAACAGAAACAAGTAGATTATAGGAAACAATGAAGATGAAGAATTAGAGTAAATACGAGAATGGCGTCGATGTCGTCTTCAGGAGAGAGCTTTTTGCCTTCTCTACGAGCTTTTTTCTCCTCAGCTTTGGCGGTTTTTCTCTCAGTTTTCTCCTTGCCTTTACCAGGCTTTTTCGTCTTCTTCCCCATATTGTTTGTTGTTGGAGGCTGAGAGACCAAAAAAAGAGCGATTAATGGAAGTAGCCCTTCTTCTTCAACAGTGCTGCAAGAGGAAGAGGAAGACGATGAATGTAATATAACGCCAGGCCCAGGCCCATTTGATTTTTTTGTTTTTCATTTTGTTAACCTCACGACTAATGTGGATGCAAAATCTAACTGTAATCTTGTGGGCTAGTGAGTACAGATCCAGTTTGTTTCCGTGGCCTTTTTGAATCGATGAAGTTGTGTTTAAATATATATATATATATATATTATTAATAAAAGAATCTCATCGATTTTAAATCCAAACAAAAAAAAATCTCATTGATCATCTCTTAACTTATGCAATTGTCGTTTAGTGTATTCCACTAATAAGAGAACATTTACAATGTCTTGATCTTTTCTTTGTAATGCTATTTGATAAATTTATGCGAGTCCCAAAAGAAACAGCATCAACCGTATGAATGTACTTAGTATATCATTTTCTTGTCGTTTTTTGGTAGTATCTATACTTTTATTTTGAAAAAGACCAATTTCAATGTGAACAATTTTTATAGTATTTTTTTATTCGAATTAATATATGTAACATCCGTATTTCAGAAAATGCAAAAAAAAAAATAGAATTTATGTTGGAATTGAAGTGGAGTGGTATGGATATGATACTCAGAACTAGTAAGATTATATGGTCCAGAATGGAGTGGTATAAGTGTGATACTGAGAACTCCTAAGGTTATATAACCCAGAGTGAAGTGGTATGGATATGATACCTATATCTCGTAAGGTTATATGGCCCAGAGTGGTGTGGTATGTGTGTGATATTGAGAACTCCTAAGGTTATATAACTCATAGTGGAGTGGTATAGATATGATACCCAGAACTCGTGAGGTTATATGGCCCAAAGTGGAGTGGTATTGATACCCATAACTCGTAAGGACTTTGTGTCTTAGAGTGGAGCAATATGTTTTTGAGTTATGAGCAATGAGTATATGACGTGAGTCTTAAGCATAGTGACTGAATGTGGACCTCAGAGGTCGATAGTGTTTGATCTTGTGACCGGTTTGTGTAGGCTGGAGTGGGCAAGTGTTGACCATTTTATTGTGATGACTTGGGTTGTTTCCGAAGGATGATATAGATTTAATGTCTATGTTCTAGAAAAAAAATTTGGAGTTATATGACAAAATTTGGTTAAGGAAATAAAATTGAAGGTCGGTTTTATGTTGTCGAAATTAAGGAGTGCGGTGGGTTCATTCCAATTTTTAGTTTATGAAGGATGCATTTCTGGATTAATATTAAACCAAGGGGTTTAATTCTAATTTTTTTTATTTGATTTAAATAAACCAAAAATAAACCCTAAGCCAATTTAAATGCTGAAATCGCAGGAAATCTTAGTTTTTTTCTGTCTAAATTTTGTGGCCACCTAGCTAGAGAAGAGATGCTGAGCAATTTTTCCTTTCTTGTGAGGGAAGAGGAGGCTGAAGCTTGGTGAAGGGAGATGGAGACAGAACTGACAGGGCATGGTAGAAAAGAGGTTCGACCTAGCAGATAGTTCCAAAGGTAACGAAAATTTATGGAGTTGTAGCTAAGCCTTAGACCTAGATGTACCACTTTTTGGATTGGGATTTGAGTTAATATTCTAAAAGTTATTCGCGTTTTCGTGAGGTGCTTTTTGGACCAATGTGAATTTAAAGAGAGTTTGTGAGTTCATCTATGGTCGGATCATCACGAAACTCTAAGGGTCTCTTCAGGACATCTAGGGTTGAGTTTCAACAGTGAAGATTTGAATTGGATGGTTAGAATTCAATTCGTGACTCCATCTTTGAGGCTGATCGTTTCTGTTATTTTTCTAGTTTTCAAATCTTGCGAGATCTGTTCGTTGCGCAGTCAAGGGATCGCCTTTAGGCTAAGGTGAGTTCAAGACCATGAGATTAGATGTGGGAATTTGAATGTAATAACATGTCTTCCTGTGTAGAGGCCATCGGATGAGAGTCTATAGCATGTTATTTGATTAGATGATTTGTATTTGGATTATATGTTTTTACGTTGTATTTTCTTGTGTGTGTATATCTCGTAGATGGGAGGATTGTCTCACTAAGCATTTATCAAAATACTTATGCATCTCTTTTTATTTGATGCAGGAAAAGAAAAAAGGTGACCGTGGGTAAAACGACCGCACCCTTTTTAAAAAAAAAAACAGATAATAATATTCTCATAAATATTAAAATCCCTCAATTTCAATTAAATTAAATAATTCACAAAAATTTATATTAATTTAATTAATTCAGTTTAACCAAATTAAACCATCAAATAAATCACACAAAAACTCAACCTTAAGTTAATTCATTGATTAAACATGATTAAAATCACCACAATTAATTACCCAAATTTTGAAACTTAAATCACATTTCTTCCAAAATTATTAAATAGTTTAACCAAATTTTTAACATGATTTTAACTCCAAAAATCATAAAAATAAATAATTCGCAACAATTCAACAATTATTCGAATTAAACAAAATCAACCATAAAAACCTCAACCGAGTTCTAGATCATCCCCTCTTCCTCATGATCCACACTTTTTTCTTTTCTCAAATCAAATAAAAGGAGATGCATAAGTATTTTGATAAATACTTAGTGAGGCAATCCTCCCATCTACAAGCTATACACACAAATGATTTAAAATATTTAACATATTTAAACACGAAATACCACATTGAATCAACCATTTCACGAAACACTCGATCTAGATCCACCCGAAATCATACACGACCTATATTCATGCAAAACACATTAAATAATTAAATCATTTAGATAAGCTTATGGTCATGCACTCACCTTAGCACAGAAATTTTCGTGACAAAATTCTGTAATTTTCTGAAACTCCCGGGATGAATAAACCCTAGATTTCCCAAATGGGGACCTAGAAAGTAATAAAAATATTAAAGCTTCAGCCTCAAGTAACAACCTAAGCTTCTATAATCACAAAAGGACAAACTACACTACACGTCTTCTTCTTCTTCTACTCTACAACACTGTAACAATAAGGAATCCTCCACGTCACACCACCACCATCCATAACGAAGTTCACACCCCCGCTGGCCATAACGAAGATCACGCCATCACCAACCATAACCAAGATCACACCACCACCGGCCATAACGAAGAGGATCCTAACATCAACAACCAACGACATGGACTAAAGAGGAGATCCTTACCCAGAGGCGGCGACAAGAGCTGAGGAATTCCGAACAAGGAAGACTGCCCAGCCACCGATCTACTCCTTCCTGTGACGTTGATCTTTCCTCCTTGCCCACACCAACCTTCACGTCAATGGAACCTCAAAAACTCAGCCTTCTTTTCTTTCCACTTCGGAGGCGGCTAGGTTTCGTCGAAGGAGACGATACACACGCAAATACATATATGTGTATCCAACTTTCCTTATTACACCAACCAGTCCTCCAATTTCTGCCATTTTCGCAATTGCCCCAAAACTATTAATCTGATAAATTTAACCCCTCCGAAAAACTTTAAATTCGATCAATTTGATCCTTAACTTTCCAAAATCACAAATTGGCCCCAAACTTCCAAAATTATCAATTAAACCAGACTGCAACTTCTGGATTTAATCAAATCAACCCTTAACTTTTGAATTCAACGATTACACCCCCAATAACTTTCTGATTTATCAGAACCAACTCCAACCCGGGTTTGCGGATGTTACAGTGGGATCATGGCGAGGAAGAGGGGATGATCTAGACTCGTCGGTTTGTTTTGAATGCTTTTCTATTTATTAGTTTATGATTTTCGGATTATAATATGGTGGAATAAATTGATGAATTTATTTTTTTATTTTTGGTGTATTTTTAAGAATATGGATTAATTTATTTAAATTAAATTTTGGATTTTTATCGAAAATTGAATTAATTATATGGAGTTAATCAATGAAGTCTCGGTGAATTTATTTATTTTATTAAGAAATTAATAATTATGGGAATATTAATTGAAACAACCGCACCCATTTTTTAGTAATTAATATTCTCATAAATATTATTTTTTCAAGATAATAAATAAATTCACCGAGACCCCATAGATTATCTCCATATAATTTATTCAATTCTCAATAAAAATCTGAAATTTAATTTAAATAAATTAATCCACATTCTAAAATCAACCGGAATTAAACAAATAAATTCATCAATTTATTTTACCAGATTCTAATCCAAAAATCATAAACTAATAAATAAAAAAGCACTCAAAACAAACCAACGAGTCTAGATCATCTCCTCTTCCTAGCCATAATCCCATGTTTACACTTTTTCTTTTCCTGCATCAAATAAAAGGAGATGCATAAGTATTTTGATAAATACTTAGTGAGAAAATCCTCTCATCTACGAGATATACACACATAGGAAAATGTAAGGTAAAACATATAATCCAAATATCAATCATCCAATCAAATAATATGTTATAGACTCTCATTTGATGGCCTCTACACAGGAAAATATGTTATTATATTCATATTCCCACAGCTAATCTCATGGTCATGCGCTCACCTTATCCTAAAGGCGATCTCTTGAATGCGCAACGAACAGATCTCGCAAGATCTATAATTTCAGAAACTTCTAGGGCTCCTTAAGGATCTTAGAAACTCAGCAACAACCCTCTCTTAAATGCCCGTCCACCAACCACAACAATAAAACATCATGCAACCCAAATTTGAAAACTGGAAAAATAACAGAAACGATCATCCTCAAAGATGGAGTCACGAATCGAATTCTAACCGTCCAATTCTAATCTTCACCGTTGAAACTCAACCCTTAGATGTCCTGGAGAGGACCTCAAAGTTTCGTGATGATCCGACCATGGATGAACTTGCGATCTCTCTTTGAATTCGCATTTGTCTGAATCGCGAATTACTTTTAGAATACTAACTCAAACCCCAATTCAAAAAGTGGTAAATCTTGGTCTAGGGCTAAGCTACAACTCCATAAATTTCCGTTACCTTTGGAATGATCTGATAGGTCGAACCTTTTTTCTACCATGCCTTGTCAGTTCTGTCTCCATCTCCCTTCACCAAGCTTCAGCCTCCTCCTCCCTCACAAGAAAAGTAAAATCGCTCAGCCTCTCTTCTCTAGCTAGGTGGCCACGAAATTTAGAGAGAAAAAAAAAACTAAGGTTTCTTGCGATTTCAGTATTTAAATAGGCTTAAGGTTTATTTCCGGTTTATTTAAATCAATCAGAAAAATTATAATTAAACCATAAATTAACTAAACTCTTTGGGTTAATATTAATCCAAAAATTCACCCTTCATAAACCAAAAATTGGAATTAGCCTACTCCACTCCTTAATTTCGACAGTATAAAACCGACCCTCGATTTTATTTCCTTAACCAACTTCCGTCATATAACTCCAAAATTTATTTCCCGAACACGGGCATTACAGTATATAACTAGTGGGTAATTCGCCCTTCGGACGGAAGTTTGATTAAAGATTTTGATAATTGTTAGTCAATGACTCAATATTAGAATTTTTCATAATTTTTTTTCTTGGTATATTGTGTAGTAGTTGTTCTCCATTTTTGGTGTTTGATATGTTTTCATATGTTTTTAACCTTATGAATTTATATGTGTGTATCTTGTTTTCTTGTTTTATTTAAAAGTTCTGAAGAATAGTATATGTTTATTTATTTAAAAAAAATACTATGTGGTAATTTTAAATATTCAGTTTATTTTCTTTGTTTTTTTCCCTCCTTAGTTTCGACTATTGTTTTTTTATTCTTCTAAACTTCTTCCATACCTTAATTCTTTGAAAGTCGTGTTTGTTTGTGAATTGGCTAAGAGGTAAGAGCACCCACATTGGTCATTCTTTATGGATATCTTTAAATATAAAACTAATTAAAAAAATGGGTGTCTTTAATGGATGAATAGTAAAGATATGTGTTTTCCTAAAGACACTTTGGATACCAAAAAATAAGAGTGTCTTTAATTTTAATAATAATTAATTTTTAAAACACCCTTAAAAGTATTAGAGATGAGGATGGTCTAACAAGACTTAAACCAAGAGGCCTAATAGAAGAAGAAGAAGCAAGCTACATGCTCCGTTGAGGCTTCTTTTGATTGTGGTCATATACTTTATTGCGTTTACAGGAGCAGGAGCAGTCGCAACACTTTTTTTATGATTTGGAGACAAGACGACGACAAGAAGCTTCTCTCCTCTCTGGCAATGTTCTTCTTCTCCACTTATGAAGTAAAAGGGACCTGACCTCTTTAGCTCTATCTTTGTGTGACCATCTTGAAACACTCATTATCTGCAAATAAACACAGAATAATGCTTTTAAAATTTTCCTAACAATAATCAAACCAGCCGAATCAAAACTAGAAAAAAAACACATAACCTGTGAACGGAAACTGTGCCAATGAGCTTTTGGTGTGTCAACCCGCAGCAAACTCTTGATTGGGTAGTGATAGTCTGCTATCGTGAAAGTATCTCAGACGCCAAATTCATAGCATACACTAAAAATAGTGTATATCCTTTTAGTTTAACTTTTTGCAAGACCTCGGAGAAACCAACGTCTCCGCTAAAAACAAAAAGACTGTAAGAGCACAAAGAAGATTGGAATCATTAATATGGCTACATATTTCTGAAACAATCGGAATATTCGACGCTTGCTTTTCGTCTATGTTGAGAACAATGTATTTCACTTTTGATTTTGAGCTCTCTAGCAAAGTTTGGAACTTTTGACCAACACGGGCTTTTGTGTCCATAGCCACTATGGAATTGATCACTAGGGGGATCTAAACCCAAAAGCTTTTAGCTCACCTTCGATCCTAGGAAACACCAAAAGAGAATCAACTTTCTTCAGTAGTGAAACTTTTTCCACCTCCATAGCTTCTTGTTTCGAGCGAACATTTTGCCACCTAGATTTGGCGGGAGTGGTATGAAGCCACCTTTCTACTACTTTGCTAATTTAGCTGCCAATTTGAGAACGTTTCGGAATCTTCTCAAACATAATCCATAGTATGAAAATATTTAAACCTCTCAACAGTGTTACATTTTAAAATTTTCCAAATATTATCTTCTCATAATCCATAGTATCACATTGTTTTCAAAAACAAATTGGTGATCTGAATAGATAATCTTTTTTACATACCTATAACTACAAACTTCCAAATAACTCAAAATTTTTATATGTACTTGGTATGCACTGTTTTTTACCTATTCCAAACCTTATATTCATGGTATTCTCTTTGTGGAGAAAACATCTATTTTCTCTTTCACAAATATTTCTTGTAACTGTTATTTCATAATTAATTTTGGTTCATATATTTGATCCAATTTGTTTCTTCATGTTCTTTTTCTTTATAAAATCAAAGCATACTGTAAAGATTTCATACATACAAAATAATAAATGAAATAAACTCTATTTTGTATTTTGATTAGACTATTATTCCAAAAAGTTTTATGTTTTAGAATTTTGTGACTTTCAATGAATTGCAATGCCTCGATATTGTTGTAGTTAATAAATTATTTATGACTAGGTGAATATCCACGCCATGCGTGGGTTTCTGTTTTGTCAAATTTTCTTATGAAAATTCATCTGAATCATGAGTTTAATATTCTTGAAAAACAAATATTCCTCTAGATAATTATATTTGTCAAACATACCATTCAAACCAAATGGCATGCGAATTTTGTTAGAAGATATATATATATATATATATTTCAAATAAATTAGATGCATTTACAACTCCAATTAAAATAATCATTAGTAATCATATGATTTTGGACACAAAGAAGGATAATTAGACATAAAAATCATATCACTTCCATCTACCTATTTTATGGATAATTTGATATTAACTCGATTTCTTAATTTTTAAAGATAAATGAAAAAAATTAAAGAAGATTAAGAATGGTGAAAGAGAAAAAGATGATGAATCATTTTTAATGAGATTTTAAAAATAAAATTAAGTTGATATGTCATTAAAAAATGTTTATGTGGATTAAAAGAAGTGCTGATGTGTCATCGCTAGAGAAAACCCTTTAAAATAAACCGGGTTTAAAAAGAAATCATTAAACCTTTTGTAATTACTTTTTGCCAATTTAAGATTATATCTTGCTGATCCAAACCAAAACCAAACATTGTATTAAACTTAAACCGAACATGACTCAGATTCAATAATCAATACATAAGAAAAAAAGAAAAGACAAAGAAACAGCAAGATACGAAACCAAAACCGTACCGAATTGGCTAAGAGGTACACAATAGTGATGATTTGGATTGTCTATCTCAGCTCTGTTGTATTTAGATCATATTCGGTTTTACGTATTGGGCTTCACTATATTTTTTGTGTTTTTTTATTATACCTATAGTTTATCTTTGAAAACTTATTTGTTAAATTGGTAACATTAAGCTCAATTTAGTTTTACTTTTTAAGAGTTTTTTGACTATTGTGTTATATATTATTTTTTCTATATTTAGGAGTATATTTTAAAATATTTGATTATTTGAATATTTATTATTTTCCAGCAATTGACTAGATGACGGGTTTTTTTTCTTAAGGTTAAAGGTTATTGACCGTTGTTTTGATAGGGACATAGTATTTGCTTTCAATTATCTTTTTGATGGATAATCTCAGACAAATGAATTTCTTCCTTTGTAGTGTGCACCATTTTGTTTCTAATTCTCACTCAAACGAATACCTTTCATTGTTTGTTTAGCTGGAGTTGATTGTTGAATATCCGTGCGGTATCTTACTTAGACAGTTTTGTGAGTGGCAATTAATGTTCACAGTGGCTGTAGCTTCAGTCCCTTTTGAATTTACATTTATATCTATATTTTCATCATCTTTTGATGTGTTCCTGAATCCTGATGATTCTATTGGATTTAACCTGTGAGAATGTGAGGTGTTGGAGATGAAGCATATTGGGTCCAATTGGAAGTCAATTTTTTCGAAGCCGGAGAAGGAGGTAGCTATGGGTGTTAGCCATCAATAACTTTTTCTTCTTCTTTATGGTTCTTTTATTTCTTAACACCCTCTCCTTCTCCATCTCGTTTTCCCCAGCATGAGTCATGCTGTGTTGCAACCATGGAGGCATCCTTTGAGAATTGATTAATCATCTCCACATATTTATAGGGAGGTGATTATAGAGCGATTGTAAGTATAGTGGAGGTTTTGCACTTAAAGCAATAATTATGTAGTGAATTAAGATGGAGCAGCCGTTACGTCTTACATGTATGTATTTTATTGTGTTTGCTTCTTCGTTGTTAGGGCATTTGGTTAGTGTGACTTAGTGTTATATTTCGTTTTGGGCTTTGAAGTATTTGTGTTGTTGGTTTTTAAAAATATATATAGATGTGGGGTTTTGGTCTTTTGAAATTGGCATGTGGGTGAGTAGATGGGGTAGGCTGGTTAGAAGATAATTAATATTTAACAGATTATATAGTTGTCGTTAAAAGAGTTAGAATAGAGGAGGGGTTTTTAGATGGTTGTTCTATAACGGTTTTGTATGTTTTTGATAAAATAAAATCTGTCGACAACATATTTATAATATAAAATTATATCTATCAAAAGTCAAATCTTAAAATACATTTTGAGTTTATAATTTTTTTAGGTATCCGATTTTTGTATATTCCTACTCACCCTACATCTGATCCTATATATGCTTACCACTACACACGACTCAACCCAATCCAACCACCCATAAATTCAGTATCCAAATTTATATCCCTATGTAAGCTCTTGAATATCACATAATATAAAGTGAGAGAACTCTCAATAGAATTTAAAACTTATGTTAAAGAACAAACAATGCTTACACTTGATTTATTTATTTGAGTGTAAATATTTTTCTAAACTATATAACTAAATCTAATAAGACTAACAATATTAAATTAGAGTTTTTAGATCATTTTTATAAGAAAATGATTTTTCAAATCCTTTTCAAAATTATTATACTAAAGAATGGTAGATATTATGAGAATTAAAGTGTAAATAACATAATAAATAAATCAAGTAAGTAATTTAAAACTAATTAAAATAATCACTGATGTATCACCATTTTAGAGATTGAGAAAGCTGAAGTGGCATCATGTGAAGAGAGCATATTCTCCGCGCGGGGCAGACATTAAAATTTTATTTAAACGGAGTTATTTTTTTTATTTATGTAAAAATATATTTTAAAAATATACATTTGTTTATTCAGTTATAATAGTTTTGAATTGATTGAAAATAGCATCATAATTTGTTTATTGAAGACTAAAATAGAGTTATTATTTAGCATTTTTCGAGAAGAACCAATTGTTTATACCGAGCATTGATATCTCTCGAACATAACATAATTATGGCTTGCGATGTAAGACAGTGAGAATTTATAATCTATTATTGGACATTAAGATATCCTATAAACATAAGATGCATTGACTTCTTAGACTTGAATTTTTGCAGTTTTGATGTGAATCCGGTGAATTGTTAACTAGATTCGGACCCGCACGTACGTGCGAGATTATATTTTTAAGATAAATTTATTTAATATTTACTGTATTTTAATTTTAATTTTGTTTGCTGTAAAATTTAGATGTCATAAATGAAATTTGGTTCAATTTTAGAAAAACTTATGTGTGATTAGGTGTATCATGTATTGAAAATATGCATGTTTATTTCATAACTGGAAATCCTTCCAATCTCGTATCAGTTAGGATTTTCCATACCATAACCGTTTCTTTTTAATTAAGTACTTGTTTGAAAATATTTATTTTGGGTAAGAGATTAGGTAAGGAAATCATATTCAATACTTGTATTTTCCGTTTGTGATGGAAATTATATAAGTTTTTCATATTTCTCAAAAATTCTCTAAACTTTTTTTAAAATAAACAAATTTTCTAAAATATATGTCCCAAAGAGATCTTTACCCAAATCAGTGAGAATTTACCTATTATAATTTTTCGACTTCGTCCTGTTACACAAAATTTGCGTTCCATATTTTATTTGAAATAGGTCGGATAATATATTTATTTCTCGAATGATCTGTTCCCGTGCCTTATGTGCTATTTTTATCCCGATATTCGACTTTATATGCCTATGATATCAAGTTACAATGGTCATCATTTTAAAATAAATGTAATGATCATTATTTTTGAGCTCTAGTATTTTTATTTTGTATTTTTTCTTAAAAAGGTAATAAAAATATAAAGGGTAAAAAAAGTATAATAAGAGGTCAAAAATATAAATTAAAAATAAAATTATCGGCATTTAAAACAAAAAATCAGAAAAGGGAAAATATGATTAGAAAAAAACTCTTTTGACCTAATTATTTCACCTTCTACCATCAAATATTGATTAATTTGATCAGTTTATCAATATTAATTGAATCCAAAGACAGCAAAAAAATCTTAATCTTAATCTTATTTGCATATATTAAATTTATGATGATGAACTTATTCAATAATATATATAATTAATTATGATCTTAACAATTTTGGTATTTATCCATGAAACATAACATTATCCATTATACAATTTGGCAATTATGGTTGTGAAAATCTAAGTCTTTTTTTGTTTCCATGACAGAAAATATTCGAATTAAAAACAGTTTCTTGTTGAGCAAACAAATTTTTTTTTTTATCATATTCCAGTGAATCAAGATTTTCTCATTTTGGTAGTTTGTTTTTAAAATATATATTTTATTTTATAAAAGTACAATTTTATTTAGGGATATATCTTTAAAGTAATGAAAACAACCCATTAAAAAAAAATTATATTATTTCAATTCTAATTAAAATGTAAAATATACTATTGTATTATATTTTAGTGTACAACTACTATTGTATTTTATTTATTAATATTATAAATTATAGATAAATTTGTGTTTTCACATATCACTTTTTAATTAAAATTAATAATGTATTTTTGGTATTTAAAAAAAATTTAAAAATATATTCCAATGATTTCTTCTATTTAAATTTAAATTGATATTTTTTTAATGTCATAGTTTATTTTTCATTTCATTTAAATTTCTAAAAATCTTTATCTTGAAACATGATTTTTTATATTTAGAAAAAAAAATGAATATTTGCAATGTAAATTTAATAGTAATAACTGTTATTACGAAATTTTATATATTAATACCTGTAATAATATTGTCTTCATATGAAGGGACGTAATATTAATATATGTATGGATTTGCTATATTTAAATAATAGCAACTGATTTAATTTTTTTTTTAAACAACCAATATTATTCAGCTTATTATTATATCTTAACAAAATCTTAATTTATACCGAAATCTTCCTAGGATTTTGTTAGAGATTTTTTTTTTAAAATCGTTAGAGTCTTTTAATTATACAGAAATCTTTTAGAATAAATTAATATTAAAAAATCTTATAATTGTGTTTAATAATAGGAATAATATTATCCAAATGTTGTTTGGATATATGGACTAGATTAAAATACAAATACATTTTTGCCATTAATAAATTTTTTTTCCTTTTTAATGGCATTACATGTAAAATTATTAGCATATAAAGATTACATTCAAATTGTGCTTTTTTTTAATAATATATATTTAAACTTGCCTTAAGTCCTTGTGAACATAGACACGTATTGACTCAATATATGTCTTTTAATTTCGATAATATTATTGTTGCATTATTCAGTTTCATGTATTTTTCAGTTTCGATAGAAATCTTGCGAAACCAAATGAACACACGTCTTAGAGTAACAGCAATGTGATATGAGAAAACCAGTGAGAACTTGACAACAAATTTATTACAGTATCATAATTCGTTACTCATAATACAAATCCGAGAATTACAAATACAAACACAAATACATAAACAAATTAAGTTTTCTCATCAGTACTTTCGGGCTGCAACCACCTCTCCAAGTCTATGCCAGCCACAGGCTCGTTCCATCTTTTCCTCTTTAAGTGACGTTATCCGATCGATGGAAATCGGTTTTTTTTATTTCTTCTCGATATTTTGGTGTAATCCGGCGGTAAGGCGAACAATTCTTCAATTTCAGCAGGAATAATCCACTTTGACTGATGCGGCACTACATGAATCTTCATGTAATAGGCCAATCCCATGTTTCAATCAAGTAATATTGAGAGCAGAGATCATATACTTGGATATTCGCTGTTCAAGATGCTTTCTTCCCGAGCTCCCTCACTGAGGCTATTGCATGGACACACATATACTTGTCTACAACAAAACATCTGCAAGAACAACTTTTCATTTTCAAGTCCACCAAATAAGTTATCCCATCCAGCCCAATAACGTTGTATTCAAGGTGGTAGCTGTTGAACTCAGTCACTTTTAAACGATTAGCAACAACACATCGTTCGTGCAATACCTTCTCCTCAAAAAGCACCAATTTCTTTGTGGCCAATGCACTTCCAGATTCGTTGCTATTTATGTTGAACCATTCAAAAATTTTCTCAATAATCGCATCAATCATAGGTAACAGGTCGTACTTCCTTGCTTTTTTAAACACAATGTTCAATGATTATGCGGAACTGCTAGTGTCTAAGTTGTACTTGTCTCCTTCAAAATAGCTTCTTTTCCATTTCTTCAGCCCTATACTCTTAGCTAGATACACACCAGCTTTAGGAAATCTACTCCTAAATTCAGCATACTCTCTGTTGAACTCGCTCTTAGTATAAGCATGAGCACAATCCCTGAATTTTTCCACGCATTGATCATTCTCATTCTTCACATTTCCTCTCACGTTTTGAGCCATGCCAGATACAATGTCCATGCAGTGCGCTCGGGTACACTTCAATGAATGCCTTGATGATGCTTGCATGTCTATCGCTTATAAAAACCAAACCAGGAACATCTGGTATAACTGTTTTCAGCTTTTTGAAAAATCAGGCCCAACTAACATCTTTCTCACTATCAATTACACCAAATGCAATGGGGTAATGGTGACGATTACCATCCTGAGATGTTATAAAAACTAACATACCACCATAAATAGTCTTAAGAAAAATTGCATCCACAACTATCACTTTCCTCATTGCACTAAACCCTTCAATGCTAGCGCCCAAAACGATGAATAGATATTTGAACATTTTTTCTGCATCCAATTCCACACTTGTTACTGTCCCACGATTGACTTTGTCTAACATGTATAGATAAGACAATGACATCTTGTAGCTTTCTTTAGGATTCACTCGCACATCACTAACATGTTATTTTTTTCCTCTCCAAGCAGTAGAGTAGGAACAATGGAAACCAAGCCTTCTTTTAACAATACTCACGATGTCTTTAAAATTTAGGGTCTCTAAATTTTATTTTTTTGCTGATTTTTTTTTCTTTTTGTTTTTGATAGATTTTTATTAAGGATAGAATAAGATTATCACATTTAGAGTGGCACACAAATTAAAGAGTGGCACACCAGAATAAAAAATTTCATTTTGAGGCATAACAGGTTAGCGCTCTGGTGATTTTGTTGCAACAAGCCAATAAACCAGAATAATTGGAGCTACTTAAGGTATATGATAAAATAGCTTATGCTTTTATTACTTTTTTCTTTTTGAAACTTTTCAAATTCTAAATAAGAAATGGAGAAGAGGAGCTGGGGGCATGTTGGCAAAATTTCATTACGACATTGGAAAGGAAGAAGAAGGTGAACTATGTGTCACTTTTAAGTGAAGAGCACCTCCAATAAAAAGACCTGGTTCATGTTAATAAGTGAGGCCCTGAAACTCATGAGGTGTGTATCAATTTAAGAATATAAGTTATTTTCCTTATGAGGGACTTGGACCATGAAATATGATGAATTTTAAGTTCATTAATCCAAGAGATTATGATGATGCCAAGTTAGAAAAAAATATACATGAAAATGATGATTCAACATATTTTGAATATTAAACTCTGAGCCACCAAAATATATGGTCTACACGGCAAGATAACACTAGTAGTCTTATTACTCTCCAAATTCTAAATAAGAAATTAAAGAGTAAGGGTAAGTTGTTGGGCAAAATAAAATCATTAAACGATTATCATATATATCGGGATTGCCACATCACTTCTTATTATCTTTAAATTAGGATTTAATATATAATCCGAAAAGGATTAGGGTTTGACGGATACCTATAATTAAATAGATAAGCTATGAAACAGAAAAATGTATATCGACATCAGGGAAAAAATCCTATAAAATAGATCAAATCTTCTCAGAAACGAAGACTCGACAATCTACGCTCAATTCTCTGAAGATTCTACACAGAAAATTCACTTATTCAACTTGTTGTAATTCAAAGATTATTGATTAATAAATAATATTTTCTCTTCTCAATCCGTAGAACTGTCTCGATCTGACAGGGTTAAAATTTGCCCAAACAACATCCACGATGAAATTGATTAATGGGAAATTATTCTCTAAAGAAAGTAGAAATAACCTTCGTTGAATTTTGATCCATTATGTTCATACGACAGAGCTATACATCAAATATTTTCACTAAATCTTTCGATGGAGACTAATTTTATATCCTACATGGCAAATTGAGCATTCATGATCGTCATGTTCCATCTTGAGAGAAGGTACTCATACCACATAGCTATATATCAGATATCTCATGCATGTGTACACATTGTTGTTTATGCATGGTAGATTTCCTAGTTTAGTCGATTGTGTTCTATATGGAACTTAGCTTCATCTACTCTTGAATATAAGTGATATCAATTCATCTTATAAGGTTTTGATCCTATTTAACAATTTACACAAAGGAAATGGAGTTATTCTTGGAATAGAAATCGAGAATTCAAATAATAAAGCTTTTTCTGCATAAGTCCTTATTACACATACTAGAGTCAGTGACACTTTTGTCTCTGTCCCATAAACTTTGAATAAACTACAGATTTCTTTATTTTTGCAACTCGTAAACACCATCTATAACCTTCTGAAGCTTGACGGCATCGTAGCATAAGTCGCTCCGGGTCCGACTTAATAGTTATGAAATAAAAACAATTCTTATTTGTAGCTTTGTTAACCAAATCTCGCACTGCCTCTTTTGAACAAAATTCTTGATCTATTTCAAGATCCGTACCATCTTTTCATTCGATAACTAACTGACTTTATTCTATAGAATGTAGAAGCTTAACATATTTATACTTAGAATCCAAACCGTCATCCACATGGTTATCCATCGGGCTATCCACAGCCATAATTTTGTTACGTGATCCATTCTCATAATCTTCATTAACAACATCTTCATTAGCAGCATTAACATCATTACCATTAACAACATTCTCCATCAGCTCTTCAATAATCAGCTCATTATGTTCTTCCGCTGTTTCACCATAATTCACACCAAATGAACTTGCTCGCTTTGCTTTTGAAAGTTGTTCCACCCTCTGATTGTTTTCCAAATCATTTAATAACATCACATGCAAAACTGGTTTAAGTTCCTCTTTATCCACTGATGTTATAAAAACATATATGTCCTCGTCATCTACAATATATGACTCTCTCCAAGATTTAGATAAACTGTAACTCAATTTCAGCTTCTCCGAGTTTTCATCATTGGCAATCTTCCTGCAGATCTTATCTACTAGCACAAAATAAATTATCTCTTCCAAAGATGAGGTCTTAAACAATATACCGTATATAGAATTTATTGAAATCCACTCATGCTCTTCTGAATAGTACCTTCCATAGTCGAAATGTATGTTTGTGTGGATGTTCTTCTTCATTGCGTCCTGAATATAGAATTACACAGGTTGTCAAAATTACGAATTACATAGTTTTTCCAGTTGTCCCATTTGTCCCATTGTCTCAGTTATACCATTTGTCTCAGTTGTCATAATGTCTCTCAGTTATACCATATATACCATTTGTCCCAATTAAACCATTTGTCTTATTTCTGCAGATCTCGTTAAATTGGAAATCTAATCGGGGATTCAAATTGAGCTAAATACCTAAGATTCAACACGATTCAAGAACTACATTCGAAAATATTACCATTAAACATGATTACCAACCAAATGGAGCATACCCAAACAAGAAATTTTCATATCAATCCCTAAATTTATAAAATCCTAAACCCCTCTAAGAAGATCAAAGATCTTACTATGCTTTAGCAATGGCGGAGGTGAGAGAAGAAGAAACTGGTTGCAAAAAAATGAGCCACCGGAGTCGACAGCCGGCCACCGGAGGACAGAGCTGTTTGAAGTTTCCGACAAGGAGGGAAAAGGAGGAGACGACGAGAGCTTTTGATTTTATTTTTTTTGCTGATTTTTTTTTCTTTTTGTTTTTGATAGATTTTTATTAAGGATAGAATAAGATTATCACATTTAGAGTGGCACACAAATTAAAGAGTGGCACACCAGAATAAAAATTTTCATTTTGAGGCATAACAGGTTAGCGCTCTGGTGATTTTGTTGCAACAAGCCAATAAACCAGAATAATTGGAGCTACTTAAGGTATATGATAAAATAGCTTATGCTTTTATTACTTTTTTCTTTTTGAAACTTTTCAAATTCTAAATAAGAAATGGAGAAGAGGAGCTGGGGGCATGTTGGCAAAATTTCATTACGACATTGGAAAGGAAGAAGAAGGTGAACTATGTATCACTTTTAAGTGAAGAGCACCTCCAATAAAAAGACCTGGTTCATGTTAATAAGTGAGGCCCTGAAACTCACGAGGTGTGTATCAATTTAAGAATATACTCTCTCCGTTCCTTAAAGATGAATGTTTTAGGAAAAAAAATTGTTTCACAAAGTTGGATGTTTTGTATTTTCAATGCAAAATTTATGTATAATTTCTTGTTTTGCCCCTAATAATTAGAGTTAAAGTAAATAAAATAATTAAAATTTAATGAAAAGATAGGGGTATTTTAGGTTATGTAAAAATTTTATTAATATGTGTGCAAAACCTTAAAAATTCATCTTTAAGGAACGGAGGGAGTAAGTTATTTTCGTTATGAGGGACTTGGACCATGAAATATGATGAATTTTAAGTTCATTAATCCAAGAGATTATGATGATGCCAAGTTAGAAAAAAATATACATGAAAATGATGATTCAACATATTTTGAATATTAAACTCTGAGCCACCAAAATATATGGTCTACACGGCAAGATAACACTAGTAGTCTTATTACTCTCCAAATTCTAAATAAGAAATTAAAGAGTAAGGGTAAGTTGTTGGGCAAAATAAAATCATTAAACGATTATCATATATATCGGAATTGCCACATCACTTCTTATTATCTTTAAATTAGGATTTAATATATAATCCGAAAAGGATTAGGGTTTGACGGATACCTATAATTAAATAGATAAGCTATGAAACAGAAAAATGTATATCGACAACAGGGAAAAAATCCTATAAAATAGATCAAATCTTCTCAGAAACGAAGACTCGACAATCTACGCTAAATTCTCTAAAGATTCTACACATAAAATTCACTTATTAAACTTGTTGTAATTCAAAGATTATTGATTAATAAATAATATTTTCTCTTCTCAATCCGTAGAACTGTCTCGATCTGACAGGGTTAAAATTTGCCCAAACAACATCCACGATGAAATTGATTAATGGGAAATTATTCTCTAAAGAAAGTAGAAATAACCTCCGTTGAATTTCGATCCATTATGTTCATACCACAGAGCTATACATCAAATATCTTCACTAAATCTTTCGATGGAGACTAATTTTATATCCTACGTGGCAAATTGAGCATTCATGATCGTCATGTTCCATCTTGAGAGAAGGTACTCATACCACATAGCTATATATCAGATATCTCATGCATGTGTACACATTATTGTTTATGCATGGTAGATTTCCTAGTTTAGTCGATTGTGTTCTATATGGAACTTAGCTTCATCTACTCTTGAATATAAGTGATATCAATTCATCTTATAAGGTTTTGATCCTATTTAACAATTTACACAAAGGAAATGGAGTTATTCTTGGAATAGAAATCGGGAATTCAAATAATAAAGCTTTTTCTGCAGAAGTCCTTATTACACATACTAGAGTCAGTGACACTTTTGTCTCTGTCCCATAAACTTTGAATAAACTATGGATTAGGTCCCTTTCAAAATTCTCTTAACAAAAATAAATATATAAATAAAAGTCTAATTTATATTATTATTTGATATCCTTTCTGCAAAAAAAGTGATTTCTTTCGTTAATATTATATATGTTCGAAGACGTTTTTCTTTCCAAATAACTCTTTTCTTAAAAGGGTAGCCCTCTTCTTAATCTAGGTCTTAATACCTTAAAATATACACTGCTATTATTTTAACATACTCTGCACATACGCATGCCAATGGTTTTATTATATCGCTTCAAATATATATATACATTGAATTATTTTGATACCAATAATAATACGTACTCTTACAATGAGAAAGTTTATATTATTTGGAGCAATATGCATTTTTCTTTTAAAGTTATGTCGATGATTAGTTTTATTGCTACTTGCCAAAAATATATATATATATATATATATATATAATTATCGTTAATTTGTTTCTACCTTATTAATTTTACAGATACAATATTACATATGCTGATCCACTATCGTACGGTTCGTATACATTACTATTATGTTGTAAAACTTTTTTGACTCTTTATCAAAAATTAAAAAAACTTTTTTGACTGAATCTTCTTCATTGATGATGTCGACGGCATAGTAAAATTTATGATGGTATTTATTTAGTTATGATATGTTTAACAAAAAAATATACGTGTGAAATTCTTTTTTTTTTTTTTGGTTTTATACTTGTGAAATTCGTGTTTATTACAAAGATCATGAGTTTAAATCTTTGTAATTTATCCAAGCAAAACAAAAATTATCCAAGCAAATTTATCTTAACCAGTTATGTTTGAGGTTGGGCAAAATCCCCTTCTCCGAGAAAAATGAACCGTACCGAACCATAATTAGGTGATTCAGTTCGGTTTTATTTTAACAACCGTTTGGTTATAATTATATATTAAAAATATTTTGATTTTGATTTGGTTCGGTTTAAAATAATAAAATCATTATTCTTTTTTTGGTTTTTTAATTTTCTTTATTATAATACTTGTTTGGTTAGAGTTTTGTCATTTTTGCGATGGTTTTTTATATGGTAATGTAAGATATATTTTATATGGATACATTAATAAATTTTTAAAATCTAATATTATTTTAAGAACTTTATTCCAATAAGTGTTAAAAAGAATAAAAAAAGATGATATAGAACATTATGTATTACAATAACATTTAATTGATCAACATGTTAGAATGTATTTAAGGTTTGATACTCTAAATAGAAGATGATACAATTCATGATAGAAATTCTATTGTTATTTCAAAAAAGTATATGAAGCTTTATTCTCTATTGTACTCATTTAATGTAAAACAAATTTCTGAAAAATCATAGAATAAACTACAAATAACCAGAATGTATATGATATTTATATGGTTTTATTTTTTATAAAACCGATAAACTGTAAACAGAGAAAAAGCAAACCAAATTAATACGGTTTTATATGGTTTCACTTTTTTGTAAAACTAATAAATCATAAAACAGAAAATAACGAATCATAACTAAACCGTAAGTAGGAATGTCATCCTTATATATATATATATATATATATATGAATATTGTTTTGGTGGTTTCAATGTTGAATTGGATTTTCAGTGATACGCTAGAAAATTAAACTACATATTTTAATTTAAAAAATCGTCCTGATCCTCGACTCAAGTGCAAGCACTAAAAAGTAAACACACAGACTAGGAATTTTTCTTACAGTTATTAATACTAACGCAGGCGCAGCATAACTTATTACACATACACAGAAATATATGCCTACCTCTAATTGGGTATAGTGATCACTAGTCTAATTAGTAATAAGGGATGGGTGTAGAAAAAAGTGTAGCGTGATAGTGCAAAGTATAGACTAATAGACATGATACGATTTTCTACAATGATAGAAGAGATGATTTTTCACAGATAACCAGAAATATACTACTATGTTAAAATCTAATAAATAAGTATTCATTTTAGCTGTCGAAAATCATGAACATTTATAGTATTTTTATGTGAAACCTAAATGTTTTTTTAACACACATAAATGCTTCTTTTTGGTATTAAAATAAACCTAAGTCCAAATTTTATTTAAAAAAAATTGGTGAACATGGTGTATATACACAGACGACTAGTCAATTCAATAAGTGACATTAGTTTTTCATTAATTAGTTATCTCACATCAAATCAATTTTTGGACGAAAATGCCCTTATCACAATGTTAATGAATAAGTATTTATTTAATTATAAAAAAAATTAGACTATTATCGGTTATAGTTGTAACGGTAATTATTGTGTTAACATGATAAAAAACATAATATCATGTAACATATATGAATTAACATCTAAATTATTATTTATCGTGACATAAAATATGTTATGAACATAGTAGTGTATTTATCCAATGAATTATGGATAAAGATTTGTCGGTAATGTATATGTAAACATGGTAACTATGTTTATCAGTATATCATAATATATATCATGTTAACATATGGATAAAGTTTTGTCGGTAATGTATATGTTAACATGGTAACTACGTTTACCAGTATATCATAATATATATCATGTTAACATATACATTACCGATACAATTTTATTCATCATTCATCGGATAAATACACTACTATGTTTATAACATATTTTATGTCATGATAATTAATACCTTATATGTTAATCCATATATGTTAGATGATATTATATTTTTTATCACGTTAACAAAATTATTACCGTTACAACTATAGTTGATAACAGTTTAAGTATGTTTTAGAGTTAAAAAAATACTTATCCGTTAATATTGCGATAAAGACATTTTTGTCCAAAATTTGATTTGATGTGAGAGAACTAATTAATCAAAAACCAATGCTACCAATTGAATTTTCTAGTCCTCAATAGCTAGTCTTTATAATTTCCCAAAAAAAAAACCAAGTGTTATTTGACAATAATTAGCAGAATGTTATTGCACAAGTCCGTTACATCAAACTGCATAAAATAGGAGCAGGCATGTATGTCACTTTATCTTTTTTTTTTCCTAAAAAATAATATAGGTTATTTATAAGTTAATCTAGATGGAGACAATAATCTATGTTTATTTTCTTTTAATAAACAATAATTTACAGAAGTTCCATTCAACCGATGGAATCTCACGAGCTGCGAGGACGAAAAAAGTTTTGGGGAAGAAAACCAAAGGCATGTGAAGTATTGTGGCTGAATGATTAATTTAGCTTTAGTGCATAGATTAGACAAAGTTGTTTCAAATTCTGTATTTCATAGGTTTATCTATTAACAAGCATACTTATTTCAAGTATTCCGTTAATATTTATTCATGAAAATAAATATTTATGAAAAAAGTCTTACCAATTATATATAACATCAATGAGACAATAATCGATTCATGTAGTCAACTAATCTGCTAATTATTTAACCACAAAAGAAAAAAGAAAAAAAAAACTAATGTGCTAATGATATATCCGTTCTGGTCTAGTGGTCTTAGCTCTTTTTGTATCGCAACTTGCCATATATGAAACATTTCTATGAGTTCGTATATACGTACACAACAATGGCTTATAAAACTGTAGGATTTGATTTTCGACAGTGTGGTAAATGTTTAGTTGTATAGACATACAAGTTTATATAAAATAACTGGGGAATCTAGTTAACATAAAAACTTAAAGATATTCAAAATTTCTTGATAAATAAATACAAGAAAAATTTATCTAGAGTGGTCTAAAATAGAAAACTAATATGGAGATTTTATTCCACACCAAATGGTCCAAATATATTTTATGATGGATTCATCTTTTTTTCATTAATACCAGCATTATCGTTTTGTGTATTTGTTAGCTTTTTCAACAATTTTGAAATAGAACTTTCTATATCTTAAACAGAAAAATATCAAAAAAAAAAGTAGAAACTTTTTATAATTTGCAAAATGTTTAAAAATGGAAATCCACGCTACTTTTCTTTCTAATTCCAATTTGCCAAATTTCACAAAAAGAAAAAAAAAACAACTAATGTGATTCTTGGTCCAAAGCTAATTCATAGCTTCATAGACGATGACTTTCCTGGTCCTATATCTATCGTAACCAGAAAAAGTAACAATTTTCTATTCAAAATTTCAGCAGAAATAGGCTTAAATTTAGTTAGATTTCATCCATATATACAATAGATTATCACGTGGTTGAGAAGCCTTTATATTATTTTTTTCTTAGTTGAAAAAGAATAACATATAAGTCTTTTAATTTTAATTTTATTTGAGTTTTTCCTTTGTCAACTGTGTATATTTTACATATATATGACATCCTCTTCCTGCATTATCTCATTCATTTCCCCACTCTTGTTGTAGTCATGGGAAGAGAGAATAATAAGTTTTGCAAGTCGTGGAGCGACATGAAGAAACACTTAAACGACACCGTTTCCAAGAGCATCATCGGTCGTTTCTTCAAGCTAGAAGCAAGAAAAACAACTTTCACAACCGAACTCCGAGCTGCAACCGCCACATTCCTCACCATGGCTTACATCATTACCGTCAACGCCACTATCTTAACCGACTCTGGTGCCACTTGCTCCTTCCATGACTGCTCCACCGTCACCGGTTCTTCACCACCCGGTCCAGACTGCGTCCTTGGCTCTAACCCAGGCTATGAAACATGCCTTGCCAAGGTCAAAAAGGATCTCGTTGTGGCTACTTCTTTATCAGCCATGGTGGGTTCATTAGCAATGGGTTTATTAGCTAATCTCCCTTTTGGACTAGCTCCAGGTATGGGAGCCAACGCTTACATTGCATACAACGTTGTAGGGTTTCGCGGCTCTGGTTCAATCTCTTACCAAACTGCTATGGCCATTGTGCTGCTCGAAGGATGCATGTTTCTCGCGGTGTCTGTTTTAGGACTCCGCGGGAAACTAGCTCGTCTCATCCCTCATACGGTGAGACTGGCATGTGCCGTTGGTATCGGTATGTTCATCGCTTTTGTCGGTTTACAAATGAACCAAGGCGTTGGACTTGTCGGACCGGAAAAGTCCACTCTAGTGACGTTAACCGCCTGCTCAGAGACGGATCCCGTCACTGGAGCTTGCTTAGGAGGGAAAATGGAGAGTCCTACGTTTTGGTTAGCCGTTGTTGGGTTTCTTATAACGAGCTATGGTCTAATGAAGAACGTTAAAGGAAGTATGATTTATGGAATCGTATTTGTTACGGTTGTTTCTTGGTTTAGAGGAACTCAAGTCACAATCTTTCCACACACTCCTCTCGGAGACTCAAACTATAACTACTTCACAAAAATCGTTGACTTTCACAAGATCCAGTCAACGTTAGGAGCTATAAACTTCACGGAGTTTAGAAAGAGTGAGGTTTGGGTCGCGTTCGCTACACTCTTCTACGTTGACCTCCTTGGCACGACCGGAGTACTCTACACAATGGCTGAGATCGGAGGTTTCGTGGAGAACGGGAAGTTCGAAGGAGAGTACACGGCTTACTTAGTCGACGCCGGCTCCTCCGTGGTGGGGTCGGCGTTAGGAGTTACAACGACGGCTACTTTTGTGGAGTCTTCGGCGGGGTTGAAAGAAGGAGGGAAAACGGGGTTAACGGCCGTTATCATAGGATTGTATTTCTTGACGTCGATGTTTTTGACGCCGTTAGTTACTAACGTGCCGAGGTGGGCGGTGGGGCCCTCGCTAGTGATGGTTGGTGTAATGATGATGGGAGTTGTGAAAGATATTAGATGGGGTGAGATGAAAGAAGCCGTTACGGCGTTTATGACGATCTTGCTTATGCCGTTGACTTATTCCATTGCTAATGGGATAATTGCTGGTATTGGTATATATCTTGCTTTGAGTATGTACGATGCCGTTTTGGGATTCGCCATGTGGATTAACGGTGTTAGGAAACGGGTAATGAAAGAGCATAATCAAGTTTCCTCCGTCGCTACCGTCGAGATCGTATGATAAACCGATGTCACCAAACCGGTTTAATTTATCGGTTTTGGTGTGCCGGGAGTGGTGGAAGTTTCACATGGTCGGTCGTTGGATGACTATGCAATGACCCGTCATGAATGCTTGGTGGGTTTTATTTATTTGTCTTTATTTTGTGTTTGTTTTGTTATTTTGTTACTTTGGTTTAGTTTGTGTAGGAGAGAGTAGCAAAGTAACATTGGATGCATTAGCTGCCATGAAAGTGTGTTCGGTAATTCATGGCTGCTTGTGCATGCGTTGTTCGTAAGTTTTTTATGTTTCAATGAAAGACGTTTGGATCCTAAGTTGCATTTTGGCTCCTCAATTGTGAATCTATTCGTATAGTAAACTGCTTTGACTATAAATTAAGTCCGGCCCAACAATATGCCTATGGCCATGGAACCTTTGGGCATAAAAATGGTTTCTTGGGCTTTATAACGACTATTTTGCTTGCCAATATCATTGGGTATGGGCATGAGCATAGACAATTAGACTTGGTCATGGACTCCCTGACTCCCTCTATACTCCTTTGTTTCCTATTTCAAAGAATGTAGAAAGAGGTTAGGATCAATTCTTAATGTGTGAGCATTTTGGTTTGTTTTGATTTATTTGTGGTTTTGGTTTGGTTTCTTCTGGATTCAGTTCATTTTAAAACGGCGACACTCATGAGGAAGAAGACGAGGGTATATTGGTAATTTTATGTTTTATTAAAGCAAAAAAAACAGATCTGGGCGTTATAGGGTCGAACACGGGCTAGAGTGGTTATTTAAAATGCTGTAAACCATTAGACTAAACTACAGTTTTCACATGTCTAATAAATATACACATATATATACATATATCGATATAAACACTAAAAAAATCTCTAATTTAAATCCGATTATTTGATTACTTGCTAGGCCCTCATTCGCCGCCCGACTAGCGCCTAAAGAAATCTTGAACATGAATATCACCTAAGTCTCGAACTAAAAGCTCAAATCATTAACTATTCCACTCATAGGAGTACAATTTTAGTTGCACTCTATTTCTAAAGAAATAAGAGACAAACATGAGTCTTCATCGAAAAGAAACAAAAACTTAATTTCTACAATTGACATATTATGCATCATAGACCCTATAACTACAATGAATATCCATTTTTGCATAGTCGGCTAAACTTGACAACTTCACAATCTATTTTTTTGTGTAGTCGACTTATAGATCTTAAACAATGCTTTCGTCTTCATAAATATTAGATTGACATTGTGTTTTCATCCTCTCAAATAATTTATTTTGGAGCTTTTTATACTCTCGGTCATGCTTTTTTTAGGCCCTCAGCACCTACTTTTAATCTCATTATTTCATATATAACTATGACATGATTAAGTGGTAGTGGACTTGTAGTTTCCACATGAGGAGGAGTTGCCCTGTATATCTAGGTCAGGAACCGATTTCCTTCAATCACATAATTATCTAAACAACTTCTATTTGGCCAGTAAAAATGGTGTCATGCTTTACGTACATTAGAAAACATGATGAGTGGGCTATTCGACGACTACACTCACCCTACAAAAATTAGTCAAATGTTAAAAGTCTGGATCCTCTTGTTATCAAAAACAGAAAAAAAAAAACAAAAAAACTATGAAATCTATTTCATCAAGCAAAAAAATATTTAGCCCGTTTGAATGCATATTTATCTATGTTTATATAAATAAGTCCTACACTAGTTCAACCAAACAATACTATAATTCTTTCAAACATACCTTCGCTGTTAACATATTCGTTGAATATTTGTTTCGAGTTATTTCACGTCAAATTTATGAATGATTCCCACACCATATATTTGGAACACTTTGTTACATAGGAGATTCCACTCGAATCTAAATAAATAGAGCTTTTTATACTTGTAAATAAGTAAAACGAAATAAATTACACCATATAAAAAAGAACGGTCTTGAAATTTTGGGGGTCCAAATAAAAAAAAATATTATAGGGGTTTTTGATAGTTTTTTTTTTAATGAGACCAAACTTTAAAAAAAATTAAAATTGGAGGCATAACATTGTCATAAGATAACTTTGGAAGACATATATATATATATATATATATATATATTTATGTTTTGTTGATGGACATAAAACATTTAGGGGGCTGAGGCCACACTACAAAAAAGGCATTTTACATCATTTATTTTCAATTTTTGTATTACTTATAAGTGATACAAAGAAATTTTACATCACTTAATTAAATGACTTTGATTTTAGTGATGCAAATAATTTACATTGTTTTGTTAACAACTGATGCAATTGTACTTAATATTTTCATCAGTTGTTGTAACTGATGTTAATTTTTGTTAATTACAAAAAAAATAATGTTATCTTTTACATCACATTGTGTACATGATGTAAGTATTTGCAACAGTTATAATAAATGATGTCAATATTTCTATGACTTATAAATAATTGATACGGACACTAGTGTCGATTAATATAAGTGATTTTAATAATTGTATCATTTATAATAACTGATTTAATAATTATATCATTTATAATAATTAATTTAAAACATTATATCACTTTTACGTAAATGATGTTATATTTATGTCGGTTTTCATAAATAAATATAATAATAGTATCACGTATAAAAATTGATGAGAATATTAGTTTTTTATAATTGACATAATCATGTTTTGAAATAAGTTCACATCATTTGTAAAGTGAAGCTAAATTACTAACATTTTCATTTTTTAAAGATCCAAACAAAAAAATAATTAAATATGAAAACCAAATCTAAATTAATAAAAACGAAATTGAAAATAAATGGCATAATTAATCCATCATGCAAATACCTAAAACATAAATAAATCAAAGTTGCTAAAACGTTTTGCTAAAAGTCCTGACTTGCTTGGTTTCAACTCTTAAACATTTATCCATTAGCACCATCATCCATTTCCTGAGAAAACAATCATATAATATATTAGTTTATTATCTAAATATCTGTTATGTATGTAATTAATATGTAAGTACCATTTACCTGATTAGGATTAGGCAGATTTGGAATGTTAACAAATGCTGGATTTAGTATGTTCGCAAAAGCTGCTGCAAAATTTGAAGCCCATGCAATTGCCTGAATATTTAGATTAAAACATTAGTTTTATATATCAAATTATAATAATGCAATTTAACTTACAAATCATTAGTATAGATTATTACCTGTTCACCGGTTGAAGTACCAAGTATTTATCGGACGAATGTAGACAATGCCTTAACTTGATCTACTGATTCTTTTACTTGTGCCCCTAGTTGATTGACCATTTCAAAAAAATTTTATCTCTGCTCTAGTTGCAGTTGAGCGTCGTCTCACTAATTTTGAAGGTGTTGGACCACGGCCAACACAACGTACTCGTCCTGGATGCTCTGGACCAAACACTTGGCCATATTCATCATCCAAGGTAGCTGTAACATTGCTTATGACTGCTTCCTGCATTTTTTGCCAACACTCGATGGAAACACGTGATCATTTATTCTTTGAATGTTCTTTTTCTGCTTGGATATGGGAGGAGCTGACCAGCAAACTGCTCCAACAGCACTACACCATCTCCTTTAATGAGATTATATCACTCCTTTCTGGCTCAACTTTCGACAAGACATCTTGTTTTATTCTGTGGTATGTGTATCAAGCGACGGTTCACAAATATGGCATGAAAGGAATAGACGAAGACATGGTGAGCTCCCACACGCATCAGGTTATCTTATTGCTTTCATTGATCGTATGCTTCACAACAGGATCTCTTTCCTCATATCGACTGGCCGGTGAACACTAAAGGATGATCTCATAATGTGGTTTGGCTCTCGAGCTTAAAGATCACACTTGGGTAGTTTTAAATTTTGACAAGAAATATGTTTCTATCTTTTCTAGTTCAAAAACATTCTAAACAAGGATGCATATAATGTAACAGAGGTTTTGTTTGAATAAAATTTTACACTCATACAAAAAAAAACATTGCTTATAACTCGTGGATTTTGATTCAACAACGTCATAAGTGCTTCCTAAAAAACAAACAAGGATAAATATTCAGCATAATTAACTAGTAAACCCAACAAACTAGAAGAAGGCATCTTCAAAAATATTTCTTCAAAGTTCACTTCCAAAATCTATTGACCATAATTCACAGTGAATTCAATAAAACTAACTGCGCGTGTTTTCGCCTCTTCATATACAAAGCTGCCATCAGGTTTCTTGCGAGTCTCAATGAAAAACTCTGCTCGACATGGCGTTTTTCCAGTCTTGATTTTCTGCGTTAAAGATACATGCATAAACAATATACAAAATTAATATAATAAATAGACTATGCTTATATCATAACTATGTTACTCACAATCTCATCTTTTTTTCTTGAAAAACTCTTTCTTCCACATAAATGAGGTGTGGTATGCTTTTTTTTGCTCTTTGTATTCTGCTATTGCATTTTCTGAAAGCTCACATATTAAAAAAATTACTTGCATTTAATATAAAGACATACAATTACATATAAATATCCAACGAATAAACTATACCTTCCACTTTTCGGAGAACCTCACATGAACCAAATGATATCATTGATCTTCAAGAATTTTGTTGGGTCGATTCTGAACCGTTTCATTAAGAGTATTTTGTTTGTATTTTTTCCAAAGATGTCGTTTGACATCCTTGCATCTGCTACCTAGTGCACCCATCAAATATTATTTTATCATCATCAGATCATTAAATTTGAATTTGGACTGCAATGATATAACAAACGAGTCATCAAACAAAAATATTATCTTAAATCATAGCTGAGTTTACAAAAATCTATAAAGATAAATATATGCTAGATGTTACTTGGATTACTTCCCAAACTCTTTCTTTGATGTATGGATTAATCAACCTCCAATTGGTGTAGTTAATGGGTAATAAATGCACATCATTGTTTTGAATTTTCCAAACATCTTGAGATGACATCATTTTGCCTTCTATGTTTCCATCGTATCTTGTCAATGATCACATATATATTAAAACAAATTTGAATTAGTATATAATAAATTAAATAAACAGAGAAAATACCCAAAGTATGTAATCAAATTCGAATTAGTTAAAAATGAAATTAACAAATACTTTTATGTAGATGGTACGAAAAAGTTATACCAAAGCAGATTAGAAGTATTACCTATCACATTTATTTTCCTTTTGAAGGTTTTACACTCGGGAGCAAGTTAGGAGGTATATTATAGTTTGTTTCCAGATGTGGTAAATCATCTAGTGGTTGGGTCTCTGAATCCATAAATTCATAGTCCTAATCAAGGTAAAAGGAAAAAAAGTTAGCACTATAGAATTCCATAACAGATCAACAATTTCAGTCTAACAAAGATACTTATATGATCAAACAATTTTCAGAATCTTCAACTAGGCTCTACATTCATAGGACCTTGAAAAAAAACAAAGAATAGAGAGCCAAATCTAACAAGTAAAGCTGTATTAAAAAATTATACAATTAGAAGTTCTCGATAGATTGAAAAAGTTACTGAAAGTAATTTCAAATAGAGAAGAGAACCTTTTTTTTGTTTCTTCGAAGTCGGCCAACTTCATTAATATGAAGATACAAAGCTGATGAAATAAATCCAACATCAATTTCAACCAAGGAGGAGAAGAGAACTAATACGGGGAAACATCATCAACAAAAAAAAATAGAACCATGGAACTGAAAATTCAACTTTCAGTCTTAAAACCTACAAATCATATTCTCAGGACACACACACTGCAGCACACAAGAAACCAACGAACCAAGTGTTTGAGAATAGATCAAACAAGTTTAATAGAAAACAAAACTCACTTTGTGTCGATAGCTGCAAGTTGAATTTTGATTCACGATCTGGGATATTGCTCTTTGACGTGTTCCCCTTAAGAGAATTTTTAGAAACCCTAAATACAAAATTTTAATAGTGGTCAATTTATATAAAAATAATTATTACTAATTAAACATAAAATTAATTACCGCTTGGAAATTTTTTTTAGCGGGCTCTGAAAAGATTAATTGAAGATTTAAGCGGGATTTGAAAAGATTAATTGAAGATTTATTATTTTCACCAAACACATATACTTATTTTTAAAGAGGTATTATAATTTTGTGGCTAATATATATATACTGAAACAAAATCAAGCCCGTCCATGTTGAATAGAACCTCCAACAAAAAATCAAGGACATGTTCAATAATTTAGATAACCTGTTTGCATTTTGAAAAGCTAATAGCTCTAAGCTTAGCTCAATACAGGAACATACACAATTCAACATAGCAATTTTTAAGAATAATAGTTAAGAAAACTTAATTGTTCAATGATGTAGTCGAGTTGACGATAACCAAAGCCGGGGCCAATTAAACAAAGGAGATTCCTTGAACCTAACGGAAGCCGTGTTCCGAAGTAAGAGTAAAGTATAGTTGTAACTCGAGTAAGAAGCAACATTGTTGAAATCACTGCAACAGTATCATGCTATCTCATAAAATCCATTATTAATCAAGAACAAAACAAAGACAATTACTAATATATAGCTAAGTGGACATACATTTTAGGCAAATACTTTCTCAATTACAAACCAATTCAACAATGTTCTCAAGCATATATTCAACCAAGGAGGATTAACCAACCTCCAATCGGTGTAGTTAATGGGTAGTAAATGCACATCATTGCTTAACTAATCCAACCATGATCCAAGCAAGCCTCTAGAATCTCCAATAGGTTGATTGGTATCTTCATCGAAATGAACAATAACCTGGTTGTTTTGCATTTTCGAAACATCTTGAGATGTCATCATTTTTCCTTCTGTGTTTCCATCGGTATCTTGTCAATGATCACATATATATTAAAACAAATTTGAATTAGTGCATAATAAATTAACAGATATTATACCCAACAGTATGTAGTCAAATTCGAATTAGTTAAAAATGAAATTAACAAATACTTTTATGTAGATGGTACAAAGAAAGTTATGCCAAAGCAGATTAGAAGTATTACCTATCACTTCTATTTTCCATTTGAAGGTTTACACTCGGGCGCAAAGTCCAGGAGGTATATTATAATTTGTTTTCAGATGTGGTACATCATTTGGTTGAATATATGCTTCAGAACACTACCACATTTAAACACTATTGCACCTTATTAATCGTACCACACTTATCCACTTCTTGATGGCTCATCTTTGTACTTTTCTGAATATGAGGCTTTGCTCAATGTTTTTCTTTGTCACACGAATAATGTTTCAATCTTCTCTATCCACATGAACATGCCCATAGCAACAAATGACAAAAAAATAGGGCTTTATATATAGTCTTAACTGTTTTTGTTTTCCCTCTATCTAGATAATAATAATTTTAAATATAATTTATTAATTCTTAGACCATTTACAATGAATGTGTTGAATTGAAAATTAAATAGTTGAATTGGTGTAGTGAGAGTGTTGATATTGAATGTTGAAATGAAGTGGATTAATTGAGGTTGAACTAATTCATCATGTTGAAAATGAGAGTGGAGGGTACATACGCCACGTAGACCAATCAGAAGTGCAATGGTGTCACGTACACCTTTCTAGTGCATCAGACGCATCCACATGATGAGAGAGACTATTGTTGGTCGTATGTCATTTTCTGATTCGCTGCTTCATTTTTTCAGATTTTTATCTCATTCTATTTATTTGAGGTTAATGATTCCATAGTAATTTAAAGAAAAAAACATTATACCCAAATTCATTATTGTTGTACTCTATATATAGGTTGTAAATGGTAGCAGCGTAATTGTAGAATAGTTGTAGAATAGTGGAGGAATTATTTATCTTGTCACTAGTTACTTTTGTCAAAATTCCATTAAAAAATTAGAGGGAGTAGAAGACCAAATATTTTCACCTTATATCTCTGCTGAATGACAGAGTTGTTTTTTCAAATATATAATTTTGGTTTAAATAAAATGTGTAACTTCATGATAAAAAACAAAATACAAAAGTTCACATGCATGGAGTAGTCTCGGTTATATGAACGAATGCCCAAAAAAAAAATAGAAAAGTTTAATAGAAAAACTCTTTCACCTAATATTTGAAAAAAATCAGCTATTTTCAGCTGTTTCTTTCACACCAATATTCTATTTTTGATACATTCTCGACGATATTTTTTTTCTCTACAATACCTTCATTTTATCATCTTTTATTCAAATTCTCTCTTAAAACCTAAATCAATAGGGTTTAAAGTGTTACTTGTTTTGCTTAACTCTCACTAATTGACATTCAATTATAATTCAATGAATCTGTGCACTTTTGTACGAATCATTGTCGGGAATTTGACTATTATGTTTTGGAATCACTGTTGTTGTCTTCCTCATCAAGACGATATGTTTCAGACATATCCTCTAGTAATTGTTACTGTAAGACAAAAGTCAAGAGTTTCCCACACCAGATAATTTATGTTTACGTTTTGTTGCAAACCGAATCAAAATTACAGTCTCGGTGCTTCTTCAGTAACGTTTTAATCATCTCTAGTTGTTTCAATCTAAGCAAGTCTCAAATTGAGACATCTCTTAAGAAGCATAAATCAAGTGTTCACTCTATTGAGGTTTGCTCCCACGTCGACGCGTCATGTGGATTCATTGCTGCCTCATGTGAGAAGGTTATTGGTAGGTTCTACGTTTTGCTTGGAAGGCGCCAGAGACATGGATGTGTTTAACTCAAAATCGGTATGTTAGTTTGGGGACTAAGTTGAATAAGAAAAGTATGGGTCGGAACCAGAACTCCATGTTAGAGTACCAGTTGAACCGTACCATGTAGCTAAAACTAATTTAGTGTGGTTAAGGTGCATTTTGGTTTTTAAAAAATTATTATTTATATGATAAAAATCTTGAAAAGATTATGTAAATAAATTTGAACAAATTATTAAATTAAAAAATATTTACATTTTGAAAATTTGAAGTGTTAAAATAATTAAACAATGTTTAATAACTATTTTACATGGATGCATTGGTGATTGTTACCATTTAACATTATCATGGATCGTTTATTCCGCATGATACATCTCCTACAATGAACCACATTTAAGCACTACCACACCTTATTTTAATCGTACAGCACTTATCGGCTTCTTGCATACTCTTCTTTGTACTTTCTTGAACATGAGGATTTACCTCAACATTCTTCTTGATCACATATTTGATATTCTCCATCCACATGTACATATCCAGTGCAACATACAACGAAATTAGGGTTTTATCTACAGTACTCTCAACGTTTCCTTTCATTTTCCTTTATCTTAGATAATAACAATGAATTAATACTTAATTATAGTAAACAATAACTCTAGAAGGTACTTAGACGCAAATATAAATATAATTAATATTATTAATTGTTCGACCTTATCTTCGAGAATACTACTGCAATAAATATAATTATATTTATATTGCCTTTGGTTTTAGAAGTTTTTTTTCTATTAAGATTGTGTTGTTTCGAGGCTTATATAAAGGAGTCTAAGGGTTGTAATGTTATTTATCATATTAATAAAGAAAACCTAGAGACAAAGGGTATTTGGTTGAAAAAAACTCTCGTTTTATTTTTTTTTCGTTTTTCTTAAAGGTTTGATCATATCTTGCGAATTCACATCAAATTGTTTTAGTAAAACATGTATTCAAAATAAAGTAAGAGAATCATAAAATAATTTATCAAGAGGGGCATAGTAAAAAATATATACAAAACGCGGTTGAACCTTATTAAGGACATTGCAAAGGATAATTTTACTTCTTAATCCAAGCCTAAGCCCTTCTTATGTTGGCTCTGTAAGCAAATCTTTAGCTGCCACCACTCCAACCATCTTTCTCAGCCAATTAGCCGCCTCATATCTCCGAGACAGATATAGAATATAAGATTTTGACACAATAACCCAAGAACATTTTTATGAACTAACCAATGAACCAAGCAATAGAAGAAATTGAAAACATACCAACTTATACTGACTCGTAACTCAATTTTCAAAATGTACTAGTACATTGCTCAACAGAGATTCAATCAGCTGTTACCACATCATTACACACTTATATTAAGAAACAAAGCCAAACGACTAAAAAGAGTGAAATAAATATGATCTAATAGAAATTACTAGCTAGGCAGTCGTGGAGTATCTTCTAACGGTTGACATAGAAGCAGATGAACTCCAAGTTGGAGTTATCTCATCCACACCATCAGGCATATAAAACCCAGGAATTTTAGGTAATGAGATTTCAGATGCTTTGTTTAGGAGCATCACCAAAATAGATGACATCTCTGGTCTTTCCTCTGCCATTTGTTGAACACACAATAGACCAACATTAATTTTGAAAATGTTAGGGGTCCCAACTGCCCCTCCCATTCATCATTTGTCTCCGCCACTGTTTGTGGAGTCTCAAGAAAGAACTATAATCAAACAAACTTTTCTCCACTTGCTAAGCAAAAAAAATTGATTGATAACCTTGACATAACCTTTCAAATTATTTTACAAGGTCATATTAAATTAAAACAAACACTTGATTATAAAATCTTAACTTATGACCAAAATAATCAAAACAAAATGTAAAGTAAAGATTAAAAACATAATCATAAACGGGAAAAACGTAGAAATTAACATAACTCAATAAAGTTTAACATTCCCAAATGCGCATCTCAGTACGGTTTAACCTCATGTATTTTTCCCTCATTTTCCTCAAGAAATCAACAGTTTCACCAATGTGATTAACTCCCTCATCATAATCTTTTTTATAAAAATAACAAAAGAAAATATATTTTAAAGTTTTGATTTTGCAACCAATAAAACAACAAATTTAAAAATTTCCATAAGTGACCAAAAGAGTTGGTGTGAGGAACCTCAAAACCTGCATCTAACACCAACTATATTTCATCTCTTCAACATTCCCCTGATCCTTCTCTACAATCTCATAACTATCGGTATTTGGAATATACAAAGGTACCTTCTTTTATGACAGGGCCGGATGAGCGGAGAGGAGAGCAAAATTGATGATGGAAGAGGAGGTCGGTCGAATAGAAAATTAATTTTAGAATTGAAAGGATATATGAGTATAGAAACGTTAGAAGGATGTGAAATGTCGGGGAACCAATGAAGGACATATTTTTGTTTTTCATAATTGAAGGTCGAGACTTTAAAATCAAATGACGTTTCAGAGTAAAAAAAAATAGGAAGAAGGGGTGGTTTGAGTTTTTTTATGAAATAAAATTAATTTGATTGAATTCATAACATTTGTTTATCTAAGTAATCTTGATATTTGTTGACAGGAAACACTTATGCTAACTAATAGCAGTGATTCTTCTGAAATATCTGGAGATGATCTATAAACTCCATCTTCCAAGTGAAAGGAGACAACATTGTTGAGGATAATTCTACTACCAAAAATGTTTGTATAAAGACTATCAAGTTGGTGAAGAGAAAAAAAACATGTCAAGTTCTACAAAAATAAAATTTGAATGGCAAGAATTCTATTGAGTTAAAAAAAACCACAACATTTTCACAATTATGTTTTTTAAGTATTTGTTATTTTTCATCATTTTGAACTAGCAATATATAGTAGAGGCAATTTTGTCCTCTATTTTATCAAGTTGTTCAATTGTTTCATTATTATAAAGTTTTCTTATTTAAAGTATCTCATTTTCTATTTAGTGATCTCAAGTTGATAGAAATACACTAACAGTTGATTAGTCACATTTAGCATCTTAATCCAGCGGACTCTACAAATTAATCTCTAATAAAATATAGAAATATTAATATATGCTTGCAAAAAAATGAATTACCTTCTTTCAAGAGCTTCATGTTGATGAAGTAAACAAAATTTAAATTTTACAAAATGATCCTATTGTAAAGATTTTTGATCTGATCAACTTTAGTGTATATTATGTAGTTACAAAAAAAAAAAGATTATCAGTTTAACTATTAAGATTTTGCAAGATTATAAAAAAAATTTCTAATGAATATACATTAGTTGTGTAAAAAGGTTTTAATGATAGATATGATAAGAGTTGATTTGCAATATATTGTAAAACAATTCCAAAATCAGAGACCAATTTTTTTATGTTGAAATTATTTCTAAGTATGTGTCATAATCACGAGGTATTGTTCATTAAATAATTTTAGTTTTTACACTTTCTAAATAGTCATGCATTGGTACTTTTATTTTTTTCCTTAAATAGTTGCCCAAACATCATTTCATGCACATCAATGCCTCCTTTTTATTTTAAAAACAATAATGTACAACAAAAATGACATGATTCTTTTCTTTTCTTTTCTTTTTTTGTTAATGAGTTTTATTTATCACTCAATTCTTCCGAAGTTCGTTTAAACATCAACCAAATAAGCAAAATAATAAATCCATTTATAGTGCTAAATGTCAATGACAAGATAATCTAGTGCAAAAATGTTAAAAGTTCCAAAACTTGTTCAATATCTCGTGCTCCCTAGAAATGTTAAAACCAAACAATCAAATGTATATACAACTGAGGTTATGGTTACATACACAATATTCCTTTAAAATTTAATTGTTTCTTTGATTATTTAATATCTCGAGCATATAAAAATGATTCTTAATCCCTTATAATTTCATAAAATCTCACAACAAAACGACACACTTTCTTTATAAAGGACACACTTTATATACAATATATATTTATTACAGTTTTTTATCGACGGCGTCAATGTCGATCACCAATGTTGAAATTATAGACTACCACATATTTTAAATGCTCATCTCAGTACGGTTTAGCTTCCCGTATTCTTCCCTTCTATTCTTTACGAAATCAACAGTTTCACCAATGTGATTAACTCTCACCATCATAAAATTTCGATCCTGCAACCAATGAAACTTTTAAATTTGAAAATTTCCAGAACTGAATTGTACCGGAAGGTGTGACCAAGAGACAAAATGATAACTTTTATTATAAAATGACACACTTTTTAAAGAGTATATATTTATTATAGTTATTAAAGTTATAGACTACCAAATTTCCAAATGTGCATCTCAATACGGTTTAGCTTCCCATATTCTTCCCTCATCTTCTTCACGAAATCAACAGTTTCACCAATGTGAATAACTCTCAATATTATAATTCCTTTTATGAAAACAAAAAAAAAGAAAATATATATTAACGTTTCGATCTTGCAACCAATGAAACAAACAAATTTGAAAATTTCCAGAAGCGAATTGTACCTGAAAGTATGATCAAAAGAGTTGGTGTGAGGAACCTGAAAACCTGTTTCATACAAGTGATTATCGGCCTATAAGTCTGTGTAATGCTTCATACAAGCACATCTCCAAAATTCTCAAAAAGAGATTACAACCAATCCTGCCTAACATTATATCATCTGAGCAAACAACTTTTGTCCCTATACGACATATCACATATAATGTGCTCATCGCCATGAACTGTTGCATTCAATTAAATCTCGTAAACTTCAGTCTAAGTCATATATGGCCATCAAGACGGATATCAGCAAAGCGTATGACAGGGTTGAGTGGCGGTTCTTTGAAAAAGCGATGTCTCAGTTAGGCTTTCATCAAATGTGGATTAGATGGATTATGGTGTGTGTCCACTATGTCTCATACTAAGCTGCATGGAATCGGAAGTGGGTATGTAGAAGCAGAAGCGTTTGGAAGCGCAGAAGCGATTTTTTCAAAAATTTAGGAAGCGCATACGAGTTGGAAGCGTTTTATATATATATATATATAATGTAAAACCATATGTAGAATATATTTTAAAGAATTGTTTTAAAGAACAACAATCCAATACAAAGTCTTAAAATATTAAGCAACGCAACTAAAAATTAAAACCGCTCAAAGTCAAAGATTTAGACAATTGTTTCATCGTCATTAACATCAGCTCCATAAAAAATAACTGCCTCTAAATCTGGCTCATCAAGAGAAAGATCCTCAAACTCAAGTCTTCCTATATTAATCTCATCCAATGAATCAAATTTGTCACCTCCAACATCCCACATTTTGTTAGCACCTTCTTTGTGAGCATAACTCTTTCTAGATAAAAGACAAAGATTAGTATGCACAACTACCAAATCTTTAGCTCGTTGTGGAATAATCTTGTTTCTTGTTGTAGAATGGATGAATTTGTAAGTGCTCCAGTTCCTTTCACAACATGAGGATGACGAAGGTTGTCCAAGCAACTTAAAAGCTAAGGCTTGAAGCTTTGGAGGTGAAGATCCATGAACTGCCCACCATCTTAAAGTTTCTAAGATAAACCTATCATGAATTGCATCAACACTACCAAAATCTTCCAAGCCTAAAGAGAAATTAGAATATTCAATGTTAACCTCTCTCCTTTCATCTTGATTTGGAAAATATTTCATTATGCAATTTTTTCTTTCTCTAGTATCTCCAAATCTTGATGTGGAGCTTTCCTATTGTTCTCTTTTCCAACCCACTCTGATATCTACATCCAACAAAAATATATATATAATAACCATCTAATTTGTTTATATTTTAATTTTTAAGATAATAAATCAAATGAACTAGAATATATTTATAAACTTACCTTGGATTTAGAAAATTTGCCATACAATGGAGAGGAGTGTTACTCTTGTTCCAACGAGATGTCAAAATAGACTGCACAACATTAAAAAAAAAACTGAGTTATCTTCAAGTTCTTTTCTTTCTTTTCTGAAGATAGCCTTCTTCACATTCTGAATCATACTTTCCCACCATTCATAGACTAGATGAAGTGAAGGATGATCAGTATCAGCAGCTCTAATCACACTATATATAGGCAAAGTGAAAGATAAAGCATATTCAAGCTCATCCCAAAACATCTCGTCTAATATCTTTTTTTTTTCACTGCAGATGCTCTTTTTACACCGTCTTCTTTATAATCATCCCATTTAGTACTGATCACCATTTGTTGTAACCCAGTTTTTATTTTTTTGAATCTTTTGAACATCACAACAATTGAAGCAAACCTGTAAAAAAAAACTTAATAATCTAATATTTCAATTTTTTAAAACATAAGATTGATTTAAATTAACAATCGAGAAAACAAACCTTGTAGAAGCAATTGTAAGGAGCTTAAGATCATAATGCTTTGTGAACATGACAAGCCTCATTCCATGATTCATAATAAAATTTTTGATCCAAGTACCATCTTCACTAATAGACTTTATCCAATAACAAGCATCATATACATCTTCATTGTTTCTTGAATTACGAACTGGTGCACATATGTTCTTCAAAGCAAGATTTAAAGTATGAACCACACATGATGTCCAGAAGATAGTAGGAAACTTGGCTGAAATAAGTGCACCAGCTTTTACACAATTCGAAGCATTGTCTGTGACTACCTGAACCATATTCTCATGCCCAGCCTCCTTTATGCATTCTATGATCATTTCTGCAATCATCTCACCAGTTTTTGTTTCACCTTGGGTATTAACCGCCCTTAACATCATCGGACCACTCTCATTTGCAGCAATCAAATTAAAAATGGGTCTTCGTTGAGGATCTGACCAACTATCACTACATATGCTAACTCCTTTATGTTTCCATGAATCCTTCAAAGGCTGCAAGTGCACTTCAATGTTTTTTCTTTCTTTTTGGAGAAGTGTAGTCCTCAAAGCATTATATCCAGGGGGGACATATCCTGGAATTTGTGATGCTCGCACATATGACTTGCGGTAATGAGGATTTCTTGCAAGGTTAAAAGATAAACCACTTGTATAGAACATTCTATCTACTTCACCATCACATTGTTCCCTAGCCTCATTGTTAAATGCTTTTTCCAAAGGTGTACTCATCCCTTTTCTCTTCTTTGAATCAGACCCACTTACATCGGAAACTTTGTAGCTCATATCATAATCAAGAGAAGACTCATATGCTTTCTTTGATGAAGAAGGTAATGGGACTGTCTTCGGAGCTGCACGTTTTATCCTCTCCTTACAATCATCAACCAATTTTTTCATGTGATCTCTTTGTTGTAGAGTAACTTTCAAGCATCCTTTGATTCCCTTAATTCCCTCTTGTAAAAGATGAGTCACGACTCTACTATGAGATCCAACATATGTTTTACTGCAAAATTTGCATTCAAACCTCCATGATCCCCTCCAGCTTGCTTCTCAATCTTTTTCACATAAATCCATAAAGGTGCTTTATCATCCACAGGAGTTGGCTCATCATTATCAGATGTGTTCATATTTTCTGGAAAAAAAAAAGAATGGTTAAAATTTAACCAATAAAAATCAAACGTACCATCACAAAATCTGTAACTTTTATATATGCAAACAATTCTCAATCTAAACAAAACTCAAGCACCAATGATCCAAACATAAACTATGATAAAGCCAATTAGCTTACGAAAAGTTGTGATAATGAAAACACTTACTGCTAATTCTGTGTAAGGAAGAACTATTAAATTAATAATAACATGAGACTTTAACTTTGGTTTCATAATTCAAATTGAGTTTTGCTTTCAACCATTAGACACCACTCAAACAACGAATCATATGACTAAGTCAACTTTGCTTTTCACTTTGGAACTATACCGAGTGTATAACTATTGATAAATATATTTCTGTATAAAACGAAATTTAAAGTCATCATCACTACAAAAGAAGAAGAGCGTCATCCATCAGAAATTCTTAATCTATGCAAACAATAATTCTAAAAAACAAATAGAAAAATTAACAATGCAACAGAACATAACAAACAAATAACAATCTAAGAAGAATTACCTTGCTTGGTCTCAGGTCTGCTTGGTCTTCTAGTTCTAGCCTTCTAGGTCACGAAGAAGAATGTAGCAAACTATGAAGTATAGAAAAGATGAGAACGACGATTCATGTTTCCTACTTTCTCTGCTTTCTTAATTTTAATTAGGGTTTTCAATTAATTAAAGTAATAAAATTTTAAAATTATACAATGTTTCCTAGTTCCTACTTATTTACGAATCCAAAATCGGATTCGTCAAAAACATTACGCTTCCAAAATCGGAATCACCGCTTCCCTTACGCTTCCATATCCTGATTTTTTGGAATCGCGCTTCCAAGCGATTCCGATTCCGTTTCCGCTTCAGAATCAGGAACCAGAGCATGAGCCACGATTCCATGTAACGTAGGTCTCATATTCAATTTTAATCAATGGAAGCCCTTTTGGTGAAATCGTGGAATCCGCGAAGAAGACCCCATTTTTCCGTATTTATTTATGTTTTGCGCAAAAATGCTATCTCAAAGACTTAAGCAGGAAGAGGCGAATCAAAATATCAAAGGTCTATCCATTAGTAATTTCGGACCACGGGTGAGTCACCTTCTCTTTGCTGACGACTCATTATTCTTTTGCCAAGAAAATGATCGTAATAGTCGGGCTCTAGCTCGTACCTTACCACAATACAGTGAAGTTTCGGGACAGCATGTTAACATGGATAAGTCATCTATCACTTTTGGTCCGAGAGTCTCACAATTGAAGAAACAATGTGTGAGATCTTGGTCTTCCTGAGGAGTTTACAAGGAAGAAATGTGAGATGTTCAGATATATCGTCAAAAAGTACAAGAGCGCACAAAAGGATGGCATACAAAGTTTCTCTCTTTTGCTGGTAAAGAGGTACCACTTAAGTCTATTGCTTTAGCAATGCCAACATAAGCAATGAGTAGCTTCAAGTTACCTATAACCATTTCTCATGAGATCGATTCACAACTCTCCAAGTTCTCGTGGGGTTTTGATGAGGCTAAGAGACATATTTCATGGGTTGCTTGGAAGCGCCTACGACTACCAAAAAAGGAGGGTGACTTGGGATTTTAGGATATTGAGAAATTCAATGATGCACTACTCACTAAACATGCTTGGCGAATTCTCAAGATTCCAAACTGTTTACTGGCCAGAAGTTTGAAGAGTCAGTATTATCCTGATGGAAATATACAAGTAGCGAGGCTTGGTAAAAAAACCTTCATATGGATGGAGATCAATCTTACATGCCCGTGATTTACTTATTCAGGGTCTTCGGTAGAATATTGGTAATGGCACAACGATCAATCCTACCACTGACTCATGGATACCAAAACACACTCTCCCCGACCAGCAGTTAATCATTCCATGGGGTCTGATATGCATCTCTCGGATTTATGGCAAAATTCTTCAAAGTGGTAGGATGAGAATAAACTGTGTCAATTCTTATCATCGGACAACGTTAACCTAGTAAGACGATTATACATTCCACATCGAGAGATGGATGATGAATTGGTTTGACACTATACAAAAAATGGAGATTACTAAGTTAAGTCTGGATATTGGTTATCGACACATCTCCTGGAGGTTGAGATAATAATTTAACCACCAGCAGGGAGTCCAGTCCTTAAAGCTCGTATTTGGAAGACCTCGATCCCTCCAAAGTTAAAACATTTCTTATGGAGAATATTATCGGCTGCACTCGGAACTGGAACAGAATTAAACAGGCGGGGAATACCTATTGATGCTACATGCCAGCGATGCTGTCAAGGATCAGAATTGATTAACCATTTGGTTTTCCACTGCCTAGAATCAACTTCTGTATGGAGGCTATCAAATACAATCTTCGCTGGGAATAATGTCACGATAAACTCATTGGAAGAAAATATTGAGCTTCTTCTATCAAAATATGATGCAGGTATAACCAAAGAACAACAACATCTTTCTTTTTGGACCTGTTGGCAAATTTGGAAGGCTTGAAATAAGTTGTTGTTTAACAAAAATAAACAGACGTCTGAAGAAATCCTAAATCTTTCTAAGGATAATGCTGCTGAATGAATTGCGGCTACCAGTTTATCACTGAACTCAACAAGACCGACTTTACGTTCACCCACTACTATTCCCCATCAATGGACAAAACCAGACTTAGAATTCGTCAAGGTTAATGTAGATGGATGTTATCTACATACCGCCAATCATGTGGGCGTGGGTTGGGATAATTTATGATGCTCAAGGTTTCTACTGCAGCGCGGGGAGCTCTAAGCTGATCCAAGCTTCTTCACCACTCCAAGCTGAAGCTATAGCAACTCTCCATGCGATCCAATCATCTTGGTGCCGAGGTTACCGCAACATTATAGTGGAAACTGATTGTCAAGTCCTGTTTGAAGCAATCCATAACCACTACAAAGATATAACAATTGAGAATATAATCGCTGATATCCACGACGGATAGATTTTCTCAAACACGTTTGTCCTAGATACCACGAGATTGTAACCAGGTTGATGATGGGTCTGATTGGTAGCAATCAAACACCACGTTTGGAAACAAACCACATTTTTGGCTACCAATCAACAAAGCAATTGAAGAAGGTGTTTGAAAAAGGTGATTGGAGATAGTGTTATTTTTTGGTGGTTGGAAATAATTTAAAGCGTTTGCAAAAGACAAATACAACCGCATATGTGTAAAGGTGTTTGCATGAAGTTTGAGTGGTTCAGTCCACGTTTATTACTTTTTCTATTTTCTAGATATTTTATTTTGTTCTGCTTTAACTTTTCTGTACTTTTATCAGTTTATTTTCTCTGCATTTGACTTAAATTTTCCTGTACTTTCAGCTTACTTTTTTCTGCACTTAAAAATTGACCACATATTTTTTACTTACAATTTTTAAAAACAAATTGAATGAGAGATAAGAATCCAATGCTTACTCGTTTCTCCTATATATATGCATGTACTTCCATTTCAAGAATTGCACTAACCAATTCTCGTTGGAGAGAGAGCTTAAATCAATTGTGATAGACAAATCGCTTTTATTCATCCTTTAGGGGTATTTGGCATTTAGAAAATATTTATGATCGTAAATGAATATGCAACTAGCTATCTAGAGTGACGTAAAGGATAGTATTTGTAATTAAACTTTGTTAACATTTATGAATTAAAATTTTTATATAACTATGTTTTAATAATTCAATTAAATTCATCTTCATAATTAAATATATTTTTATTATTCAACCGCTCTATTATTACCAATCAAGCTTATTATTGAACCGCCTTCTTTAACAGTACCGCTTTCTTCATCTGATATCTTTAACCGTTTTCTTTTTAATCACCCTGTTTACAACCGCTCAAAAATTCTTTAACCGTCTTGTTTAAACATGGTCACCAATCAGACCCGATAAGTTAGCAAAAAAAGCAATTAGTCAACAATGTACCTCTACAGTTTATGTTCTTCCTCCTAGATTTTCTTATCAATTGTTGTTTAACGATTATGTAAACTAGTTCTAATGATTAACACAAAAGAGGTTAAAAAAGAGGAGTTTGAGGCCTTCCCATGTGTCCACATCAGCTTTTTAAAAAACTTCTTGCTTGTGCCACGTGGCATAGACCAAAACTCACTCACATTCTTCTTCCAATGAGAGTCTCTTCCTCTAACTTTCCGACTTCTCTTTGTTAGCCATTAAATTAATGTTTTCTCTTCCACCAATAAATTAATGTTATCTCTTCCAGATTTTATCTCATCTTCTCCAGTTTACTTTCTCCATGTATACTCTCATTCCAACCTCTGGAATACAAAATAGGAGAGCGTAATGTTGCAAACAGAAAGCGAAATCTGGCACAGAGATTCAGAGCATATAAATGATGAGTAATTTGAGAGAACGGAATGCAAGAACCTCACTTATAGTGAGTTATTCTAGGTGCATTAGTGGTGTCATATGACTTCTTCATCTACATTAATAGTCCGTTGTTTTGAATTTAGAAAATATATTCTTACATAAATCAAATAAATTATTTCGATTAATTAAATTTTAATGTCTGGGATAATCCCTAGTTTATATATATATTAAAGTTTCGATCTTGCAACCAAAGAAACAAACAAATTTGAAATGTTCCAGAAGCGAATCGTACCTGAAGGTGTGACCAAAAGAGTTAGTGTGAGGAGCCTTAAAACATGCATCTAACACCAAATCTATTTCATATCTTCAACATTCTCCTGATTCTTTTCTACAATCTCATAACTATCGACATTTGGAATATACGAATGTACCTTTTTTATGACGGTCCCGGATGAGAGGAGAGCGAAATTGATGATAGAAGAGGAGGTCGGCCCAACAGAGAATTGATTTCAGAGTTGAAAGGAAATATGAGTACAGAAACGTTAGAAGAAGGTGAAATGACATATTTTTGTTTTCGGAATTTAAGGTCAAGTCTTTAAAATCAAGTAAGGTTTCAGAGTCAGAAAAATAGGAAGAAGAGGCGATTTTGAATTTTTTTTCTTATGAACTAATAACAATGATAGGTGTCAGACTCTGGTATGTCAACGTAGCAGAAAGATTAGGAGTTTCATTCTACTTTAATATATATGATTTTAAAAGCAATGAAATGAATAGTACTTCAAATTTATATATGGTAGAAAGTAGACACAATATGTACGACCGAAAGATACATTAACGTTTATATATATTTATATTTGAAATTCAATTATGGCAAAATACTATGGAAAAAAATCTTATAAAACACCATCAAATATGACATGTGTACACCACCATAAAATAACAAAAAATTTATATAACGTACTATTTTTAAAATAAATTACAAATAAAAAACATAATGAACAACAACATTTGTAAATTTTAAACATAAAAATATTATGTAAAAGCTAACAATACACCCACGCGCAGTGTGGATTCAGTCCTAATATGCATAAAGATTTTTAACACGAATAGACTTATTGATATAATTCTCAAGCTAACATGTTATTTAGGCTAAAAATTTGGTACACAAATCAAAATTTTGTGGAAGTATACACAAAATGTTTCGTAATAAGTTTATGGAATGAAACTCAAAGTTTGAGGAATAAAGTAAAAATAAAATTGGAAGCTTAATAGGATGTTTTTTAAGAACCGGAAACTCTTTGTCTTCTTTGAAAGGCTATGGTCATAGTTATGAAGTATAGGATCAGTGCTGCAACAAAAAAGGGTAAAAATTTAGTTTAAAGTAAAATAAATTTGTATAAAAATAAGAGTAGTCGTAAATGCATTTTGATAATTACATCCAATAGTTTTTGGTCGAACACTTGAAGATGCACCGGTTGATGTTATAACTAGAGACATAAACAAAGAATATTATCAATGTTAGTTTCAATTACAGCAAGACGAATTCTAGTGAACCAATTGGTCATAAAAGTTGGTCTAAATGTTAAACAGGTGTATTGGACGAGCACTTGAATCACTTAACCTATTTGTATGACCAATACAAAAAATGGTGGCAAGTTACTTTAATTTTTTATCAGTCGACGCCTAATTGATGTCCAAAACTGCATTTTATTAATTATTTTATCTTTACTCTTAGATTTGTGATGGTTATACAATCTAGTTTCTACCTAAAACCAGACCTAAACCCATTGTTTAAAAAACATTTGTATGAGGATCTCAATTTTCAGAAGTCCCATTTAAAACATTTTAGTAGACAAATTATTGAATTACTTTTTAAAATTCTCTAAAATTGGTTGCACAAAAAAAAAGACTAATAATAAAACAAGAAGTAAAATTAGAGTCTTTATTAATGAATTATTAAAAAGTTCATGAAAATAAAAATCTCTATTTTCTAATTTGGTCATTTTAAAAAAATAAATATTTATTATTATTTGTAAAATACTAATCACTAAAATAATATATTTTACATATATTTTATGGGTCTTAAAATATTATTATATAAATTCGTATAAGTCCCAAAAATTTCAGGACCGGTTCTAAATTTAAAAAATAATTTATTTTTTAGCTTTGAATAAAAGTAATTAAAAAATCCTAATATATAATGCTACAAAAATTAAATGATTTATATAATTGATTAAAACAAAATTTAACTTTTAATTAAAAAATTTAATAATACAATACTACAGACCTGAGTCACAGTTTGTAGTGGAATTGTGGTGGTCGCAGATACAAACATGTCTAAGTCCTCCACCATCGGCAGATTCATATCCACAAGTCCCAGAAGTTGCAACACACGCGCGACAAAACGCGTCACTTCCTTGGAGTTCATACTTAACACGTATCCCATAAGCCCAATCAGAAGGCCCATTAAGCTTCAACGGTGCGAGATTATACGCACTACTATATCCTTCACACTCTAATTTACTTAAATTAATCGCTTTTACTGATTCGAATCCGACTGCACAACACATGGGTGGACCCGACCCGGAATTAAGACCCGAATATCTGTATCCCACCATATCCCAAGCTGGACACGACATGTATTCTTCACAGCTCATTCCAGAGATGTTGCGGCATGGCAATTTCTTTTCCGGGAACCCTGTTAACCAAATTTAACCGGACTATCAAACAAATTGAACCGGACCTGGAATCCAAATGTGTTTATAATCGGATTGGTTTTTGTTCTTTATAATATAAAAACCAAAAAAGATATTGATATATCAAAAACTAAAACTAGATATTTTAAAAACTATTAAATTTTAATTATTGATGTATTAGAAATACGTAATCATATTAAATTAGTGTAATAATAATATTATTCATATTATTAATATTTGAGGTTATTTTTTTTATCAAAAACCGAACCGAGTACAAAACGAATCAACCGAAATTGAAGCAAACTAAACCGATTAGCGGCAAAGACAATGGTTAAAACACAAATTACCTTTATAAATCAATAATTAATAGATGAACTTCGATAATCAATAAACTTTTTTTCGGTTTCGAATTGATCTTTGACCCAATTAATATTTCTATCAATTATTTTATATATATATTAATTAAAAAAACATATCATAGCTCCACCATTTTTTATTTATAGAAGTTTGATTGTTGTTTGGTTTTCTGGTATTTATATACCGAACAAAAATAACCCAAATTAAACCGGATTTAAGAATGTAAACAAATT